>NQII01000137.1:835248-942975 GCA_002778355.1 Clitarchus hookeri | reverse complement strand
CACGTCTTTTACGTTCTCCACGTGCGACCCTGCCTGGAATGGAACCCGGTTCACGGTGCTACAAGACCAGCGAGCTAACCGCCAGGTCACTCATAAGAGATGTACGACAGTTTTCTACAAGCCGTTCGTGGATAATTGAACACTTTTGAGAGCTCTGCGTATCGTTTAATTTCCTTCGCATTGCGGTTGTTTCCTAAATAATTATTATAAGAAAAAGAATTGCTTGCTTACTTTAACATTAAAACACCTCATTACGCCATTAAAATAATTTTTCACTTGTATTTCGTTTACAAATTTATAATATTTAATTTATGATCACTACGAATTAAAAACACCGAGATAAGAGGCAAGTTGGTAATGGCTGGTAATAAAAAGTTCTTGTATATTAAATAGAGATTTTTTTTTGTAGTTTGTTTTAAGGTAAACTTCCTTACTGAAATTTTTAGGTATTCAGAAACGCAGTGTTATGAACACGATATGCAATATACTGTTATGTATACTTCATTTTTATTTTTTGTCCAGCAGTGGTTTCTCCTTGTCGTATTTTTACAGACGTGTNTAATATTTAATTTATGATCACTACGAATTAAAAACACCGAGATAAGAGGCAAGTTGGTAATGGCTGGTAATAAAAAGTTCTTGTATATTAAATAGAGATTTTTTTTTTGTAGTTTGTTATAAGGTAAACTTCCTTACTGCAATTTTTAGGTATTCAGAAACGCAGTGTTATGAACACGATATGCGATATACTGTTATGTATACTTCATTTTTATTNAAATTTTTAGGTATTCAGAAACGCAGTGTTATGAACACGATATGCAATATACTGTTATGTATACTTCATTTTTATTTTTTGTCCAGCAGTGGTTTCTCCTTGTCGTATTTTTACAGACGTGTTTACAAGTGGCGGAATGATGCGTAGTGAGTAGTTCGAAAGTAGAGCATGTGCAGGGCTCTACACAAGTTGGAAGTAACCTCGAATATATTATAGCTTGCATGCCTACCACTCGTCAAACACATCCCCACGAGTCTGCACATACGAGCTGTGTTAAGAACGCGAAACGCGTGGTAAAGGCCAAAGGTCTATTTCACACAGCCATCGAGCGAAGAAGAATATTACAGCTCTGATGTGGTTCACCTTCAGTTCGCGTGAGCACGGTCTGTTACGGCCTGCCTTGTTTTGTTGTGGTGGTAAGTTTCCAAGCATCATCAAGAACGCAACGACTTATGTTGTCGTGTTTACTATGATGTTACCCTTGAACCGCAGGTATAAGTTCCTTGTATCAGTGCTTTATTTGGTATGTGAGTGAGGCGTAATTAAGTATGTAATGTCAACCTTTCATAGTAAAGCCAATAAATGAATACATTACTACTGCGCCTCTCAGACACGGAAATCCCTAAAGGCATTGAACCGTAATATAAAAAATAAATTTTAATTTCTAAAATTGCTTTTTTGGATCATTCACTTCCAAGGCGTGCTTCTTTTCAATTTACTCAAAAATTATTTCGCAACATCTTGAGAACTTCCTTCCAGAGACAACTTAATTGAAGAAAGATTATCCAGTTAACTTCCACATTTCGCCAGTGTTTTCATGAAGCATGGCAAAGTTCAGTATTAAAATGGGTTTGTTAAGAGATCTAGAGTATTTTCGAATGATACTACTTCGCTGTTTTTAAACATTTTTCGGCGTTTAGTTTAGATTAGTATATAAGTCGTACTTGAATTAACATCCCAAAATAAAAGAGGGGCTGTTTAAAATTATAATGAAGCTGTGAAGTTAATTATGTTTGGTAGGAAAGTATGCATGTTGGTAGCCGTAGCCTGTTTATGGCCACATTTTGAAACAAATTTAAAAAAAAACACCCCGTGTATAACATGTCAGGATATTTCCTAAATGTCACAAATCACAAACGTTTTATACTACAGTTAATATTCAAGTAACATATGTTTTGGTTATTGAAATTGCCACTAATATTTTATTTATAAATTAAATTATTCAAAAATGAAAAAAGTAAAGTAAAAAAAATGTACCCAATTTTTTTTTAGTTTTATGATGCTAAGAACGAATATTATTAATAAAACAGTGGTGGGAATTTATGCAAGTTGAAGGGGATGTACTACAGTGGAGTGACTACATGGGAAGAGTATGTCGACAGTAAGTTATTGCCAGCAACTAACTTTATTTCTGTGTTTTATGGTTGTGAACTGTAAACGTGAACGTCTCTTTGCAATTCTTTCCAATGATTTTTATGCCCTTTTTATGTAGCGATTGGAAAAACCATTACTGGCGTGTGTAATGGCGTCTGATATTGTCTAGAGTGTGTGTAAATACGATTTTGAGTGACTTCTGTTTTAACAGACAAAAATACACCGACCCTTGTGAAAAAGGTAGGAAAATTCTGATACGTGTAAATATAGTGATAATTCCTTCACAAGCGCAGCATGAAACACTATCTATTTTTAAAAAAAGAAACCATCTTGCATTGTTTTGGTTGGAAAATCGGACACTAAAATAAATGTTGGGCGAGGCATATCGTTTGCAATAATTGTGGAAGTAATCTAAATAATTGGATAAATGGAAAAGGACTCTGCAGTGTCCATTGTTTGGAGCGAGTCCTTCCGATCACCGAAGATAGTGGTACTTCACTGTGATTTCTCCACCCATCCAGCAAGCCATGTCAAAAATAAAGGGCACGCGAGCAATTACACATACTAACATTTCATCTGTTGTGATTGACGTGATTGTATCTAAGCGTGTATTTCCAGCATAGATTACAACCCTTAGGGGAGTAGACTCTTCTTTACTCTTCTAGTGTGAGTTTAAAAGCAGAGATTACTCAGTTCCAGTTGGTTGAGCTGCTCGCGTAGAGGAATCTTATGAAAACATTAAATGTTTACTTAAAGCCAACAAGTGCGCTTTTCACAAGAAAAACTGACAGTACTATACAGAAACCTCTTCAACCAGGTGTAAAAACATCAACAACGATCCCTTCGTTTATTCACGGTGACTTTTACTTCCACGATTACGTATAAAATTAGGACTAACTAAAGCATTTGTGAAGCGTATGAACTACGAGAGTGAAGACTACGTGCTTAAGGGGACAATTCCCTACATTAAGTGATGCCAAAGTAAAATATGGCGCTCTTATAGTTCCACAGAGTCGATAACTTTTCAGCGTTTCAGCAAATATGATGACAACAATCTACGTGACATGATAGGGAAAGAAATATTATTACAGAATACGTCCAAGCAATTATTGAGAAATTACTCTGGCGGAATTCCAAATGACTATACTGCCTCACCGGAATACCAAGAAGCGGGCAATAGAAAAGGTTGAAATGGTTATTAACGAATCGGAGTCGTTGGACATGATCTGTACGTATAAGACATGACTTCTACTTGTTCCTTTTAAAAATAAACTGTTTCAGTTTCTTGCCTTTTTGTCAGAATCTTTTAAATATGACTACTATCAACACATGCAAGTTTACGCTTGTCTTTCGCAGTCTGGCAACTAAACAGAGTTAAACCTCATCTTTCACAGACTTACGAATTTTTTTGTAACCCACAGAAAAAAAAAGAATATTAATAGACCATAGCCATAACCGGCTGTAGTAAGCCGCACAGCCCAGAGTAATTAATGATCTATGGGATTCCGTAAATTTCCTGATGCTATCGAATGTGAACAGTCGAGCCGCCTGTCCACACCACCCCCAACGACCTATCTCAGCAGCAAAGTTTCATAGTAAATGGCAACTCGGTATTTTCGCACCACTTGATATACTCGTGTAAGATAATCCCCACTCCAGAGCACAGCATTTCCACGATTCCTTATACGTTATTGTATCCGAAGTGGCGCAGTGTAGTACCAATTTCGCAGTCCAGTAACTACTTTTCTATTTCAATGATTGAGTCTGCACTCGTCAAAACTAGGGTCGCTTCAGAGGTTACAGTCGCATTTTTGTCGGTAGAAAGTAGTGCCATAAATAAAAGGCAAATGGAAGCTTGGAAAAATGAACACCGTTTGCCGCTGATCGCTTCTGAGATAATGAATTCTTCATCGTGGGGTGTCAGATTCTTCGAGGCTTGATTTCAATTTATATGTATTACTTTATTACATATTTCTCTATTCGAGCACGACAGCACGCAATTAGCGGAAGCGTATACCTTCTTGCTGAACAATTAGCTGCTCAGACACCACTCCTGCACTCCGACACAAAACGAGTCCCCAACCGTAAGTCTAATGAAATGCCTTCCTAACTACAATTTATCCAACTGGGTCATGTCTCGCATACTCAAAGCTAGCCTATTGATAACTATAAGTCTTCTGCAATACTGTGCATATTTAGTTTCTGTTAAAAATGTCGAATCTTTCACTAGCTTTTCCTTCTTTGCTTTCAGTTCCTACACGTCTACAAACAGGTATTTTTCCTGCCCACGTTTGTCTATATCAAAAACCTCCGCATTCACCTCCTACTATTCAGCGTGTGCTCCCGTACACTAACAGCCAGACAGAACATTCTGTTGTTTATTGGAGAACGAAGTAAACTTTGTCATAGACAAACTAACAGACTGTAAAAAAAATATTTCATTTTCTGATGGTGGGCAGGGGGATGAATTTAGTTCAACATGCAATATGTATACGAAGATGAATACACAAAGGAATCTTTTGTAGATAAAACGGTAACGCATAACATATGCCCATTGCCGACAGTGTTTCGTCATACTGTTAATACGCATAATTAATCTGGAATATCGTGGTTATTGACTCCCCATGCGGGCTTTCCATTTTCATTCAGGGATATTGCTGCTGCTATTTGTTACTGCGAGTATCTACACTTCCCACCCACTGCATTCAAACCTCAGTTGCCATATAATGAGCACAACATGAATTTGAAAATAAAAGTTNACGTCTACAAACAGGTATTTTTCCTGCCCACGTTTGTCTATATCAAAAACCTCCGCATTCGCCTCCTACTATTCAACGTGTGCTTCTGTACACTAACAGCCAGACAGAACATTCTGTTGTTTATTGGAGAACGAAGTAAACTTTCTCATAGACAAACTAACAGACTGTAAAAAAAAATATTTCATTTTCTGATGGTGGGCAGGGGGATGAGTTTAGTTCAACATGCAATATGTATACGAAGATGAATACACAAAGGAATCTTTTGTAGATAAAACGGTAACGCACANGTTTAGTTCAACATGCAATATGTATACGAAGATGAATACACAAAGGAATCTTTTGTAGATAAAACGGTAACGCACAACATATGCCCATTGCCGACAGTGTTTCGTCATACTGTTAATACGCATAATTAATCTGGAATATCGTGGTTATTGACTCCCCATGCGGGCTTTCCATTTTCATTCAGGGATATTGCTGCTGCTATTTGTTACTGCGAGTATCTACACTTCCCACCCACTGCATTCAAACCTCAGTTGCCATATAATGAGCACAACATGAATTTGAAAATAAAAGTTAACATGCCACTTAAAATATTCCAACTGTTGAAAATGATTCGTGCTCCTTTGCTAAAATTTTTATTTTGAAAGCCTATATCAAATAAGTTTATCATTGCTATGAATTAATGAATACTTTGTTTTCAAAGAAAACTATTTCGATTCGCCAACCGAGCGATCGAATTTCAGGTGTTTATGATGACTAAGCTATAGCGCTCTTCAGTCACGTTGTATTTCGAAAATGGCAACAATTTTACTAGGCACGTCCAGATCAAGTATGAAAGATGTTTTCTACCGGAACTTATCAGAAATTAGCTCATAAACCGCCTTGCAAGCGTGTCAGTGAGGAAGACCTGTTATGCCTGTGGTAGGCGTAGGAACATAAACACGTATCTCTGCCATTGCAACAAGCTAAATCATACATACGTAAACGTCACAGGTGTGAAAGAAGAGGAAATTTAACTGGTTTTCGGACATCAATAGTTACTTTAAAGTTACGTCCACGTGTGTGAACTACGTGGCGAAACATCGAGTCGTTCTAACGTAATTGGCTCTGAACGAACACGTGCTTTTGCCTATGTGGTTTAAGGCGACGCCTGCCTTATTTTGGTCCCGTACTGAGCTTAGTCGAGCATCATCCCATCGTCTGGTCTCCAGACGATGAGAACTGACGACGCTATTGAAATGAGGCCAAGCGCATGGCTTATACAGATCCTCGCCCGAGCCAACGTCACGTTTTCATTTAAAGTGTAGCTATGGATAATGAATATGTGCTCAGTATACCGGAATTCGTTTTCATGGTTATCTGCGATAACATTTTCGTCTTAAAAACCGCCTTGAAAATAAGTTATTTCGTTTAATTTTCAAAAGAAAAATCTTTACATATGGATTAAGCTTAATATATTTTTGGTTTACCTTTTTTTAGAAACTTTACATAAATAGTTGATTCGAAAAAATAAAGCTATATTGAATTCCAACTTGGGCATTGAAAAATCCTTTTTGGTTTTTATTCTCATAAATATATTTAGGCTACAATAATTTACAGTACCTAGTATAATGTAGATATTTCTTTGATACGTGCACGGTCGACCTTGTGAGAATGCAAGTTCCGTATTTTTTTTCTACCTTAGGTCATGAAAACAACAATTTTTTTTTGCTGTAAAGTATATATATTTTTTTTTTGTCTTGCGGTTGAGCAATCGCGGGCAAGGTAGCTACGCAGCAAAAGCACGCGAGTCCCATCCACACGAAACACGACGCGCGCGCATACTCAAGGCGACTCAGGCGGAGCTTTCGTAGCGTCCGTCGCTGGCGACGTCCTTGGAGTGGCGCGACTCAAGAGTGCCGCACGCGTAAACACGAGAACTCGGCGTAACAAAGCTCTGATCGCCGGGCAAGCCGCCAACGAGGCTTCTTTTCTCTGGCACACTTGGTTCGAGTGAGCGAGGCCGTGTTCCAATTGCCACTTTGTGTTAACAAAATACCTTTCTTCTCTGCAAAATCTATGACGAATTTTTGTACTTTGTACTTTGCGTTTTGTCAGCTTTGTCAACTTCGAAACTGACAAATTACAAAATACAAGTTACGAAACTGCCACCGTATTAGTTTGGCCTGTTTGAAATGTTTAAAAATAGAATTAACAAATGTGTATTGTACTCAAAAATATTTATTTCACAAAGCTAGTTACTGGAAAATTCTTGAAATAGGTATTTTATCATGGCACAGTTTTTCTTAAGTAACAATTTCTCATCATATTATTTTTATTTTGTTGGTTTAAATTTTAAACGGCCCTCGAACACAATTTGGGAATAATTACTGCGATCATGATAACATAAAAATAATAACAGCATGGCGTGCTAGACAGTTGAACGTCGTGGTGTTCCCAATAAACCTTACAAAACGCTAAATGCAAATTACGAAAAACTAAACTATAAATGAATTAGAACACGGCCTCAGTGAAGAGTTTTGTGTGGCTCTTAAACATCGAGGTATTGAGAGCCGATGGTGGAGAGAAGTGAATATGGAGCAGCGCCGGAAAGCAAGAGCGGGGGAGACGGGAGAGGCCCGAAAAAAAAAAACGAGCCGACCAGCGGCATTGTCCGGCACGATTCCCACGTGCGAAAATCCGAGGGCGACCCCGCCGGGAATAGAACCCGGTTGGACGGAGGCGAGTGGTCTAACCACTACACCACCGCGACCCCACTTGGTTCGAGGCGATCCTCGGTCTAATGCTGGAGTCACGACAGCACGGTGAGCAGACACGACAGCCCGACATGACGTCAGAGCACGATAACATTTCATAGATATTATTAAGAGTTCACAATAACCCGACAATATCTGTCCAACAAATGATGTAATCGGCAGTTGGAAAAAATCGTAAAATGGTAAGCAACTCGTATAACGTCCAAAATTTACATCATTAATGGCACGATTAATGTATAGTTATTCGCTTTTGACAAAATGCACATGCGTGCGAAGACAAAATATTTAAAAACAAACCGAAAGGTGATGTTGGCGCCAAGTTAGTTTATTATTTGCTACGGTGCATATATCTACACTAAATTTCGTATTGTTATTACGGTATTTCCATTCTTTGCACACCCCAAAAAGCCTGTCATGACGAAAAACAGAAATAATATACTGGTCGCGAAAAGTTTAGCATATTCCCCCTGCTTACAAAAAGTTTAGCATATTCTCCGTTCGCCAACGAATACGTAATACGTATGCTTCTAGTAGGAGTGGATCGTACCTACGTTGTGTGAATCATGTAAACATTGGCGTCTTCCCCTCCAGCGACATGCGNCTTCTAGTAGGAGTGGATCGTACCTACGTTGTGTGAATCATGTAAACATTGGCGTCTTCCCCTCCAGCGACATGCGTTCTGCACGTACACAAACACAGTAGGTTCAACCGCAGGTCTTGAAAACAGCCGCAGTTGAGGAATGGGACAATTTGCTTCAAGAAATGCTTAAGGATCTTGTTGTCAGCAAGCCTCGTCGGATACAAGCGTGCCTCAGGAATCGTGGAGGTCCTACACGTTATTGGCGTTTATCAATGCATCTGAGAAGACCATTTTTGTTGTTATTAAAATTGATGAAATTCCTTTGATAAAGTTTGTTTTTTCAGTTTATGCCTTTTGTTTGTTTCATACTGGGATGATGTAAAACAGCATTGCGTTTTTTTCTTCACTTTATGTGCCATTAGGAGTACGACATGTAATGTATACTGCTTTTATTCAATATAACATCCTGGATTCTGATTTATGCTAAACTTATTGTGAGCAGTGTATCTACAGTGCTTCTATCGTGCTGTCGGGGATGCGATTTAGTCGGTCTGACATTGATTCTTACTGGCTGTTGAAAATATTTCGTCGTGTCAGGGCTATCGTATCGTGCTCTTCGTGCAGTCGTGATTTCAGCGTTATTCGTTCACGAGTTCTGACGGCTTGCGATTCGAGAGTCTCGAAAGTAGGTGGGTGACGTCAAGAGTTGTTTACGAACGAGTAACAGCGCGAATCGCCGAGTGCGCCAGTGCGCGGAAACTGACCGAGCTACTTAAAGAGTTTTTTTTTTTTACCCTGGCAAAGTTGCTACTGAATAATTAATGTGCGATGCGCCCACTATCCTACTTGATGGAATNTTTTTTTTTTTTACCCTGGCAAAGTTGCTACTGAATAATTAATGTGCGATGCGCCCACTATCCTACTTGATGGAATGATATATAATCGTGTTTTTTCAGTTTGGATATTGGTCAGCTCGGCGTTTTCCTTTAATCACCGTTTCTCCTCCTCTGCTTCCCGTCCGTTGTTATCCCTGTCGCTTTATTCAGTCTTTTTCAACCAAATCTTCTTTGACCTTCCACAACTGCAAATCAACATTTTTTTTTCCCTGAATAACTTAGGAACTTAAGATACGACAGAAGCCAAAATCCACAATACATCAACAACTTCGTTATTATGCATNGTTTTTTTTTTTACCCTGGCAAAGTTGCTACTGAATAATTAATGTGCGATGCGCCCACTATCCTACTTGATGGAATTATATATAATCGTGTTTTTTCAGTTTGGATATCGGTCAGCTCGGCGTTTTCCTTTAATCGCCGTTTCTCCTCCTCTGCTTCCCGTCCGTTGTTATCCCTGTCGCTTTATTCAGTCTTTTTCAACCAAATCTTCTTTGACCTTCCACAACTGCAAATCAACATTTTTTTTTTCCTGAATAACTTAGGAACTTAAGATACGACAGAAGCCAAAATCCACAATACATCAACAACTTCGTTATTATGCATNTCCTGAATAACTTAGGAACTTAAGATACGACAGAAGCCAAAATCCACAATACATCAACAACTTCGTTATTATGCATACAATTAAAATGAATTGTATTTTGCTAGCAGCGATATTTTTGAAAACTCTGTAAGGGAAATAATTATATGGAATACAGGTTTTTCATGAAGTTCCAGTGTTTTACACAGGCTTAGTCACTATATTTGTTATAACCTTTAGTCTTTTTCGGTTTCCACCTACACTTCCGCTGTATAGCAACATACTTTTGGAAAACTATGGGAAACTATATTAATGGATATTACAGGAAATTACCGAAGAAAATAATACCTTTCGGAAAAGGAGACCGAGCAGGTGATGGTTCCGCGATGACTCAGGTTTCGGAGACCATTATAA
This sequence comes from Clitarchus hookeri, assembly GCA_002778355.1. Taxonomy (NCBI): domain Eukaryota; kingdom Metazoa; phylum Arthropoda; class Insecta; order Phasmatodea; family Phasmatidae; genus Clitarchus; species Clitarchus hookeri. Next base: position 932,835 of record NQII01000137.1, on the reverse strand, counting down.
GTATTAAACGCCGTTACGTTGAGCTGAGCTTTTCTGCTCATAACCGTGCAACTTAAAAAGGCAAAATTTTACTTCAACCTAAGGATGAGAAATAGAAGCTTGCCAAATGTAGCACTAAATTTCTGCAGTGGCATATAGTTAATTACTTTTGTAGACAGGTAAGTTCCTCAGAACGCTCGTCGTACTTCCAGTTTATATCACTGCCGGTAAATGCTGCCTTGAATAGTCTGAGAAATAGTAAAAGGTTAGGAAGAAAATTTGAATTTACCAGAAAATTATGCGCTCCTTCCAAATTTAGTACCACAGTAAAAAAAAAAAAAAAAAAAACCCCTTCATTCTTCTCAAACTCACACATCATTTCATCGACTTGTTGAGGCAATTATTTACAAATAAAACAACGTAGGATATTTGCAGCCAAAATTACGTTTGGTTTTTATGTCAACATGGTTCCGAATTTTATCGGTATCCAATTTACATCACATTCCTATTTGGCACAACTGAACACTTAGTCGTTATATTTTTCTCAAGGCCGACCTTGACTCGCTGATCACATCCATGCGTATCAATTAAATCGCAGCTGCTTTGGCAATTTTATGAAATGCATATTTTGTCATGTAATTTGTACCATTTACGTGTCCGAAATTATGCATCGCAAAATATTTTTATTTCTAATTTCGTTACTGTGAAGTGAGCAATTAAAAGTTTTACTCTGAAAGAGAAAAACTGCACCGCTGTTCCTTCTAGCAGTGTTTTTTTTNTGTGAAGTGAGCAATTAAAAGTTTTACTCTGAAAGAGAAAAACTGCACCGCTGTTCCTTCTAGCAGTGTTTTTTTTCTTCCAAGTTTTGGTCCCGAAAACCAAGAAGAAAAAAAGACTCAAAATATATTTTCTAACATGTCTAATAAAGCACCTAGGTCGTAGACCAAAAAGTTGAGGTAATCCAATTTTCGTCTTCTGCGCATGTCCCCAACTTTGCTCACCCATCGCCAATGGAACTGCCAAAAATCGCTTGGTCAGCAGTAATAAACGTGTTTGTTTACGTTCTGTTGTTTCAATAGACCCATCCTTTTGTATATTTTCACTAACTTGTGCATATTCCAGTTGCATTGAAACTAGGTCAAAGAAAGTGCAAAAATGTTTCATAGTAAGTATAGACTATTAACGGTTAACTGAGCACTTTTAAAATCAACCTTTGAAAAATGCCACTGCTCCTACCCACATGTATTTTAACGGGCGAACCGTTCTGCCTGCGCTCAGTGAAGTTGGCGGCGACGGAGGGAAAGTAGTTCCATGCCTTAATATTTAATTCAAGTGTTAGGTAAATATTTGTGAGTTCTGAAATGATTTATTTGGCTTTCTGCGTTTTAAATGCATACAAATCTTTTTATTAAAATGTTTTCTTTTCTCAATAATTTCACGGTTTCACTTGGCCGACGCATGAATAAAGTGATCAGGCCTATTGCAATGTTAATTTAACTTATTGTGGAAGAATACAACATTTGCGTGCAAGTAGATCTTAAGCAGAGCTTTCAAAAGNATGCCTTAATATTTAATTCAAGTGTTAGGTAAATATTTGTGAGTTCTGAAATGATTTATTTGGCTTTCTGCGTTTTTAATGCATACAAATCTTTTTATTAAAATGTTTTCTTTTCTCAATAATTTCGCGGTTTCACTTGGCCGACGCATGAATAAAGTGATCAGGCCTATGGCAATGTTAATTTAACTTATTGTGGAAGAATACAACATTTGCGTGCAAGTAGATCTTAAGCAGAGCTTTCAAAAGTGCTCATTTTACCGTGAACAGCCTATACCTACATTTGCAGTGCTATCAAATTCTACCCACGTTTGTTTTAATAGTGCTATTTGCAAAAAAAAAAAAAAAAAAAAAAAAAAATTTGGAACACGGAGAGTGGTTTCTGCGTAACATGCATGCGCACTCTATCCCACATTCCCTCTACGTCGTAGACTTCATCTCTGGAGTATGGCATGCAAGATACCGGAACGTAGCAGGGGTGGGGGAAACAGAAAGTACCGCGAGGAAACCCACAGGTCACCAGCAACGTCAGTCCCGTTTCCAACATGCGGAAATCCGACCTCGGCGTCCATGAGGATGCTGATATTTAGTGACATGGAGGGGGGCCAATACGAGGGTACGTACATAACATTCCCGGAAAGTAAAAAAAAATTGGCAGATTTAATGTACTTTCTTGTACACTTACATAGCTGCAGAAGTTAAAAGTGCATACAACAAAGAGCAACATGCAATATTTTTTAATCGCAAAAGGTTCTAACATTCTGTAAAATATAAAGAAAATTTCTCCGTGCCTCCTTCCCTCAAAATGAAGCCGTCAATGCTATAGTCAATTCGCGGTTGCTTCACTCTTTCCTGAAGCCCTGTTAAAGTTCTACTTCCAGGATATTCCTCCGCCTCGGGCAAACAAAGCTTAACTAAGTCTGGAAAATTACACCAAAGGGTCAACGCACTGCATTCACTCAGTGTAATACAATTTTACAGAAGAATTATATCTTACTAGGCATTAACTACACATATTAATTATATTTTATTAATTATAAATGAGATGTTATAATTTACAAAGAAAATATAAATAAAATTTCAATTCAATAAAAAGTTAGGTACTTTTATGAGCACAAGTATAACATACTTGCAAAACATGATATATTTATGAAACAACCAATCACGTCATACATGGGATGATTTTTCAAAGGTTTAAACCAATAGGTGTGCAGAGATCGCGAATAGACAATACAGTTAGACTGGAACCGGAAATGGCTTATTAGCGTCCCCCGGCGTTATTCCAGAAGGCTAATCAGGGGATGGCTTGCGAACTAACGTATGACCTAACTTAAACTAACATCCATGCCTTACCTAGGATTCTAAACCAGAACCTCCTGCACCGCAGTCCGGCGGCGCACCAACCGACTGCACCACGGGAGGTCGGCTATACACATAGTTAGCATACTTCCAGGATGGAACCCTGATCGCCACGGTGGGAGATCGGGCTGCTGGCCGCACGGAAACCGAAGCACGTTAGGAAATGATGACATAAGCTGTTCACGATAAAGTCAGCCATTTCAACCTCAGAAAAAAAAAAAACACTGCTCGTTAACTCCGTACATGCTTCGCGCACTGGTGCACATGCTCCCAGTTAAGATCGCAGTGAATTAATTAAAATAGTTGTCAGCCTTTACGTTTAATTGCGAATGTATTTTCAAATTCATTATAAATATATTTTTTTTCCTTTATACACATTAGAGCTCAAATTTCCAAAATGCATAACAATTTGACGTTTTCACTTTACTGCCGCCTTAATTAAGTGACCTGGCTGATGGCAGTGTTAATGTAACTCATGGCGGAAGAACACAAAATGAGATATTTATATCTTGAGCAGGGCTTTCAAAAGTGCTCAGTTTACCGCCAACAGCCTATAGAGGCAGTGACTTTTTCCGAAGTTTGATTTATAAAGTACTCAAATAACCGTAAATAGCTTACATACAGAAATTTTTGAACGTATTTTTAACAGTGGGCATCTTAAAACAAAAAAACCATTCCCGTGCCCGACTCCTTTTACAATCGCTTGGTCGGCTGGCGGCGAGCTGGCGTCAGGTGAACTCGCGAGGTCAACTGGACAGCTGGAGGAAAGGCAGCCACAAGGCAATGTACGGAGTGGAGAAGGCGATCAAGTGGCGGCTCCGTGAAACGCGGCCTTCGACGCCAGCGACTAGTTTTTTATTTGGCGATCATGACCGAGCGTTGTAATGCTCGAGGGCGTGTGCGTTTTCTGCCCGTCGTTTGCTAACGTCGACGCGTTCGTCGTTGCTCTTTCTCTCATCTGACATCGTGTTTTCCGAGTTCTACGCCATTGGTTGCTTTGATTTACGTATACCGATTGGTCCTTATTTGTTGGGTTCCGTCTGCCTGGCGCTTGGACTCCGTTGCAAAGTGTTTGAAATCCTGGTATTTTGACGAAACTATTAAACGTGTCCCCACTACCCACTACGTTTACCCACGAAAATAAACCATACCGCAGACGAGGAAGGAATGGTACTTTAAAGTTACCACGCTGGATGTAAATATTATTTTCGAGCTCTCAAATGTAATGGAAAATTGCTTTTTTCAGGCGTCCTTAACTTAAAACACGAGCCAGACTAAGATAGAAGGCTGTATTGAACTTAGCTACAAACCTTTTATCAATAAAATGATAGGGTCATCTCTGAAAGTCCCAGAGGTAGACGCAGCACTACGAGAACACTGCAGGCCAGTTCAGAGCCCCGCGCGTAGCGGCGATTGTGCTCTTGTAATGCGTGCTATTGTAACCCTTATAGCTCCAGCGATGCAGACAGGCAAGCACCTTAAGGATCTTGACCATCTTCTCTGGTTGAGTATTTTGATGTTAGTCGATTTTTCTTCCACATTGTGGCAATTACTTTGATAAAAAAAAATTAAAGTTGCAGTTTTTGTCTTTTTTTTAAATTTTATTATTTAGCATCTTTCTTTTTGTGGTAGTTACTAATATACGTTTTGTCCTTTTTCAATGCCTAGGTTACNATTAAAGTTGCAGTTTTTGTCTTTTTTTTTAATTTTATTATTTAGCATCTTTCTTTTTGTGGTAGTTACTAATATACGTTTTGTCCTTTTTCAATGCCTAGGTTACTCAAAACCAGGTATGTATAGTTCGATACCTGTCTCTATAAACAGAGAACTTTCATTGTTTTATCAGTATTTTATCCTATTTACTCTGGGATTCTTGGTTTTAAGCAGATTTTTTTTTTTTTTTTTTACAGCTCCTTGACTGTACCCGTCATACTTTGGAGTCTTATCATTTCGGTAATGAAACAAGTTGGCACAGAATTGTCACGCAATGAATATAAACTAACATCCTATAGTAAATACCTAATGGAAGTAAGCAAGGCAGTAGGACTCGTAGACAAGTTTATCTCAGCCACGAAAAAAAATAATAGTAAAATATTAGTGACTTCAGTGAAGCAATTGCTGTAAATTTTCCTTGATGTGGAGCAGGTTTTATTTTTTCAGCTTTAGCGAATAAGCTTTTGACTAACTCTGTCTTACATGTAGTCTAACACAAATTGTAGCAATGATTACTACGGAGATAACACAGTTATAGTAAAATAACAAGTTTAAGTTACTGGTCGATGCATTTCATTTTTTTACTCCCCTCTCCCCTGCTGAAAAGTGGAACGTAAAAACTAAAAAGTTACGTTTGTGAACAAAAATTAAGTTTCAAACTAATTTTGAGGCCCTTCAGAAAAAAAAACCGCATTTACGATAACGCACGCTTGGTGAAAGTAGCTAAAAATCGCGAATCGCTGAAGTAGATTCTAGGGATATTGTACGTAAATATAGATACATAATATTAAATAATGTCTAGTAAGTAACATACATTGTTTCGCTGTTAACTCAACAAATTAATTTTCCATACAATGCAATCATTACTTTCTGTAATCAAGAGAAAATCCTTTTTACAAGTGTTCAGGTAAATTAATATAATTCTTATTTCCTCATATAAAAAATTGAGTATATACTTACATGTTTACTCTTGACGTGAAATTACAGTTTAAAACCATATTTTAAACATTTTCACGCATGTTAATTCAAATCAAAACTGTGTAAGTTTATTGTATTTTTTTACTTATTATTTTCTTTTCCTCTTAAATATCGTGGTTTTAAAAGTTTACAATATGAGTTTTTTAACTCTGTCCTTAAGGACTACAAAAATATATTTTTATTGTATTCAACGATAGAAATTTCTTGACAAAATGTGGACTACGTTTGAAGCAAATTAGATGGAACATGTCCACGAGAAGTGGACACAGGTATTTGTGTGCAAAAATTAAGTATTTGTACAAGTCATTCTCTTAATTGTACGTAATTGAACACAGTGTACTCGATGGCACCACTTCACAGACCATTTGTTTTTAGACATGCTAGAGGAGTCTTAGTGTAAACGTTACCCGGCCTCCAAAACACATCTCCAACCACGCATCTGTACATCCGTATTATCCTTGTTGGCTAAGTGTGTTAGAGTTGTCTTGGCGGGAAAACATGCTTTCAGATACTGTTAGGGCTTGCTTTCATAAAATAAACTTGTCTGCTATTGCCTACCCGCGGTGAAAATGAGGCCAACAACACACATTTTTGTCTCTCATGTTCTGGTGACAGCAAATAAAACCATTCCCGACTTTGTATATTTACATACAAGCAAGTGGGGCCACGGTGGTGTAGTGGTTAGACTATTCGCCTCCTACCTAGGCGAAACGGGCTCGATTCCCAGCGGGGTCGCTCCCGGATTTTTGCACGTGAGAATCGTGCCAGATTATGACACTGGCCGGTGGCGGGTTCACTCGGGGGTCTCCCGTTTCCACACCCCCGCATTCCGGCGCTGCTCCGTACTCACCTCGCTTCAACCTCATCGACTCCTAAAATCTCGATGTTAAGAGCCGTTCAAATATCTCCACAATAAAAGCCAGTATTAATTTTCTTTTATGTAGCTACTAGGGATATTTTCCAGTAGTTTCTAAGGCCTGCCGATAATTTAAGTCTCATTCTCCCTTTCAGAAGAGTGGAACAATTGCGAATGCATTAAAAAATTGTCTCATCTATTGGATTATGATCAATAGCCACACAATCAATTTATGAGTTCCAAAACTTATGCACTGCAAAATTTTCAATCGTTATCTTGACAATGCAAAACAAATTTTCAATAATCTAAATGGTACATACGTAGGCCTAGTATCTACCGCTTTACCTAACAAGGTGGTGCAGTGGTAACTCATTAGACTAGCATTCGGGAGGACCCAAGTTCACTTCCAGGTCCGGCCACCATGATTAGGGTTTTCTAAGGTTTACCTAAATCACTTAAGACGAATACTGGCTTGGTTCCTTACTATAGGCCATTGCCTATTCCTTTCCCAACCTTGCTTGCCGGACCAACTTGTTCTGTCGCCAATGACTCCGCTATCGACGATAAGTTTAAGCCCATCGACGTTAACTCGCACAAGGAAGTGAATTCCTGAGTTTTGAATGCAAGCGTCTACAACTAGCTTGTGGCGTNCATAATACGTCGCACAAGGAAGTGAATTCCTGAGTTTTGAATGCAAGCGTCTACAACTAGCTTGTGGCGTGGCATAACCGGCGTAACTTGTGCTTCACGTAGAAATGGTAATCTTTAATATTTTAATGGCATTATTTTAACGCCCAGCAATCAGAGCGACGCACGTCACGTGAANTCGCACAAGGAAGTGAATTCCTGAGTTTTGAATGCAAGCGTCTACAACTAGCTTGTGGCGTGGCATAACCGGCGTAACTTGTGCTTCGCGTAGAAATGGTAATCTTTAATATTTTAATGGCATTATTTTAACGCCCAGCAATCAGAGCGACGCACGTCACGTGAACCACTGCCATCAAATGAGGTCCGAATACATGAAAAAAAAAAATTGTTAATCGACTCCAATGTAGCTCGAATGTCTTTACCTGCAGTCAACAGATTTTGTTTTGTAAAGAATCCTCCAGCATTGTGTAGATACCGAGAGCAGATCCAACAATTCAGTCGTCCATTATTATCAAACAGTTTTCTTTCGCTTGTGTTTCCTACAGCCTATCTAAATAAAAAAAACCGTAACACCGGATACCAATACAGCCAATCCAAGATTGTAAAAATTTCCATACGTGAAAAAATAATTTTCTGTTTATATACCTTATTTTGATTTACATTAACGCGAATTGTAGATGGCTGACATAATACCGATACTGCGTATGTTATGTTGTGTTAAACCACGCCAATTGTGGACGAACCTTTATGCCCCATAAATATACGTATACATCAATATACTTCATAAAACCTTTTCATTAGAACTCGCTGTTTCATGAAAATTTAAGAATTATGCTTCACCATACTTGACCCATTACGTAGAAAATTCGCGTGTAGTACTGGATGCACTGGCCAAACACAGGCAGCATTAAAATTTGCCAGTTATCAGTACTTTCTTATTTTGGCAGTTATGAACGTCGGTTTGTCGAATATTGTGCATGTACGTGCGCACACGCGTTCCACCTCAGACAAACATTCTTTGCAATTCAAATTTCAACAATTTTTTTTTTATGTTTGTCGTGAATTCCAATATTTTCCAACCCAAAAAAAAATAGCATTTTCTTTCGCCAGTGGCGATTTCCATGGACGTGGTCGTTAAATCGGCTTCGTATCCGAGGTTCCAGGTTGGAATCCAGGATAAACCCATGGACGTGTATGCTGTTTCTTAGACGTAACTTTATGTTAGCTCATTTTGTGAGCCTTCCCTGATTAGTCTTCTGGCATGTGGTGTAGTGGTCAGACTATTTACCTCCCACCTAGGCGAACCGGGTTCGATTTCGGTGGGGTCACTTCCTGATTTTCGAACGTGGGAATCGTGCCGGACGAGGCGGGTTTTCTCGGGGATCTCCTGTTCCTCCCGCCCTTGCATTCCAGCGCTGCTCCATACCTCGCTACACCCTCATCGGCTCTCAAGGACTCGGTGTTAAGAGCCGCCCACATCTCTCCACTCACCATTACTGTTCTCTCAAATTATTAGTTAGGACGATTAGCAGAGATACCTGATTTCCACGAAAAGAATCTTAGTTAAATTGTTTTTCAAAACACATAATGTCAGGTCCACTTCTGTGACTGGATGGTTTTACTTGCTACTCTTCTTATAGGTGCACGCCCGAGAATTACAAACATTCGGCACCGGGGTAATACAATTCTGATTGGCCCAGTCAAAAACGAAGTCTTCTCGCAGAAACACGCGGTCAGTAAACCAAGGGAATATTACATGTATTATTTTAGGATACTGAAATATAGCTTGCATTGAAATCTTCTCGCGATAATCAGGCGTCCTTAAAGATCAGATATTCCCATACCGTTACGGACTACATAACATACAGCACACAAAAGGCTAGTACACCTAGAGTGGAATAAAAACATTGTTTCTGAGTGGGTTACATGTTGTACGTTCATTTCGGAAGGACAAACACGTCTGGTATTCCCGTCTACAGAAGGTTCCGAACCACACGTTAATCCAAGACCAAAAATTGAGTCATACCGTGGACCAGTCCGGCGTCTCCGCCGCATAAGGTCCCGAGCACGAAGTACTGCGCTGATAGCAATGCTGATTGATGTCGTGCTCCGAGTGGCTACGCCCTTGCTTGTCACGTCACCGCCAGCTAGCTGGTGTGGCAGATGGCCTGTAGCGGGTCACGTTCGCTGGACTTTACGTTGTGGTAGTCGTAGGGCACAACTCCCATCACGTGACCACCAACAGCCAACGCTGATGTAATCTGACCGCGAAAAGAATGTAAACAAATTTCTAAAACATACTTACCACGAGACCAGAGACTAGGCAAATCAAACTTTAACCGTTTTAAACTTACAAATATCACCGATTAGTCTAGAGTGACGCAAAATCCAGTAGAACGAACTATTCTACTATGCAAAGATACTCTTGTTAAAAATTCACAAATTACACAAGGTAAAGTTCTCGCACAATTAAAAAATATATTCAAATTCACTGACAACAACTTTTCATAACCAGATGTAAACGATCGATAATGCGGACGAATTTGCCACTACGTTCAAGCGACTATTCTTCGTACTTGTCCACCAACAATCGCAGCCATGATCGCGACGTGTTTTGGTAATGGGCACCTGCAATTCGTGATTGGCTAATTGGTGACCAGTCAGAGCCCACCAGCCATCAGCATTACCATAAACACTGTTCATCTTCAGAAAGAAAATGGGGTAGAGTGCTCAAGCGAGTTACGTAGTAGCCACTCTCCGTGTCGGAACATTGAACTGCTTTTCTGCGGTGGCCGTATCAAAAACAACGTGGACAGGATTTGAGGTTAGAACACTGTTTATCCAAGTAAGTGGTTCGATATGTTTTTTCTCTTTTTATAACTTAATTTCAATACAACTACAATATATATAAGTTAGTTAAAGTGTTTTATTCATATAAAATATTGGGTATGTTAAAAATTCAAATGTAAACAAACACGTTCATCACTGTTGCCAATGTGACTTTGACAGTTGTACTGACGATGTGCAAGTTAATGTTGAGGACATGCGCGGAAGACTAAAATCGATCTACCTCATATTTAATCTACGTGTTGATTGTGTGCAGTATGCGAATCAATTAATTTTTGGGAGGGAGGTGGGGGGTTAGGACAGAAGCTAGGAAATTCCCCCTCTCATAAATATTTTTCCCTGGCCTAGTAATTACCCTCCCTGAAGAGTAATAATTCATTGTGATAGATTAAGCTAATCGTTCCCACGTACAAATTATAACAACGAAGCTTGATGACTTGAAGCCAGATTTAAAGTACTGGCTGGAAGTACATGAAACCACAGACTACTAAGATATACTGACTGTCAGAATCTAGGTTTTCGGTGTAGCGCAAAATCTCGTGTCGCGCTTGGTGTGCTTAATTTCACACCAGGCACAAATTTGTAGACATATAACACTTCAGTTCGTTTATAACCTATAAGCCACCAGACATCAGCCACTTTGCTGGAAAACGCGAATCTCCAAAAGTTTCGAGGTTCGCTAAAAATGACTCTGGTCGTGCCTGGGGCCTTAAACGTGACGCCGTAGATATCGCGGCCGGTAATGACCCCCCCCTCCCCCCAAGGAGAAAACAACAACTATGCAGCAGTTTCCTTACCCAAACGTGACAGTTGACGACCGGGCAAACAGCGTAGGTCCAGGCGGGGAGGAGCGACGCGATGCGTGGTCGTCTTCCAGACGGGTCGGCCGCTCCAGCGCACTAACGCGACGATACTGACCTCTGCTCCGCCGAGGCACAATCCGCCTCCTTGTCTGGCCGACGTTAACTCCCCCCTCTCCTTTCCTGATTCCACCCCCCTCCCACTCCATAATTAATGGCCTCTACCTCTCCGAGCGTCCTCCAGAGCTGGACGACCGTGACCATCAGTACCCCGCCGTCGAAGCACGCTCCGGTAGAATTTCAGGTACGCCCGTACATGGCGACAAACAAGGGTGAAGCAGGAAGTTAAATGTTATAAACTGGGTTAACGTCAAGATTTGAAATGAAATACCTGGTTCCGGATTGCCTCTGAGAGGCAAAGTTGCGGACACTCTAGTTGGCTCATGGCGAGCCGAAGATTTTCGATGGCTTTACTGGGATTCGTCGTTTTACTCTTCGTGTATCCTTCCGCCGCATGCCACGGGCCTGGTGACGAGAGTACACACTTATTGACTGTTCGCGGTTAATTGTGCATTTTTAAAAGCCCTGCTCAAGATCTACTTTTCTGACGCCCTTTTTTTATTATCCTTCCACCACACGTAAAATTAACATTGCCATGGACTCAAACATCTGCTCACGCGTCGTTAAAGTACAACTGTGAAACTGCTAGGGATGTGAATATGTTATTAACATGTCGAATCTTATTTTTTTTGCATAAAACGAATATAAGTTAAATGGAACATATTAAGTGTTTGCAGGTTTTAAAAAATCACAATTTTAATACTACTAAGATATGGAACTACTTTTCCCACATCGCTACCAATTTTACTGCGAGCATGTCAGTCAGCGTGTCTAGTCAAGAACATATGCATCTTTAGGATAGGGACTTTTTTCAAAGCTTGACTTCAAAAGTACACAACCGCGAACCTACTATAAAATAAAGCGACGCTGTGAAATTGTGAAAAAAAAATATAAATTGTAGTGTGCTGCCAGTTATTACTCTAATGCGTACAAAACAAAAAAAAAATAACCTGATTTCTGTAGCATTGACTTAAACATAGCATTTTTAATAGGGCATTAATTCATAGAACTAGTTTACATAATACACCGTGGAAATATTATTATAGATACAAAAAAACGCAGGGGCGCCTAGATGCATGCATTCACGGCCAACCATCATATTATATATATCCTGCATATGTGTGTGTTTGGGGTGGGTAGTTAGCTAACCCGGCGTGAGAGGAATCCTTAGGACAGATAAGTAAGTAGGGAAACACATACACGACTTAGGCTCCGCAGTGATCTTGGAGTGTGGTTGACGGCGCCGAAAGTCGAGAGTGAAAATACGTTATGCAACGATAAAGTGGAAATTACTTGCAATCAAGCAACGAAAAGTAGTACAGAGACAAAATGTTACAAGGTAAGTAACCCCAGAAAACCTGATTACGGAGAGTACACCCCTTCATATATTAAAAAGGGGTTGGCACTCTGCTATTACTTAGAACTGTATAATCTCCCGTTTGAAGCAATATTGGTAATCAGCATTCAAATGTCAATAAAAAAATGGTTGACTTGGTAGTATTCGCTGATCCCGACAGTTACTTCAAAAATCAGACGTTTATTTGTAAAGCAGAATAGATGTTACCTGAAAGGTAGGCAGCCTGCGCCTTTGTCATGCATGACGTGTCAACCGACAATGTGCTAATGCTCGGTTAGAATTATTGCCTATTTTTATGTTTAATATTTTTTTCTGAACATTAACATTAAAGTTTACATTTTACAATAAAAATTTTTTTTGACGTGCTAGAATTCCTTAAGGCTCGGGGCTTCGCCCTTTTTATAGAAATTATTCGTTTTCGAGCCATAATTTCGGATTCATAGAAAAACTGACAATGTGCGGATTATAGAAAAATTATAATTTACGAGTTGTTCAATAATTCTGTTCGTAATTTTTAATTGTGTGTTATCTGCTTGCTGTAAATGTTGAGAACATATTTACATTTTATCAATAAGTCATTGCCTTTTCGCAAACAGGAAACATCACACAGTGAAAATTAGATACAAAAGTATTAAATAACTAGTAAATTGTAAATTTCCTATAGTCAAACATTTCCAATAATACCTCTGTAACTGAAATTACGCCACGATGACGAAGAATTTATGCGCAGTAGGCGAAGCCGAGCCATAAGAAATATCACGTGGAATGAATACATTTTCCTTGAAACAGTTAACATGTCAATGCATCAATTTTGAAGATATGTTTTTAACATGACAACCCATTTAAACTCTGTAGCTACAGGCCTGGTAAGCAGAGCAGTTAAATATTCTGTAAAACCGGGGCATATGTCAGGAGGGAGGGGGGAGGAACTATGTATATCGCGAGCCTCTTGGCTCGCCAAATAATATCCTTTGTCTTTGTTTCTTCTGCAGTATTGTTTACATTCATTGCTTCTACTCGCATTGTAATACTACCTGCCCGGCGATGCCATGTCAATCAGTGACATAGAACGATCATTACTGTTAAACATGCGATCGAAGTTTCAAGGTACAAAACACAACTTTGAAACACCACCTGCTTTCTCACAAAGTGTGCAAGACGTCTTACAAAAAAGAAAATTTTGTGAAGGGAATTTGGGGTTTTCCCGAGTTGTTGGTTTGAATCCCGGAAAACCTCCACGTACTACTTACCCTTAAAAATGATCTAAACTGCTAAGTTACTATTAAATTCTATTCTTTAAAAAAGCAACAAAATCTGGGCATGTCTGTGTAACATATTGGAATTAATACACTCAACAAAATTAAATGCAAAATAATTTTGGGTACTAGGAAATTATGCAAAATTTAACTTCTGAATTTTTTTTATTTATTCTCATTTAATTTAAAATTGTTTATTATTATTTTGTATTTTAAATATAATTTCAAAGGAAAATTAATAACACAGCATTTTTTTTTAATAAAATAATATCTACAGTATGTTATTTTCGAGAAGTGCCACGGTAATTTGTTCACCCTTTTTTTTTATACTTCATACGGCAAAGGGCAGGGAACAAATATCTCTGGTACCAAACAAAGAGAATGCTTTACCAGATATCATTAATACAATTCACATTGTAGTGGCCTAAACTGTTATTAAACTGTGCTCTCGCATTCAGAAAAATATAAGAAAAAAATATTCCAAAATGAGATAACTAGAAAAAATGCTATACGTGCAAACAAGTTTATAAAAGACGTGAGTTTGGAAAAATGTTTACTTTTACGATAGGAAAGAATTTAATACCTCACGGACCTCATAATCAGGAAAGTTCAAGTCACCTGATTCTACCTTCAAAACCTGTCTGGATTTCCTCCAGAAGAGATGACCTACAAAAACACTTCTCGGTCAGCCTGCTTCACAACTTTCAGTTCTGCAAGCAATGTTAAGATGTTTGAAGGCAAAAATAATTTTATTTGATGTAAGATAAACACTAATGGATTCCGCCAGTCAGGGTGGCCTTGGCACAGTAAGATTTCAGAGAGAAAACGTAAGGTANCAAGATAAACACTAATGGATTCCGCCAGTCAGGGTGGCCTTGGCACAGTAAGATTTCAGAGAGAAAACGTAAGGTAAACGAACTAAATAGCATAAAAAAAAATAACAAAGAAATTACGGCTGCTTCTAGCGACATAATTATACTCAACTACGTAATAAGTAGCACGCCGGATCACAGGCCATCTCCCCGACTCCCAGCACACCGGAACAGTTTAAAAGCTGTCCCTCGCCTCTCATCACGTGACCTTCGCGGCCGGAAACGGAACACACAGCTCAGAAACGACATGCAAACTTCCGTTTCAGTCCTGGCGGAGCCGTATCAGAAAGCAGTCAGATCCTTCCTTCCAGTGTAACTAGTTTATAGCACGTTAAACTTAGACGTACTTGAAATGTTGTAAATTACGTTGAGTAACATAGACATCCACACTTTTTCTACCGCCTTCAAGCCAGAGTAAACGTGGTTGAGGTGGGATTTATGGCCCGTCCACAATCTACGTAGCATTAGCATAATAAGTGAATACTTACATTTTAAATAAAACCAGCGTATGGCGTGGGAAAATCTGCATAAATCTGCGTAGAAATGATTATCTTTCATCTTATAATGGACGAATTTTAACGCCCACTAATTATAACGAGGTACGTCATAGGAACTACTGTCGTAAAATGAGGACCGGATAATAAAAATAATTGGAAGTAGTTATGCAAAAGAGAACCAACCAGCAGTAAGTTGGAACACATATATATTTTAGTTTAATGTTTTCCTTATGTATCTAGTCTGAGTATCAAAAGTTTTGGTTCAGCTATTTTCTCACGTGTGTATGTTGATTGTACACATTTTGTGGCAGTGTAGGTAAGCCATTTCCGCAATTTGTATGTATATATATTATGAGTTTTTAATTGTTGGTTGGCTCATTTTTCTAAAATACCACACGTAGGTTGGTTCTCCTAAGCAGGTATAGTTCAATTTTGCATAATACTTTTTCCCCGTTTTGTGCTTCAGTTATTATGAACACATTCATAATAATATATTTCTTTCGTTTTTAATCAAAATGTAGCAGTATACGGACCGCCCGAAGCGGAAACTCACGAACATGTGTTAATTCGGGATTTAACACAGTCCTGTATCAAATACAGTGCTGGNGACCGCCCGAAGCGGAAACTCACGAACATGTGTTAATTCGGGATTTAACACAGTCCTGTATCAAATACAGTGCTGGAAATTAATAATGCAACACCAAAAAAGACGCACCTGATGGACCCGTACTGGAGGAATGCGTGGAGGAGGGTAAGGCAATTACGAGATTTCTTGTTGAGCCAAGTAGTGCAGCACGAGCACCAATGGCGACAATGATATGAATGGAGGTCGGGGAGCCGCTGAGAGGTAGCGACATTGTGTTTCCTCGCCGTTCGTGTGCACAGACGGAGTGAGCATGCCGCGTCGAAGAACATGACGAACTTACGAACAGGTTTCCGTATTTGATCGTTGGAGGATCGTAGCTTATCGGGATTGTGGATTATCCTACCACGAAACTGGTTCTCGCGTTAGAATAAATGCAACCACAGTAAAGCGTATATTGGGTGAGTGGGTTGAGGAGGGACGGGCTGAGCGACGTGCAAGACGTCAACGGCCCCGTCGCACCGACGAGCGCGAGGAAAGACTTACTTTTCCAGGCGCCCATTACTGCGGCTGCCACTGACTGCTCACCACAAGTGCCTGCGGCTGCAGGGGTGTGTGCAATATCAGGTCTGGAGGGATGAACTGCATGCCATCGTCTTCTTTGACGAATCCCGCTTCTGCTTGCATCACCACGATGGTAGCACCCGTGTCTGCTGGCACCGTGGTGCAGGTCTGCACTTAGCACCGTCATATCGGCCCAGCACTCGAAGTTATGGTATGGGGTGCAATCGGATTCCAGTCCTGCTCGTGCCTAGTTCGCATTTGCTAGTGTGCTGACCAGCAACTGTTACATCGCANGGTGCAATCGGATTCCAGTCCTGCTCGTGCCTAGTTCGCATTTGCTAGTGTGCTGACCAGCAACTGTTACATCGCAGATGTGTTAAGAGCCTGAAGTTGTCCCCTATATTCAGGGCTAGCTTGGGACCCTGTACCAACAGGACAACGCATGGCTGCGTGTGAAACACATCGTTCACCGTTCTTGGATGACCGCCATGTCACACTTCTTCCTTGGCCTGTGCGTTCACCAGATCTCTCGCCCATCAAAAACGTTTGGTCTGTGGTCGGACGACGACTGGCCTGCCACGTGGAACCCGCGGCTACATTGAATGAACTTAGTGCACGCATAGAATCAGTATGGGCTTAGATACCCCAGGCTTACATCCAAAGTCTCTTCCTCTGAATGGTTAGTCGTGTAGCAGCGGTTATTGTTGCCGCCCGTGGTGGGACCACACAGTAGTGATTTCCCCATGGTCTGTACGTCATACCGAACTACAAGATTTATCATGTCACCTGTATATAATGAGTATTATGTCCAATAAATCTGTCTGTGATAGCTCACGTCATTCTTAGTGTTGCGATTTTAATGGCCAGCAGTGTATATTAAAACATTTTGTGAGCAAAACATGTTAATCTGTTAGAACAATGGTAAAATTGTATATAGTGTTCTATAACAGTAACTTATTTTGAATATTATCACTGTCGTTTCCGAACAAAGTTACAGAAAATCAAATTCTACGAAAAAATCTAGTTCGCCAACAATCCCATTGACATCACCGCCGAACCCTCATACGCCACCGAATGGCCTTGGTGTCGTGAGACCGGGAGCCTAGACTCCTATAACTCACAGGATGTTTGTAAAACAAATGCACCCCAACACATACTCAAATCATTGGGTCGGCGGCGCAGAGCCGTGTAACTCTTTTTTTTGTTGGGCACGGGACCCGTATTAAGATTTTTATTTGGGGTTGCCTATTTTAAAGCACAGTTACGTGTT
This sequence comes from Clitarchus hookeri, assembly GCA_002778355.1. NCBI lineage: Eukaryota > Metazoa > Arthropoda > Insecta > Phasmatodea > Phasmatidae > Clitarchus > Clitarchus hookeri. The sequence continues at coordinate 915,581 of NQII01000137.1, read as the reverse complement.
TTTGTGTTCGTCGGGGGAGTGAAGCTCCCCTCCAGCTTCCCGTCTTCGACGTCCTGATTTTTCAGCCGTTTATTGTCGAAAACTTGTGCATTCCTAGGCATAATATTCAACTTTATGAGCCAAAGTAACAACTTCTTGCTCCGCGCCGACATTTTGAAGAGTACGTTTGAGCACACTGTTACCACATGTGCAGATAAGAATTAAGGTGGCAAGCTTAAAGTAAAAGCTAGAAACTATTGTAAATCTAAACGGTATCATTCCATGTGATATTATGCAAAACACAATTATCCCACATTGTGCGTTGGATAATTTCTGTAATACAATTTTCATCAATCAAGAACGTCTGGGTTGGTTCAGGCTCATTTTTTTTTCAAATATAATATTGGGATAGTAGAATATAAAAGATGAGTCTGGGACATCGGGACCCGGGACAGGCGCCATGCGCCGACCGGCCGCCATGTTGTAAGGTCACCCGGTCGCCATGTTAGATCTGGGTGATATTGACCTTTACCTCACGCCCGTGACCTTGACCCTTGCCATGACCTTAAATGATCTTGAACCCAAAATTCTTAAAAAATTTCAATAAAAGTTTTAAAAAATCGCAAAAATCAAAACATTAAGGAACATATAAAGTTACCCCACCCTCCCCCGCTCACCCTTACGAACACCACCACCCCATCTCCCCATCCCAATCATAAAAAATCGAGGTACGTATACATTACCCAACCCTACCCTCCCNAAAAAATCAAGAAAAGTCGCAAAAAATATATAAATAATCATAAAAATCAAGGAAAAAATTACAATGGTTACTCCGACCACCATCTTGGTGCAACTTTGATATGCACGTTTAGTGTGTATCAGGATATTCCTGAAGTTTGAAACCGAGAGAGGCGACTCAGTGGCAACACACTGGGCTCGCATTCGGGACGAACTGGGTTCGACTCCCACTCCCGCCAGTTTAGTATCGGTTTTTCTGTGCTTTCTTGGCCCAAGCCATGGCTGTTTCCTTCGCATTTCCTGCTTGTTCGCCGAGTAACCTGTTCCATCGCTAATGACCTTGCGTTGAAGAGACATTAACCCGTACCAGACTACTGAAGCCTCTAGTTAAAGTAAGCAATTTTTTTTTACTGTTTATTTTCACAGTTATAGCTCTAATTTTAAAAGTGTGATGGATAAAGTCGCGACGAGCAGTACACTTCCGTCGGTGCGTCCAACCCGCGGTAGGTATAAGAACAACGTAAGACGCCTGCAAAGAGACACAATCGCGGTTTTACGAGGCATGCCTCTTGTCTACTTGCAGGCGGTTCAACAGAAGGACAAACGTCCGGAATCGCCAAAACTACACATGTTGACGTGATAAGTTGTTGCTCTGGCAGACTTGTAAACTCATCGAAATATATACTACAACTGCGAGGCATCCAGAATTCGGACGTCAGCAAACCAGCTGAGTAACTAAATTATATTTAAATAGCATAGTTGATTTATGTTTTAGTCTAGATGTATGGATTTCTCCCTACACGTTGAACATAGTCGCGATCGAAGTTCATGAAATATTATTATTCTAACTGAGACGCAATTCGCGGGATGCCACGGTGGCTCTGCAGATAGCGTCTNTCTGCGGATAGCGTCTCAGACTCGCGCTGCCGTGACCCGGGTCGCTGCTAATACGAAACCGGACTTTCCGGATGTGAGAAACGTGGCAGGCAACGCCGATGGTCTGCGACCTTTCTCAGGGAACTGCCGTTTCCCCCACTGCCGCTTTCTGACACTTGTAACGGTATATTGGGGAAATCGCATAGCCTTGTTTGTTTAAAGCGTGTGTGCCACGATGGAAGATTCCTTGAACGTCTCCGTGCAAGTCTGCATGGCCACTTGTATGGATGGTTCTGTGGAAGATTTGGCCATCTGCTGGCCGTTTTCATGGACGTTTTCGTAATTCGTAGTGTGCAATTTTCGATGGATGGTTTCCTACAAGGTTGAAATTTTAGCCAATCAGAGAGAAGGTGGTAGATTTGTTTAGTTCAGTTTATTTTGAGAAAGAGTGTAAAACTGTTAAATACGAATAAATAGTAAATACAAATATCCAAAAATGTTAACTGATTCTAAAACAGCATTGTGTGAAAATTATGATAATATTCGTGTTTATTCAACACAAAAGTTCCAGTTGGCAGAACAAAACGATGATGCTGTGTGCATAAACGCATAATGCTGAAGTCGTGAGTGAAGATTGTTACTAAACCACAGTTGCAGAAGTAAAATCATAAAACAATTACACTCGTCTTTACTTTTACGGCAACAAGTATCGTTGTATAGGTTATTCCAAATAACCCTCCATAACTGCTTGCATGCAGGCTAGGGTAACAGGTCTCGTGGAAACTTCTGCCCAAACCAGTACGGAAAATTTTATCGTGACATACGGGTTTAACCGGTGGTTGACAACACGCCTTCCGGGTTCCTTCACTCAAGAACAGTGCTTTATTAACCATAAATCAATGTAATCACGTGATTAGGGCATCAACGGGAGGGAGGGCGCAACATAAATGTTATATTACCGGATTTACTATAGATTCTTTGGTGCAAAACTGCAACCGGTGCAGCTGAAACAGGTTCGAAAAAAATGGATCCGTTATATACAGAATGTCGCAGACCTACAGTACCAGCCCTTTTCGGGTAAAATGCGTTGTAAGCAAACCTATAAGGACGAATTGAATGGCTAACCGTACATTGACTGGAATCTGCTATAAACCAGAGGAAACGAAGGTAACTTCAGAATTTCAAATGGGAAGATCGTACAAAATTAGTATCGTTGAATAGAGTTCGAACAATTGAACGTAATTTGCCTGGAAAGTTTTTTTGGTATATTTCGCCGTTTTGAAGATATAGAAATACACGCCAGCCCAAACGAGGCGAGCGGGAACTGTTGACGCTAGATAGTAGTACTTGCATTTCCCTTCTGTGTTCCATTCCTCATGTCTAACAAGAGGCATTTTGGCGGCACGTGCACTGCGAAAGGTTTCTAGCATGGTTTTTACTTTGCTTATGTTGTTCTTGCAGTAATGCCGTATTCAAACGAAGATGCGTTTGACATGCTTATGGTGCTCGGCGAATGTCACTAGAATTACTGGCACGCAGAGCGCGTTTATGCAGGGANCCACGCTGGTCACGGCATATTTTTCAGTGATTGGAGGCACGGATTCGCAATAGCGGCCAGGTGCAACCGACTTGCTATCGTAACAATAAAGTCAGAAGACGTGTTACAGACGATACAACTGCAGATATTCTTGCTGCAATAAATCTGGACCCACGTCTTTCTACTGGAAGAATAGCACGGGACTCCGGGGTGAACAGAAGTGCCATCTGGGGAATCCTACACGACGGTGGTTTACATCCCTACCACATTCATGTCCATCAGGCATTACGCGAAGATGATTTCCAGACGAGAATCTCCTTTTGCAACTGGTTTTTAAATCAAAATCTGGACTTCTTGACTATCGTACTGTGGACTGATGAGAACACTTTCAAATCAAATGGGGATGTAAATATCCACAATGCTCACAATTGGTCAGCATAAAACCCTCATTGGTTACATCAGCAAGACAACCAGCACATTTCGAGCCTAAATACCTGGTGTGGACTCATCCATGATAAAGTAAATGGACCTTATTTTTTTTATAAACAATTAAATGGTGAACGGTACTCTGAATTTCTGCAACATCCACTGACTGAGGTGCTTGAAGAGGTTCCACAAGCAACGCGGTTGTTAATGTGACTGCAACAATGTGGATTCCCGGCCCATTTTTCCTTGGTGGCCAGGCGTACTTTAAATAAGAGTTATGTTGGTCGATGGATTGGGAGAAGGGGCCTCCACAGTCGACAGACTTCATTCCCCTTAATTATTTGTTTTGGGGGGACGCATTAAAGATATTGTGTATCAACAGTGCCCTAAAACGAGAGATGAAATGAAAGATCGAATTAGAGTAGCATGTAGTCGCTGACAGCTGCAGAAATACTTCGGGGTACCCAAAGTGCGTGAAGACGGGCAAGAATGTTCTTAAAACAGGGCGGAAAACATTTCGAGCACCTATTATAGTGAACAGAAAACAAGCAAATGTGTTTTTCTGATAATTTCTAAACAAAAGCATTATTTCTAATGAATTGTTTTACTGTCAAATTGCACAAATTGCGTTTATTTCAAACTGGAAGTGTAAACAGAAGTTTGTTTCCTCACTGGGCCTTTATTACCATTGTAGATGTGTACATAAGCCTACAGAAACTAGAAAACATTTGCTTTAAAATCCAAGCTAACTCTTTCTCGGAATTATACGCCTCGTACATCAAGTACATTTCACTTAACACTGGTGTTTCCACATCACTCCTATTTAATCATCACTGCCACTCTCACTGTCAGTGACACGTTCACTGAGTCCTTTTTCACTGTCACACTCAGAATCACAACTGTGATGAATGTTAGGTTCCGCAAGCAGATTCAGAACTTCCGCACTGATAGGACCAACACTATTCCTGTTTTCGTGCATGTCTGTAGGATATTGTAGATATGACTGGATCAGAAGATAGAATGAGATTATGGAACAGATCTCCATTATTCGAAAGACGAGACATCTTCCTTGTGTGATATTCTCGTACATACTTGAAATCTTTGTTCCTTGCTTCTTGTACTCCTTCACTCAACTGTCCAATTGGAAGAAGGGCATTTTGTATGACTGCCGATCCGTGAATAAGAATTTTGTGCACAGTAATTGGCATATAATACAAAGGGTAATTGCGCACAAACATCTCAGCTGTTTCCTTGCAATATTTATTAAACCTTTCCTGGTTTATTGCATATCCACTTGAAATCGAACGAAGTATGACACTAAACCTTTTTGTCAGATCTTAACTTACATCTGTGATATCAGAAACAGCCTTGGGATATTCAAAAAACCTCCTTGTCACATTGCGATTATTCGTGGAACCAAAACCAGTCTTTGGTTGATTAGCCAGTAACCCAAGTTGTCGTTGTGATCCTTCAATGATCTCTTGTTTCCTCATTTCAATCTTTTTCTGGTTTTCGCCTCGTGCTTGCCAAGTTTTAACCTCCAAACGATAGCTTATATGCAGACAGCACTCAAAGAAACGTATTCATGAATGTAAAATTGACAAACCAAAACTGTACGTTTCTTCATCCAAAATCTTCGTAACAATTTCCCTCAATTGTTCATTTCTGTAGGCTTCGCTCTATATATGTAGCACACTTGACTTGATGTAACTGTACGACTGTTTCATATTTTATCGTCCACCATCGTTAAAAGTAACTTGCGATTTACTGTAATAGTTGTTGAAACTTCTTTAAGACATAGTTCGTGAATTTGTTTCTGAATCAGTTCTGTTTCCCTTTCATTAAATTCGCAGGTTTCCTTTCCGAAAACGAACTTAATTGGTAGACAGAATCGTGGAGATGATGGACTAGGATTCTGCCACACAATTATTTTATCTAAAGGCTTTTCAGACGTTGAATAAATAACTGGTAGGGTACAATTGAAACCATAAACATACATGAATCATCTCCTCCGTAATTTTTTTTATAGTTTCTTTGACCGGAATTGCCCTCACAGCCCAATTTGCAGATAATGATTAAATTGTGTTCTTCATTAGGAAAAGTGTATGACACCTCTTTCTGCAACTCACAAATGCGTTTTGACATCATATCCAATACGTCGTGAACTCTAGCTGATACGGAATTCTCTTCAATTTCAATTTCAGGATAACATCTTCGCTTTGCATCCATTACAGTATGTCAAGATGGATAAATATTCGCGTTATGATTCTTTGCTTCGGATCTGAGTAACAGGTATTGTTTTTTGTTTAGATTTGCATTTATTGTCAATGAAAGAGATTCCTCTGGAGAATATGGATGAGGTGTATGGAATGACATTTCAAATAACTTATATGCCTTTCTATACTTCACAGCTCGTTTTGGCGATGAAGTGATGTCATGCAGAACAGAGGCAATTGCTCGTTTGCCACTAGCTCTTATTCTAACTTCTGCAGCAAATGTTAATTCGTCCACTGATTTGTCCTGCACTAGTTTCTTGACCTTCATTTGTTTTCCTCTTTCACTGCAGTCTCCAAAAGGTTTGTGAGGTCAACCACGTCCTTGCGATGTTCTTGTTTTTTTTTTTTCGCACATTTTATTGTAAAACAGAATATGTTTTTAAGCCACAGATTATTTTGGAATTTTCAAGCGGTTCTTCATTCGGTTTTTCCAGCGAAGTTCTACATTTTTCATAAAGTAACTCACTTCTTTGTTTGTCAAACATTCTTAAACACGTCCTTTTGCTTGCAAGTAACAAGTAAGATGATCACATTCATTTGTCCTGCTCAAATGTTTTACATTTAGCCATTCATGGTGTACATTCCGATACGATACTGATTGCATTGTACCTGGGAAAGGAGCGAATAACTTGTAAAGGGACGAATATGGGCACCTTCTTCTTTTGTGCGACATTACCCATACATATACTCTAAATAATAACTACAGTTCTAACTCCTGCGAATGCCTGCACATTTCGTAAGGTTAATATTAAAAAAAGCACATGTGAGTATTAAATTCCATACACCATGTTTCACGTACCTTGCTGGGTTTCATCCATGTAATATCTTCCACACGTACACCATCTAACTACCACCTAGTAACATCCAACATATAACACACCTGCGGCGTTTGACTGGTTTGTTTTAGCGTAGTGCGCACGCTCTCTCACCTTTGAACTGGTTTCAACTGGTTATCATGCGTTACTGGGGATATTTACTTCGGTCCTCTCGTCGTTTGGTGCACTGTTTACACGTTTGTATGTGTACAATCGGTATACGGCAACATTATAGGTTATATATTTGTTGCGCTAGATTGTCCATCTGAACCACTGTACAGCGCCTTCACAGCGCGGCAATAGTTTTCACGCCAATCGTCGTCTGGCAACTAAACTGCCGAACGCCTGCTGAACCATTAGGAAATCGTACACCACGTGGCAGAGCCAATCAGAAGCACTGCACATTCAAGAGCAGCACGCAGCCAGTTAACAACCGAGTGCTGTTGTATCGAAGAAACATAATAACTACGCGTTTAACGTCGATTGGGGTGCAGTACACGGTAGATGGAGCAACAAAGTGATGCATGGCTAGAAGAAAAGGGAGCGCCCCGAGAAAACCCACCGGCAAACGGCTCTGTCCGCCACGTTTTACACCTGCGAAAATGGCACCGACACACATTGTCGGTTCTGTATGCTTGTCTATTCTATGGCGTTTTCGTAAATACTTTCAGAGCCACTCTAATTTATAATGTGCAAGTGTTTAAAATAGGAACATTTTTGGATATCTACTGTACTTTAGCTGACGGAGCAATTGTTTCGTTATCAGAATCAGTGAGCTGTGGTCTTTTTGTTCGGCTGTGGTGATATGAATCACTCATATAACATTGTGTAATAACACGGTTTACGAATGAGACTGACATGGAAGGTCATTAAGCATTGAACCTCGCAAGGCAAGGTACTGGCCAGAAATAACCTCCTTGTGCTACATTTACACAGTTGTGTAAACTGGGTCTGGATGTGCTAAGAACTGGCGGGAGATGAGGTCGCGCGGCGCCGCTTGAAGGAATAACCCGACCATTGTTGCCAGATCAACCACCCGAAATTCCACACATCCCACGATTGAATTACTCACCATTCCACATACAACTCTAGAATAAAAAATAGCACAATAATATATTTCAAAAAGTTTACTGTAGATACTTGCATATACTTCTGTAGCAAACGCCAGTTTTCTGGGATTTTTTTTTTTTTTTTTCCGTCTCTTTAAGAACGTAGCTTGATCTTGTCGCCAACGTAGTGCGATTTATGAGCGGTAACTTTCCCAAATCAAATGTTCTGTGAATGCAAGGATAGAGAGATTGGCCCGTTCATTTGATATTAAAACTACTACGAGTACATTACGCGAGAAAATTAGCGGTTTGGAAGATCTCAGACAGAGGTGAATATCCCGCACGAAATCCGCACAAATTTCGTGGAATTCCACGCAGTTGTTTGGCAAGACAGGAACGGACGCCTTCGCGCGCGGTCGTTGTGCCCGTGCTGGCGAATCGAATTTCGGCTTCCAAGGCCGAGGCCAGGTTGGCCGGCACGTACGCAGTCTGGCAACCTTCGAGCGCCGAACTGGGCGATACGTTACACTCGGGTGTAAGCTTCCTGCTTGTTTGACTTCCCCAGACTGAGGCCATCCTCCGTCGAGAAAGTGATCACTCAGTGACATTACTGTAGATAGGCCAGGGCTATTCAATTAGCGGTCCGCGGGCCACACGCCGTCCGAAAAACTAGTCAGACTGGCCCGCAGGAACATTTATATTTTATTACCGATTTTTTTTTGTTTAAAGAACATTCACCTAATTAAACGTGAACTGAAACATTCACTGGCGTAAAACTTGCAAAAAAAAAATTACACGTTATTATAATTTATCACGTCCTCGCGCAAATAAATCTGACCGCACTCTAAATTCGAACAAGTGATTTCAAGCAGTAGAATTATTTTACTGAATCGTCAGTTAATGAGCTGTTATCTATTGGCGAATCGGTGGAATTCAATGAGGTTTTACCGCAGGGCCAGTGCTACTCACTAGGAATCAGCAGGAGTCGCTGTTTAATCTGCGAATACCAGCAAATCGAAATGATCAGTAGAATTTTACTGATTCAAGTGGAGCAGTTTCAACAGACCTGCAGGTAAAATTCACAGAATTGGAGCAGCTTTTAACTTTTTCGATTTTATAGCGTATGTACTCATAAGTGAGTCACGGCATTGTAATAAGTGAGCGCGCCCCGTCAAAAGTTGAATTTAATTGTAAGTGGCTCGGTGGGAAAAACTAACTGAGAAGTCATGCATGATGTTCACTGTTATCTGAGCACTTTTGAAAGCACTGTTTAAGATCTACTTTTCGTCACAAATATGTATCATTCTGCCATATGCAAAAATTAGTATTGCTGTGGGCCCGATCACTTAATTCATGCGCTGTTAAAGTGCAGCCGTGGAACTGTTAAGAGTGTAAATGTGTTATTGATATGTAAATTTATACTATAATGTGTATATAACTAGAAAAAATAACTTTAGTTGCTATTAATTTAAATATCACACTATTTATATACAACGCCAAATCTTAAAACGATTATTAATTTTCTGCTAACTTAATTGAAAACCTGCACGCCAGTGTGTACTGTAGCATATTGTACATTCACGGTTAATTCCAACTTTTCTGAAGCCCTGCTAAAGTTCTACTTTCGGTATATTACTCCGCCTCATGCAAGCAAAGCTTAACCGAGTCTAGAAAATTACACCAAAGCGACAACGCACCGCATTCGTACGCACTCAGTTTAATTATATTTTGCATTAGAAATATATCTTACTAGGCGTTACCAACACACACATATTTTCTCTGTGTTTGCATTAATATTAATTATAAATGAAATATTAGAATTTATACATAAAATATAAGTAATAGTTCGATTTAACAAAAATTAAGAAACTTTTATGTTAACAGGAGTATAAATCGTTTGTTGACACATTAAATATTTATGAAACTGCGAAATACGTCATACATGCGGTGATTTTTTAAAGGTTTGATTCAGAAAGTGTGAAGTAACCGCGAATAGACTATACATGCAGCTATAGGCAGTAGATTTTTTTTAAACGTTGATTTAAAAAGTGCTCACTTTACCGTGTACAACATNCTATACATGCAGCTATAGGCAGTAGATTTTTTTTAAACGTTGATTTAAAAAGTGCTCACTTTACCGTGTACAACATTCAATGACGCAGCCATTTTGGAGCGTCTTGGCTCTAACTGCGCCCCAGCGTTTATTTTCAAACGAATTCGTGGATGCACTATTTTAATTCTGACGAGATCAGCCGTATTGTGATGTAGGCCTCTGCGTTGGATCACGGCCTAAATGAGCCTTTGTAATGTATTCCTTGGTCGCAAATGCATACATACGCTTATTATGAACTCTGAGTAAACACGCTGCCAAGTGACATTTATGCAAAATAAGATAGAANCAAATGCATACATACGCTTATTATGAACTCTGAGTAAACACGCTGCCAAGTGACATTTATGCAAAATAAGATAGAAACTGTAACACGACTTATAAACTAGAACAATTATAACGGGATCTGTGTGCCTTCAAATCTATATTTAAGATATTTTTTTCTTTGAAACATTAAAAAAAATCTTAGAATGAGACCACAAATTACTGAACAGTGTTTTCTTGAATTGAGATCTGAAACCTGCGAAAATTTCGTTGATTTCATCATCCCGTTTCGTTGTACGATCGTATAAAATTTTGAAATACTGTGCTGAAATCAAAATATTTTATACTGCGTAAGAATTATCGCGTTTTAATGAGCAAATAAAGACTGCATTGGTTGAACACTGCCAAGCTAATGGTTCGCGAAAGAACAGGTACGTACAGTGTTTTGGAATGGTATGAAAGTTTGCCTGGCATCTATACAGTCTNTGGTTCGCGAAAGAACAGGTACGTACAGTGTTTTGGAATGGTATGAAAGTTTGCCTGGCATCTATACAGTCTCTCAGTTAGCGTTCGTTTTATTATATAAAAAAACGGGCATGATAGCATAGATATAACAAAATTTTCACAAATATCGTATATAAATTCAAGAAATCACTATTTTACTCAATAATTTGTCATTTCATCACAAACAGCTACTAATTATTGAGAAATAAATTGATTTGAAAAATCTTGAATTTGTAAGAATAACAGCTATTAGTGATCATTGTAAAATTTTGGATGTTTTCTTTTTGCATAAGTTAAAAATGNCGAATTTGTAAGAATAACAGCTATTAGTGATCATTGTAAAATTTTGGATGTTTTCTTTTTGCATAAGTTAAAAATGACTCAGTTTATAAACTTAAACGCCTTTCTTGCATATATGTGTAGATATTCAGCAGGGCTTTCGAAAGTGTTCTGTTTACCGTGAGAAGTCTTTAGTCGGGTGTTCAAGAGCCAGTTTCAAGCAAGATAGCACTCGCTCATACATATCTCTAGTTTACCAGGAGAACTTAACATGTTTCAACACATACGTGGCCTACCCGTTCACCTGATTTGTTGTTCATCGAACATTTGTGGGACCAGATGGGTCACCAGCTTCCTCCGTGTCAAAATACTCGTGATTTTGAACATAATTTACAACACATGTGGGCTAATAGGCCGCAGGATAATATTATATGGTTTTTGTTTGAATCCATATATAATCTATATAGATATAAGTTCTTAAAAACGATACGATCTAACGAGCCTCTAAAGATGCATTTCTTCTATGCTGCAGATAGACGGAAAATTCTCATGATGCAATAATGTTACATGCTTGCTCGTCTGCATCGCTTCCCTTGCCCCGTACCACTCGAGCGAGCGAATGAGTGTGCCAGGGACGAGCGGCAACCCTATAAGTGAGCGGAGTTTACAAATGCGTGCCGTCACGATAACCGTATCTGAACACGCGTGCTCCCGTCCTTGAGCGGATTGAATTTCTGGGGTTATCGTTGAAAGAATGTTCTGATCATCACCCTTGCCCCTCTCAGCAAGATTCGGTGTCCGGGGAACCTTCAAGATGGAGCCCAGCGAGACTACTTAAGCCGCGACAAGCCTCCGAGACTACAGTCTTGAGTTAGGAGGGTTGCGTGACCTAAGTACCAGGTGTGCGAAGATAACGAAGCGGCGAGCCAGCAAAGCGACGACGAGTGACGACGAGAATAACCAGCAGGAGTGAAGTCTGCGGACTGCGAGCATCGGTACAGTGAAGAGAGACTGACGGGCGGGACTGCTGGACTGGATGCGTGGGTGACAAACATTTCGAATGATGGCAATAGACAGACTGAATATTTCTAGATACTGAGTGTGAATTAAGTGACTAACCAATAAAGAGACCTTGAGATAGACATTAAATATTGCGCTCAATGAGAATAACTAATGTATTGGCTATTCACGGTAAAGTGAGCACTTTATGAAGCCCTCTCATTTGGAATAATAGTCCGTAAATATATTTTATTGTAGTATTAGACGTTAATTTTTGAGTCCGGTAAAATATATACACTGTGTTTATTACTTNCCGTAAATATATTTTATTGTAGTATTAGACGTTAATTTTTGAGTCCGGTAAAATATATACACTGTGTTTATTACTTACACGGCAATATTAAATTTAATAATTGGCGGAAGGATAAAAAATAACTGATACGAAAAAAGTAACTAGTGCCTCAAAAGTGCTCACTTTACCGTTAACAGCCTATAATAAAGGAGACAGATAGTTTAATGTTCTAATAATAGCTGTGTGAATAAATTAAAAATTTCCAGAGACAGGGATTTACTGAAGTACGAAATGGTGTCATGGTTGCGCTCAGTACAACACTAGGTGTTTTTTAGGCCAGGGTTATTTGTATTAATGGCCATTTACTTGCAATCGATTATGAATATTACAAAGAACACAAAAAATCACCAAACGATTGTTTAGAAAGTTTACCTTAACACTANTTGCAATCGATTATGAATATTACAAAGAACACAAAAAATCACCAAACGATTGTTTAGAAAGTTTACCTTAACACTATGACATTTTCTGTGATGTCGTTTGCGCGTATACGTGTATGCAATAGTAAGTAAATGTTTTGGGAATACACATTTCCTCCCCCCCCCCATAAAATCTCCGAAAAAAGTATAAACCAATTAGGTAAGGCCGCACTGTTTAGCTTCTATCATATTAAAAGTAGAAAATATCTTAAGAATGGTTTAAAAAAAAAAAAAAAAAAAAAAAAAAAAANATGAGAAAAGTACAATTACATCTGTGGGCTTTCATCTCATGTTACAAAGTGCGACTGTTACATGCCTGTTGCAGATATAATTTGCATAGTACTGCGCGACGAGGAAACGCTGCACGCCTTGCTTGGAAGAGCAACGGGGCGCTAGGCGCATGTGTTGAAGTGTCACTCGTGTAACTCTCTTGCTTCTGAACATTGAACACGCCAAACAGCTTCAGGTGGGCTACCTAGGAACCTTAAAAGAGATATTTTCGCGTCGGAGGAACAGCGATACGGGCGACCGTAACACGCGCGCCCAACGCCCAATAGCTCCTACGCGCTAGGAGCTAAACCGGCGTGCAAAGCTTCCGTCGTCTAGCTTTTTTTTTTTGTGGAAATTAGATTTGTAACAGTGGGACTTTAATACACGCGATGCACGTGCGCGCGCACACACGAACGGCAACAAACTTCATGCATGTATAGAGTGCATTGAAAGCTAACACTCGTTCAGCTTTCCCTGCGATAATTCATTGCTCTCATCGCTTCTATCAAGTCAGTGAACTGGCGTGCAATCTATCCGTCGTCAAGGCACTTTTATCTAATAATTTTGTCAGCGGTGACTACGTCATTTGTGGCGCAATATCACATACACAACAAAACTGAGGTGCAAATTCCTGCAAACAGTTTAAGTTCACACAACAGAATTTTCATTCATAAAATTGACAGTAAAAGCAGTACTAATAATTTTTACCTTTGAAACAACACANATGAGAAAAGTACAATTACATCTGTGGGCTTTCATCTCATGTTACAAAGTGCGACTGTTACATGCCTGTTGCAGATCTAATTTGCATAGTACTGCGCGACGAGGAAACGCTGCACACCTTGCTTGGAAGAGCAACGGGGCGCTAGGCGCCAGTGTTGAAGTGTCACTCGTGTAACTCTCTTGCTTCTGAACATTGAACACGCCAAACAGCTTCAGGTGGGCTACCTAGGAACCTTAAAGAGATATTTTCGCGTCGGAGGAACAGCGATACGGGCGACTATACCACGCGCGCCCAACGCCCAATAGCTCCTACGCGCTAGGAGCTAAACCGGCGTGCAGAGCTTCCGTTGTCTCGCTTTTTTTTTTGTGGAAATTAGATTTGTAACAGTGGGACTTTATTACACGCGATGAATGCGCTCGCACATACACATACACGAACGGCAACAAACTTCATGCATGTATAGAGTACATTGAAAGCTAACACTCGTTCAGCTTTCCCTGCGATAATTCATTGCTCTCATCGCTTCTACGATCAAGTCAGTGAACTGGCGTGCAATCCATCCGTCGTCAAGGCACTTTTATCTAATAATTTTGTCAGCGGCGACTGCGCCATTTGTGGCGCAATATCACATACAAAACTGAGTTGCAAATTCCTGTTAACAGTTTAAGANAAAACTGAGTTGCAAATTCCTGTTAACAGTTTAAGTTCACACAACAGAATTTTCATTCATAAAATTGACAGTAAAAGCAGTACTAATAATTTTTACCTTTGAAACAACACAATTCAGAGAACAACCGAAAAATTGCAACTTACAGGTCAAGCAAGTTTGTCGAATGTTACTTCCAAGCAGACAGCACTAGAAATACCCGACAGTGTTTCCTGAAGTCGCGCTCAACATTTCGCTGTTTTAGCATATGGCCACGTCTGGGTGGAAGACAGAGAATGACGAATTAAATCAATTCTTTTAAAATCATGAACGTATGGGATGGTATGAAACAATGTCGTCAAGAACGCGTGATTTCTGCACGTCTACGCCAAAAGGTGATTAAAAAAAAAACNGTCTACGCCAAAAGGCGATTTAAAAAAAACCGCTTTATTTAATGGAAATATGCTTTTGCCGTATTTTCTTTATTTTCTCTCGAAGAACGCTCGGCGCCCATGGCACCATAGTACTTTTGCGAAAAATACTATGGTTTAGGAAGGGGGAAATTGCTGAACCATTTTTTATTCTTTCAATAAGCCTTTTACACACCAGTTTTTGTCGATCTCTCTCTCTCTCTCTCTCTCTCTCTTGTCAGGGTTTTAATTGGTGGCAGTTACTGACTTTTTTTGTATGCAACAAGTTAATGGCGAGCGGCTCCCGATAATTACTTCCAAGGTCGTCAAGTCGGGACAGGACGCCCTGGTCGAATTAAAGCCTTGACGAAATATGTTGGTAGGAGGCGCGTTTATTATTTTCTTTTTTGATGAGATAAACTTAAAGCGGGGTCATCTGGCCACCGGTTGGGCAGAAGTGGATCCTGAGTTACCACCAGCCCATACGTCCACTATATTCCAGCATTTATATGTCGGTGTGTTAGTCCTGGTAGTTTTATTTTATTTATATATTGACAAAAATTTGCCATGCTCCACTGTGCATTTCGTTACCCTCATGAGATAACCTAGAAACTCTGGTTTGTTCCCCAGGTTTTAAAGTCATTCTCACCTAATATATCTCCAAAAGTGTTTAAAAATAATTTACGCAAAAAAAATATAAACTTTATAATTTTCCAAACAACGCAAAACTCCTACATCCACTACTTATTTTAAAAGCAAATTTATCTTCACATCTGGATTAAATACCTTACTTGTCTAAATTATTGATAACCATTTTATTTCAAAAGGCACAAAATTGACTTTGAAATAAAAGTTATTATGTTTTAGTCTATTCTGTAAAATACCAGTTTTTGTAGTTATATAATGTTCACGGTAACTTAGCACTTTTGAAAGCCCTGCTTCGTAATCTCTTGTAAGCACACGGTGTGTTATTCCACCATACAAATTTTTTAAATGTTCAATAAAGTGCATTTAAAAATAGAAAGCAAAATTAATTATTTGAGTATTCACAAATGTTTACCCAAAACTTTTAATCACACGTTTAGGCATAGAGCCACTTTCTCTTCGTCTCTTATCATCTTTACTGGGCGCACGCCACTCATGGCACCCGTTAAAATATATGCAGGTAGGGGCAGTGACATTTTTCAAAGGCTGATTTCGAAAGTGCTCAATTAACCGTGACCAGACTACGCGAAATTTTTCTCATGAGAATAAGGATTTGCTGAGGTCGGTTTTCGAACCACTAACCGCACGAGCTCCAGCCCATCTGACGAGGGCGGACTGGCCGAAGTGTGGGCTAACACGCTAGAGAACAATACCGGAAAGCTGTATATGAACGATACGAACGAAGGGGCGAATAATAACCTAGCGGCAAGAGGTGACACTACAATATATCATAGCCAACCTCCCGTGGCGCAGTCAGTTGGTACGCCGTCGGCCTGGGGTGCGGCAGGCTCTGGGTTCGAATCCCTGTTAGGGCATGGGTGTTAGTTTAAGTTAGGTCGTAAGTTAGCTTGTAAGCCGTCCCCTAATAAGCCTTCAGGAATAACGCAGGGGTACGTTAATAAGCGCTTTCAATTCCAATACAATGCAATAAATATTCAGCCATAAATCTTTAATTTATGCATTTTTATTAAGAGTTCTCATTGGATCTACAATAATTGTATCATTTGGGTTTAGTTTTCTTAATTAGACTTTGGCCATTGTTCCGAAAAAAACGTTACCAGAAACAAAATAAAGGTAAGCATCCTAGTGCGCCGTTCCTAGGCACTTGCTTATTTTTAACTATGCTCTTTTAACCTTGTATTTCCCTTTCTGGGAATTTTTTTTTTTTCTTGGCAAAGCCAATTGTGTTATTTTCCAGCACCTAGCTTTATTTTTCATTTTTATTTTAAAGCAATGTTACATAATGTTTTTCTCACTGTTTCTGTAATTTTGTTTATTTATTTAGCAAATGTTCCAAGATTTCGTTACTTTTTAATTTTAAATTTATAAGTGAAAAATTACTCTGATCTGGTTAAGCTTGTGTCAACCGATTGGAATAACTTTATTTAAAAACGAATTGTGAATTTCGTAATGAAATATCCTGTATTTGGTTTGTGAATTTCATATTTAAATTTTTTTTGTCAATATAATTTTATAAAGTATGTGTGGTTTTAATGTAAAATACAGCAGTCGACCTGTTGGGTCGGAAAATGGTGTATTGAGGCCATTTCTCTACCTTGATGCCGAGACGTGGCAGACTTTCTTTTAAGTCACCTTGCGTTTTCTGGATGCTTGATGCCGTTTTTAAGACGAAGTACCATCTATGCTGGCATTGGCAAGGGAGATGTTCCGAAGATGGGTCACATCTCAGGAAAGTCCAGCCATCTCTCTTTTATTTTCGGCATGTGCATTAAATACACCAATCAAGTCGCGATGTTATTTTGGACTCAATATTTGATACATTAAGTAACCTTTAAAGTTTTGTATGACTCGACANCAATCAAGTCGCGATGTTATTTTGGACTCAATATTTGATACATTAAGTAACCTTTAAAGTTTTGTATGACTCGACATATTTTGTAATTCTGTCTGTGTTAATTTCATTTTGAACACTATCTATCATTTAGAAAACAAAAGAACGTAACCTCCAAAAGGTTTATTATGGCTCAACATTTTTTGTTGTTTTGAATTTTATTTTATTATTGTGGGGTCCCAACAAAATTAACAATAATTTCGTTGATATAACCGTAAACTTATGTTATAACAGTTGTTGTAACAAATATATTATATATATTGTTCCTGTTACACGTTTGAAATATTTATTATTATTTATCACTCTTATTTTTAAAAAAATGATAATTTTGATTACACGAATCTCAGTTCTACTTTATTTATCAAACACCTTGCTATTTTTATTCTAAATCACATTTTGTTTTATTGCTGTATATAAAATAATAATTATTATTATTATGCATGTGTAAAGGTGCTGGAGGGGGATTTTTGGCTCGGCCTCTTTGCTTCTAATTTTACATTGGGGTCACACATACACAACTAGATCCTCGGAGCTTTCTATTTGTGGCATGCTTGTGGTTATTTCCACTAAGTCTCTTCTATGCTACAAATGGTAGCATTTATGTGGAGGTGAACCAGCATGCTGCAATAGTCATTTATGTTGGCAGCGAAACTTTTAGATTGATTAAATATTGTTACGCGTGGACTCCCACGCTGGACGCGGGCGCTGTTTTATCTGGTTATGAGCTGTCCG
The DNA here is from genome assembly GCA_002778355.1 of Clitarchus hookeri. NCBI lineage: Eukaryota > Metazoa > Arthropoda > Insecta > Phasmatodea > Phasmatidae > Clitarchus > Clitarchus hookeri. Next base: position 897,619 of record NQII01000137.1, on the reverse strand, counting down.
GGCGCTGTAGGAAATGACCCACATCGACCCCCTCCCCACAGGCAGACCCGTTCTCCGCTACGGAATGACTGACAGCCGACCTGGCTGGCGTTACAGCCCCCTCCGGATGAGTCGACGACTCGGGAGGATGAGCAAGAATTTTCTGGTAATCATTTTACTCAACGTAACTTGACATATGAAGAAGGTTCTCGACCGGGGCCAGCGCTGTTTATGAAAACCGCTGCAGCCGGAGAGTATACAGTATTTTTGGGGTAGCCATCTGGCTGGAGTGCGGTAGTCGGGTGAAGTCATGAGCAGCGAGGGCCGTGGGCGGAGAGGACGGGCGACGGCGGAGGGTGCGAGACGGCGGCAGACGAGATAGAGAGAGAGAGAGAGAGAGGTAGTGAGAGAGAGAGTGTGTGTGTTTGTGTGTGNGGCGGAGAGGACGGGCGACGGCGGAGGGTGCGAGACGGCGGCAGACGAGATAGAGAGAGAGAGAGAGGTAGTGTGAGAGAGAGAGTGTGTGTGTTTGTGTGTGTGTGTGTGTGTCCGGAAGAGAGGGCGTGGTAACCGACCAGTAGAGTGTTACTGGGGGCGCTCGGAGTGGCATTCTTGACTGGTGGAACCTGGACTGAATTAATATGGGATTGTATGAGCATGTGATAAGAAAACATTGCAACTGTCAAAAATTTAGACAAACGTTTCATAAATAAATTGAATAGAATTTGATACACTGTTTTTAGTGATTTGATTGCATTAATTTCTGTGAGTTTATGGACAAGTATGTCAATATTAATTGAAAATAGCAAGGGATGGCCATTTATTGTGAGATATTACGTCGAGAGTATTTTCTTTGAAGTGTTTGTAAATAAATTAGGAAATTATAATTAACTATTTTATTTAAAAATGACCTCCGTCCTTTAAAGAACCTGGCTAAGCCCAATGGAGAATTTATAACAATATATAAGTGAACAGAGATGCCGCTATCTATTGGCTGGAGGTGAGACCACAATCAAGATTTTTTGCAGAAATGTTCAAACTGTCCGGTATCGGTTTCTAGTGTATTGGGCGCGGGCCCACTAGGAAGGTATACAATCCCCTGCACGTCCACACCCCCGCCCGTCAAAGAGGGAACCTCAGCCGGGGTCTAGGCTCTGGCGGTAGGGCAGCCTTCGCACGAGAGCACGTAGAAAAAGAACATAATAATAAATCGCAGCAGCGAGTTTCCACTCCGGGTGTCGCGCACAGTGGCGGTCCGCGCGACAATGACTCGCGAGGGCACCTCCGCGGTAGCGCGAGCGAGCAAATGGCCGCACGCTTCGGCTGCTCGGCTGTATGGGGCGGCGTCGCCGGCAAAANCCCTGATGCCCTCAGAAGTCAGGTCGTCACCCAACACAGCGCTCGGCGAGGGTGTCGGGCGCTCCTACATACCCGCTCACGCGAAAGAAAAACACCCGTGACTTCAACTTTATTGTGTCCTTTTTGGAGTTGACGTGTAAACTTGAGAGGCTACAGCCCGGCACACAATTTAGATAATCTTTCATTAATTCCGTACTTCATTAAATATTCAAACNCGGCACACAATTTAGATAATCTTTCATTAATTCCGTACTTCATTAAATATTCAAACTACGATAAAATTATGATAGCGCGATTGCGTGTGGCAAAACTACAATCGCACGCACATCAATGTAGGCTGCTCACGGTTAATTGAGAGTTTTTGGAAGCCCTGCTTAAGATCTACTTTTGAACTCGGTTTGAATCCTTCCGCCATACATACAATTAATTTCTCTGGGACCGATCACTTTACTCACGCGCTATTCAAATAAAAAATGTAACATTTTTGAGCACATGAAATAGGATAGCGTACACATATTACAGAATATATCTTTAAATATGACGGAACTACTTTTCCTGCATCACTGCCAACTTAACAGTGAGAATATCAACGTGTCCTTTAACATTCTCGCAGTTATAAAAATGTATTTTTTTTAAGAGGATTACACCAAAAGTGCTTAAATTACGACGAACAGTTTATTCGCGTTTTCGATATCTCCATAGCGCAGCACTATAGCCACGAAAATGGTGGGTATATCGGGTATAATGAAATTGCAATTAAATACTGTGTTCCAGTGAGAAGTGGATGTTGTGCTTATTGATATACAGGATGAGTATAAAAAAATACCCTTACTTTGAAGTATAATATCAAAACCAAACAACCTACAGCCTTGATTGACCAGTCAAATAAACCATGGAACCGTGAAATTTGTTTACCATACATTCATAAATGTTCAATGTGACCACCATGAGCGGCCCGAATGACATCCNGAGTATAAAAAAATACCCTTACTTTGAAGTATAATATCAAAACCAAACAACCTACAGCCTTGATTGACCAGTCAAATGAACCATGGAACCGTGAAANCCCTTACTTTGAAGTATAATATCAAAACCAAACAACCTACAGCCTTGATTGACCAGTCAAATAAACCATGGAACCGTGAAATTTGTTTACCATACATTCATAAATGTTCAATGTGACCACCATGAGCGGCCCGAATGACATCCACGCGATAATCAAACTCGTTCCACGCTCTTGTCAGCATGTCTTATATACAACACATTTTGTAGCACTGCATTACAACTACAACGTGAACGGAACTACGATTTTATAAAAACCTTCAGCACTAAGTTACTACAAATTCAAGGGGTATGGAAACGTCTCGCAGTGCAACTAAACGGTATGTACTAAATATACTAAACTGTATATACTGTTTCTACCATTGCTTTATATGATGGGTGACAGCATTCAAATATCTTGTCAATAAATATAACCCCATTAAATTATATTATATAGTTCAACGAACTATGAAGACATCCAGAGACCATACCAACCAAAACATTTTAATCAGACATGCCAACCAAACATATTACCAAACAAGCTACCTTTAACAACCATGCAGAAAGATCATACAGTACAAACATTCTGAAACACCTCTACAAATTATGAGCCTACATGCAATTCATATTATCTCACTGACCAACATAATATTCAAGCCATACATTTAGACATTCAATACTTTGTATATTATGGACTGTATGTTTGCTTTGTATGTCTGGTATATTTTTCAGTATTATTGGATGATATGGTGACTAGTATATTTTGTCTAGTTTCGACTGGCATAGCAGATGGAATGGCTGTTAGGTTATGGGTTGGTCTGGTCTGTATGGTTGCTTGGTATACCTGAGTTATGGCAGATGATATGGATGGTGTGTGGCAATATGGTTGATTAGTAATGACTGAGTTTCTCTTGGATTAAAGGAGATGGTATGACCGGTACATTGGGTGGTCGGTACCAGTCGGTTATGTTAGGTTGACGGATGGTAGGAATTTTGTGTGTTATGGGTTGGCCTGAAATGTATAATTGCTTGGGTAGCTGTTATGGTGTATAAGTATGGTCGAGTTCTTTTTTTTTTTTTTGTTATAGAAAATGCTTTGTATGACTGAGATTTTCTTAGGTTACAGTGGATGGTATGGCTGGTCGAAAAGTTGTGAGGCATGCAGGGATAGGTTTGCTTAGTGTATGTGCTTTTTTATTCGGTATGTTAGCCATGATTTTTCTATAATGTGGTAGGTTTGATTTTTTCTGAGCCCTCTTTGGTTCAGTCGACTTTATTAGAGTATGCTGACAGGGTTAAAGGAATATGTGAATAAATCTAAAATTTTTATGCAAGTGGTTTAGTAAAATATAAGTGGTTAAGTACTATGCACAAGGTGAAAAGACATACATGAATGAAAAATATAGTAATGTATGAGGTACTTGTAAAAAAATTGTAAGTATTACACAAGTGGTTAAGTCTTACAAAATTTGTGACCTATAGTGAGCTTGCCTGGTGGCTAAGAGAAAATGAAATCATATATTGTGGCCTAAAAACAAATGCAGTAGTCAGCAAACGAAACAAGAGGGCTGTTCGAGGGTAAATAGCAGGCTACTAAAGCGATATGGAATGACAGAGCATGATGCCAAGATGGCAGGGTTGAGCAAAGGCGACTAAGATGAAAAGGAATGTCAGATCATGAGAAAGTATAAATGCAATGACAGAGCATGATGTTAAAATGGCAGGCATTGAATGACAGGAGAGAGAAAATTAAATATAATATAGTGGTAATGGAATGGCAAAGCATGTTGTTAAATTGGTTGTCATGGAATGACAGAGCGAGAGAAAATGAAATACAAGATGGCGAGAATGGAATGGTAGAGCATGATGTCAATATGGCGCGGTGGAACGAAGGTGACTAAGAAAAACTGAACCCAAGATGGTTGACATAGAATGACAAAGCATGAAGTAGAATGATAGAGCATGAACTCGAAAATTCTAGAAACAAGATAGTAAAGTGGAATGTTAGAGCATGTAACAAAGGTGACTAAGGTGAAAAGGAATGACAGAGCATGAAAGAAAGGCGAGTAACCAGAAAACAATATGGCGATGGAAACAATATGGTGGTGATTATGTAATATAAAATGGCGACGTAATACCAAATGGTGATATAAAACAAAATTGTGACGATGACGTGATCCAAGAAGGCGGCGATAACGTGATATTAGATGGCGGCCGGAAACAAGATGGTGGTTGGTCAGAGTTCGAGCCCGACCCTGGGCCAGAAGGAACAATGCTCTACTACTGAAGTCTCTATTTTCTCAGATTACAGCCGTGTTGCCAACACCAAAAATACAATGGAAATTTATTCATGTTTAAAAATTATGAACCTAGGAACAACCAAAATGCCATTGCTTAATTTATAACTACGAGTTGGTTTGAAAAAAAATTTGACTTTTAATATACAGCAAACTACACAAAGACTATTTTGTAACTTCACTCGATAGTTGCACAGTTACTGGCCTGTTCCACTTTTTGCCTTGTGACTTGCCTGTTGTTATATTTATCGCGACAAAATCTTTTATTTTTGATTTGGTTTGTTAGAAGGACATTTAAAATACTCAGATGTTTGAAAATTCAGGAGTCACCCGTCTTCAACGCCAAATTGTAGAAAGTATAGTAGTCAACGCCCGAAATAATATATATCAGTTTTGCAACTGGATGAACAGTAGAAAAAAAACTGACGTCGGTCCCGAATTTTCGCCCGTGGGAATCGTGCCGGTCGATGCCGCTGGTCGGCGTTATCGTCCCCCGTCTTTGCATTCTGGCGCTGCTTCACACTCATCTCACTTCACCCTCATCGGCTCTCAAGATCTCGGTGTTAAGAGCCGCCAAAATCTCTCCATCCATCCAACGTACTGATGTGCTTTGACGAATATAGTTGTGTTGGCAGTGTGACTGCCACCTGTTTACATTTCGTAGCTCAAAATAAGAGCTCGAAGCAATACGTGGCAGTGTCACCTCTTTACTTTACTTGCTCTGTGTAGTGGCAGGCATTCTTCTCCAGATTATTCTTCACACCTGGGCGACTCTGCGCTACAGGCTGTCTCTGGGTTGTTCCCACAAGTGAACACTCCTCGGCATCCCCGTGAGGCGCTGTGCAAGAACACTATGTCAGCACTGCTGGCATGCCCGGCCAACTCCCCTTCTCTCTCGGTCACCGGGATTCGAACCTGGGATCTCGCGGGACAAAGGTTAACGCCTGTCGTAGTGGTCGCATACAGGAATCTTGAAGTCTAAAGTTTCAAGTATGTAATATAGATCAGAGACGTCTCTTGACCTTATTGCACGCCCACAAGGAGCAGCGAGAGCGACACGTGTTGCCTACCTGTAAGCAATTCCGCACATTTAAATAAGTTTAGGCAAGAATTTCTTTTATTAAATTGTGGATTTCAGGTGAATTGCACAAGGAGAACATTTTTCGTTAGTTTGTCGTGTTGATTATTAATTCGTCGTTAAAATACAGCCAGGCTTTCACGCCGAAAAAATTGAAGCAAAAAAAGTGCTAACCCCTAATAATTTCCATTAAATAATTTGATAAAAGCGACAGGTTATCCAATAGTTGCAGAGATTTGATCAGTTGCGCGACTTACAGGCCCCACACTTTACATAATTTCTGTAATATCTCCCATAAACTACTGTTTCATCCCCTCGTCCTTGAGAATAAATGGTAAAGAAAGTTTTTCTAATATTAGCAACAAACCTGTGTATTCTACGGGGCTCACTTTTGAAGTTTATCCCCTGTTATTGGCGTTTCTTAATCTCCAGAGCCTATACACGTCGGCGCTGGGCACATAGGCTTTTCAGAGTCAAGAGGGTTTTGTGCTGGACTGTCTTGGACGGGTGTCGAGCGAAGCAAACCCCTCCTGAGAGGTGCAGAGCCACTCGGCTGGGTTTAACTCGGCTAACATGCATTGTGGGTAATCCCATTGTGGTCAAGTGACGCGCGCACCCTCTTCAGGCGGCCCGCGGCACCCTCCTCAAGAACTCTTTATCGGAACCGCCGGTCTTTTGTCGGGCGCGGCCTCTGAAGGTTCCCGACACGCCAATAAGCGCTGACAAAACGTGTTGACCTCCTCCACGTTCGTCCCGGGACGGTTTGCCACGGCCGTCCAGCTAACTACGTTCTCTAGGCGTGCATCGCAACTCACCATGACTTAACTTTACTCGCACACCGAGAAAAAGGTTTGTGGAATAAAACAAAATTGGTTTGGCGCAGGCAAATTAATTGTTGGCATAGGAACAATTAAATATTTTGTTGCCGAAACCAAAATATCCTTTTTGTTCTTATCTGGTAGCCCCCCAAACATGTGAGATTCAGCATATGCAACGAAATATTTGAATGGTTCGACTTGTTTTAATGTATATAATATTATTTTAAAAAAAAGTGAAAGGAGACCCAGAATCAACCCCACAATACGATTAAGGAATAACCAAATAAATTTTCTGTTAAACAAAATTATTGTTTAATTCTATATTTGGTTCAAACAAACGCATGCAAATGTTTAGAGCAAGAGCAGATGAGTTGAGTGAACAAAATATTATTCAGTGTAAACAAATACTCTTCAAGCATTTTATTTTATTGTCTTAAACTTAATCTTACTCTCAGTGCACGTATAGTTGAACACCTCAAGAAACTCTGCTTAGTTTCTTACTTTTGAAAATTGCATACTTTCACCAATGCACAAAACTAACTGTGCTATGGGACGAAATGACTGACGACCGTATGACGATCAGGGGGCTTGTTCTAAGTTATTCGCATTCATTAGGTTTCAAAGCTCTCTAGACGAATAAAATCTTCGAGCAAGGCAATTACGTATTCTAAGTCGTATTTCGTTACATGCTCCCCGAGCGAATGCAAGATGACAAAACTACTCACATTAACTTTAACTTGAACATAAGTTTGCTCACAAATTTATGAATACTTCAGCTTTAAAAATCAATACACCACAGCAGCAGAGTCCTTACAATATTTTGTTTGCATTTGTAGGATTTTAAATGTTAGTATTAAACAAATTATATATTATAGGATAAAGGTAAATTTGTTTGTCGAGTTTTTCATATTTGCTGTCCACATCGTACTTGACGGTATTTTAAAACTCGGATGAACGCGTGGCGTATATGTATACATAATAATGCTGTAATTTTGTATGCACTTATGGTAAGATGAATTCACATGTAGGCCCTACGCCGATAAGAGAGAGCGAACAGAACTTTGATTGTTTCATGTAAGCAGATTTTGCTTTTTGGTTGCAGGTTGTGTACGTTCGTTAGTTTTTAACACCAGGATTCCAAAATAACCGAGGGACAACACTAGACGCTGTCATGTTTCTAATCTATTATGTTTATTCCAGTGTGGTACGAATTTTTACAAAATTATTTTCAAGAGACTGTAATTTTGTTTTATACTACCAAAATTTATTTACAGTTTAGCGCTACCTATCGGTTTATTTCCCAACTACATTTTAAAATAAAATTTCGAATAAAATCAACGTGTACGTTCTTGTATTTCATTATAAATAACTGTAATAAAATACCATCATTACAGTCTGCCTACACTGTTGATTTTATGGTTCACAAATGAAAACAAGAAGATTAATTGGTGTCATTAAAATATTTTTGATTTGAAATTTATTTTTATGTTTCTGCATTAAGATAAAATACTTCACTCTCATTTTCCGCAGTTACAGAAACTATGTGTACCACTCACCCGCCATGTTTTCATAACTTTTTATGGTTTCGAGTGTGATATCGAACATAGCGACGTTAAACGAACATTTAACGCCGCCTTAAATACCATTCGTGCGAAAAATAAAATAGGAAAATATTTTGTCGAAAGGAAACGAAACGAATAACTTAGAATAAGCCCCCAGGTTACACTCTGAATACGATATAAACACAATAATAGACCATTACACTAATTCACGGCCAAAATGTTCGTACCTTTTTATTTATACACATTAGAGTAAGAATTGTCACATCCGTTTCATATCTAGAATCTCAACGTCACATTTCACTTGAATAACGCATGAATAACTAATGTAAATTATATATGTGGCGGAAGGATTCAAGATGTGGAGAAAATTAGATCTTAAGCAGATCTTTCAAAAGTGCTCAATTAACCGTGAACAGCCTTTAATTAAATTAAGACCCTGTTAACTGCCGATGGATACAATTTTTAAATTGTACTATTTATATGTTATTGTAATTACACTACGGAGCGTTACATGCAACTTGTAGTGTTAAAAATGTTGCACTTCTTGTGTTTTGTTTAATAAACGATGTCAGTATTTTTCTATTCACATATATTGCCAGGAAATATATAACAATATCAACTAACAGAGGCCAAAAACTGTCTCTGTGAACTCAAAAATTCATGCACTCTTCATTCTCGTCTTGGTCTCCAAAATCTTCCCGAAAATTACGCATGCTGAAAATATCAGATCGTTCAGAAAAATATTAGAAGTACACTGTCATATCTATACTCAACCACTGCGGGTTTTCTCGTGTGATAATATCAACTAGAAAAAACAGTGTGGTAAAATGATTTATTCAGCTTCTTGTGTACTCATTGTAGGTTACCTGAGCTTAATAGTATTTCTTGTGCATGAATATTGGATCCTAACCTAATTGGCAAGTAGGGCCTATGTGAATGACGTCGACATGGAACGTATTGGTTTATTCCTGGGAGCAACAAATGCTGGATTTCAAAAAGCCAGTGAAAATTACGATGGGACCCACTTGGTCAATCTTATTTGAATTACGTAGAGTTATTCGAAGAGATATATATATATATATATATATATCATCAATAAATACCTGAGAAAATGCCCTGCGAGTTATTGCATTAGACAGCGATGATAATTATCTTTATCGCTTCTTTGTAGAAGAGCGTCATTTACACCATATTCATTAGAAACGTATTCCATAAAATGCCCCGGTTTGCACGTAGGAACACCTAACGTCCAACAATTCAATATCCGAAATAGTTAAAATTTGTTCTTAGAATCTTCGAGACTTCTGTCTAATTATCACAGTTGTCAATCGTTTCATATATTAATTTTTATGTATTGGAAATAACTCTAGAAAAAATTGCCTCACAGGATTCAATTCCTGTATCTGGAGTGTGTCACTATGTGTTATCCATACGTCTTTTCACAGAATGTGAATTTTTATTAAGATAGTAGCCATTGTCAATATAAGCTTACAGAACGTTGGTACCGTAATCTATCGCCATAATTTTCATTTGAATTAAATTTTTTCGTAATATTTAGAGGAAGCAACCAAACAAACATTTATACATTAAAAATTCAACGACACATTTGCATTTTTAAGTTCTGTTGATAAAATATGATAATGTATGAACATATGTGAGTGTGCTTGCCATTTTTATCTTCACATTCCTGAAAGGACGATATAATAGCCTGACACCTTGCAGCACTCTTAAATCGATCTGTATAGCTCATTGCGAGCCGAGTATTAAGACACACTATTCAATTCGTACGAAGACTTCACTCCATTACGGGTCCCGGAATACTAACTCATACGGCTTCTGAGCACGAAGCAAGCAAAGAGTTAGGGCGTCCGCCTTCCGAGAAGAGGCGAGGACCGGGCTAATGGATGGTCGCCGAGATCCAAGAAATAATGCGGTGGAGATGAGCAGAGGCGTTAGCAGGTAGATATGCCATCATGCAAATACCTTTCAGGAATCAAGGGTAGGGTGAGATACTATTGCGTTTGTCATTGTCACACACTTGAATCCTTGAAATTTGATGTCAGTTGACTAATACTACCTATTTGCACGNTATTGCGTTTGTCATTGTCACACACTTGAATCCTTGAAATTTGATGTCAGTTGACTAATACTACCTATTTGCACGGCAATAGAATATGAATAAATGAGAGAAGAATTCATACAGATAAATGAAAAGTATTCGGTTAAACTGACCGAAATGCAGGTATGAGTTTTACAAATTATCTTAATCAAGGGATGAGATTTCCATCCCCTTGCCAGACACTTGGGGAGGGCAATGCCCATCCTGCCCCCCTCCCNATCTTAATCAAGGGATGAGATTTCCATCCCCTTGCCAGACACTTGGGGAGGGCAATGCCCATCCTGCCCCCCTCCCCTCCCCCAGGCGTCGACGCCCATACCTCCGCCTCATGTAAACAAAGCTCAGTCGATCCTAGGAAATTACACCAAATGGATAACGCACCGTATTCTTACTTGGCATTGCCAATGCGCTTGATTTCGTGCTTTTTTATACATATTAGTTATAAATTAAATATTATAATTTATAAGTAAAAGTATTTTTATTTCAAAAAAAGTATAAAACGCTTATGCTACTAGAACCAAGCGCGTCGTACATAGGGTGATTTTTCAAAGGTTAGATTCAAAAATTGTGAAGAATCCGTGAATAGTTTACATACAGTTAACGGGCAGTATTATTTTTTTCCTAAGGTTGATTTGAAAAGAGCTCGCTTTACCGTGAACAGCCTACATCCACACGGGACGTTTTCTTGTCGCCGTGGCAATCCACAACTCTGACCACATGNCGGCGAGCAGCTGCGGCCAGACCGACACGCCGCAGCAATGACGTCGACGCCTGCTGCGCGACAAACCCACACTTCACACACACAGAGTTGTCATTTCATATTATGCGTAGCTGGTTCGCGGTTAGTGGACATTTTTTTAAAGTCCTGCTTAGTTCCTTCTTTCAGCTCTCTTTTGTATCCTTCCGCCACGCCACCATGTATCGGGGAACACTGACAGATCGAATGACTACCACGGATGCGACGGTCGAGTGACATATTTCAGCTCGTAATGTATCCTTCCGCCACGCTACATCTGCCGATAAATACTGACAGATTGGATGACGAGCACAGATGTGACAGTCAAGTGACATCGTGGATTTCTTACAAGTGTGATATACATTCATGCATACGCAAATACATGCATATATGGACTGCCCATGGTTGATTGGTTGATTAAGAATTTTTTAAAGCCCTGCTTACGATCTACTTTTCTTCTCAATCTGTATCCTTCTGTCATGTGCAAAATTAACATTGTCATGAGACTGATCACTTTATTCATGCACCACTAAAGTAAAACCATGGAATTGTTAATGTAAATATGTTACTAACATGCAATTCCGTAATCTAATGAGTAGCCTATAAAACCATAAATACAAACTTCAGTGGCCATATATTTCGACATTACACTCGCGATACAAGCACTAGAACGTCAAGACCTAGAAGCTATTTCTTTTAAAATTCACTACCAACTAAACTTACAGCCTTTATGCCAGTGTGTACCGTAGCATATATGAAGTTATGGGAAGTGCTTTTTCTCAAAGGTTTATCCAAAAGCACTCACTTTAGCGTGAACAGCCTTTACATATACATACATATACGTGTGGATATATATGTATAGATACGTATGTATATATATATGTATTATACGTAATATAGATACAGAAAGTAAGTTCGTGGACGCAGTGGTGCGTGGCTGCCTACACTCGTGACGCCAGTCCACGAACTTATTGACTGTGGTAATGTGCATGTATATACACACATATATATATACATATTTACAACCGTTTTTATTTGCTACTTTTATATGTTACAGTTTTTTTAAACATAAAAAAAATGTGTTCTAATTTTTCTGATTCGCTGGCAACATTGCTGTGTTTACCTTACAGCATTAGTAGATATGTTAAGGGATATCTTTCCAATGTTGATTTCAAAAATAATCAATTAAGAGCGAACTAGCTATGCAAGTTTTCAGATTCAACGCCTGCTGAATTTAAATTCAGTTTTAAGTAGGCCTAAATCTTTCCATTACTGCTGTTAAATAATTATTTACATAAATGTCTACGTCTATGAAAAAATATACTAAGACATTTACAGAGACCATAAGGTTTAACACTACTGTTTTATTAAATATTTAAGACAATTGCAGAGGCCTACTGCGAGTACTTCAGTCAGCATTTTCGTTAAAACATGTGTAATTAAGGAGATGAATTATTTTCGAATTACTGATTTCAAAAGTATTCGATAACTGCCAACGTTCCATGCAATTTTTTTTCCAACAGTACACGTCAGCGTGCAATTCCTTTGAGCTTCAAATCTTATGATTTCATACGCGTATTGCCCAAGCACTTTCAGCATTTTCACTGTACAACTTATTACACCCAGAGAGACGGAAAAATGCGTAACCATACAAATCTGCCACCTTATTTTATTTCAGTTGGTATGATTTTCTTTACGCATTCATTAAACTCATTCATAAAACAACAAAGTTCAACCGAGGAACGAGACATCGGCACGAGTTACGAAGACGGGGGAAGTATATCAAAGTAACGAAGTAGTATTACAATTAAGTGGCTTTCGAAATGTTACTTGCAGAGAGCGCTTTGTAGTTTGTTGCGTCAGAGGCACGCGCGCACGTGTGAATACTTGGTGACCACTCGATGTGAAACTACGAGAGTTCAGCACTTGAGTCGCTTGTGTTGACGTGGCACTTTGTCACCGCAAGTAACGGGGGCGTATGAAAAGAGAGCGACATTCAGAGCCGAAATATTAACAATCAATTAGAGTCNTTGTCACCGCAAGTAACGGGGGCGTATGAAAAGAGAGCGACATTCAGAGCCGAAATATTAACAATCAATTAGAGTCGTCTCCTACACATGTCCAATCACTTTGCTTATCGGTTTACATGTTTTAAGATAACGGTAATTACATAATTTTCATTGTATCCCCACCTTATTTTATTTCCTCTTCCCTAAATATGTTTATTTCAAAACATAATACACCTATGGTTGTGTGGACACCACAGATCCACATGGCACAACATTAACATATTTTAATTGCATCCCCATTTTAATTTCTTTCCTTGTTCTAATCAATACATTAATCCTCTGGCAGTGCGGGCGCCTTAGTCCTGTAGGGCTCTCTGTCCATTTATTTGTACACTCATTTGTTTATTTTAAATTCCTTACTTTTCCAATAGTAAATTCCTTTTTGTTTTGATTCTGAAATGGAACGATAGGAACGAGTAACCAGGTTTCTTTCTCAGTCAAATATTCTTGTTTTTAGATTTAATTTTTATGTAAGTGTGTTTTGGGGGTCTTGGATATTTTCCCCTATTCAATGTATTTTCCGTTATTTATTTTTGTAGTTTATTGGATTGCTTCAATTATCCGCTTCTTTGTAAGAACGATGCAATCGTTGGTACACATGATGCTGTATTTTTTATTTGCTGTCCCTATGTTGTATTCGCACATTTGTAAACTTGTCATGAAAAAATAAACAAACTATAAAATCAAATCAAATCAACATAAGTTTGATTTTCCTCACAATTTTTTCTTGGCAAGAAAGTGTTTTTTAATACTGTAACTTCTTACTTCTACGTAGGCCTATATTCTTTACCCAGTGTAGCTTCACGAAACGGAATCTTAGGAGTTCGCTGTTGGTGTATCAGAATACTCACTGGTTCAATCAAGTGGGAAAACAGATTCTCACACAGGCGACTTCCAGTAACGACAGTAACAGATGTGACATCTTAATGAAAATGAAATAGCATAAGTAAGGTTTATTCTACTCATGTTAGGAACAAAACGTGATTTATAACGGGAGAGTTTGGCATAGCTAAAATTTCCGCCACTATGTGCGCAGTGTTCTAAAAGGATACTTTTAAATATTATTTTTAACTACGTAAGTAATAAAAGAGAAAATTTTTACGTAATTACGAAGTTAATTCATATTTGATTTATGGTTATTCTTATTACAATTGTCCTGCTTTTAACTTAGAAAATAGAGAAAATCTGGCACCTTGCCGACAGTTGCACTTAACCTAGTAGCGAAAATGTTTGGTTGCCAAACTTTAACATTGACGTTCCCGACCTAGTATAAGTAACCTTAGCCTAAGCGTGTTTTTTTATGTGTGGGTTAGCCAATGGTACTAACTATACCTCCCGGACAAATAATAGATAGCGTTTATTGCACGTAGGCTGTGACAAAATAAAGCATAGTTAACTGCTATTATTTTATGAACTTATTGTTCACACATCTACGGCGTGATTTCAACCTATTTAGCTACAGTGTGGGTGGACGCTAACAGCATAGTAACGAATATTATAACCGTCTCTGCGCGTTTTACCTTCACAGGAAACAAGTGTGCCAGGTGAGTTCGTGCAACGTGAGCAAAACTTATAATCACAAAACAAAGTTTAAAGAGAGACCTAAGTGATTTTATAACGGAAGTTATATGAGTAGGCGACGGCGTGCGAAGCCTATGAGAAACACAGATATTTATTTATTTAAGAAAATCGTTATACGCAGCAGTTTCTTTAAATCAAACTTTCATTTCCAGATTTTTTTTTCCCCCCTTTATTCGTTGAGACGAGGTTGCGTATTTCCAACACGGTATGAGAAGCAGAGAATATCGAAAAAAAAAACAAATTACAAAAAAAAAAATTTTACGATTTTTATGTTAACATTCTATGCCTTTCCATTACTTAAGGTATAGCCAAAGAAAATGGTATTTGAAACTGGATAAAATTATGGTACAAACGTTTGCAGGATCACAACGTAATTAAATTTCTCGCTCTTCACACCTGACTTGTAAGAAAATCGTACGCGTTCGCGGGGTTAAGTAACGTGCGGTGCAAAACGCAAAATGAAGATCCACTTTTACGAAATTAAAAACACAACGTAAAGAAACATATTTAAATTTGTTAATCCCAAACAGTCTACACTACATTAAACCTCTTGTTAATTTAGCGGTTCTTTCAAACACGCAGACTATCAAGTAGAAATACGAGACTGACGAGATTCTTTTTGATTATCCTAATGACATGATACAATGGAAGGTGTAGCTTCGCCTCACCTGAATTGAATTTAGTATAAAATAAATTGTAATACAGAGATCCACATAAAAATTTTACGCTGGTTGTCACTTTTACGTAATCCTTTCAAAATAAATTATGTCTACTTAAACTAAACAAATGAAACAGCTTCAGTGGAATTCGTTTTTCAAAGCAGGCAAATCTGAAGGAAAAAAAATTTCCATGAGATTTCATATTTACACATTCCACAACGTATGAGAAACTAATTTAACTGTACGTCTACTGCTTTCATTAGTTGAATTCAGAAATTAAGAAATAATATTTAAAGTTTTGTATTATTCTTAACATTAAGAAGCAGTCCAGGAAATCACATGTGTTTCCGTTTCTTGCCAGTTTGTGAGTCGCAGGTTCCTTAAGACATAGGTTGCGTACTTAACTGTTGTCCACTTACTGAATAAGCTTCTCTCTTTTCTTGATCTTAAACTGACAGTAACAGTACATTAAGTTCACAAGCACAAAGGGGAAGGAAGACTGTGGCGAACGTTGAGAGGGGCGGACGTTTATCGAGACGAAACGAAAGAGTCAAAAATGAGGTTGTGTTTATGCGAACGTTTAAAACGTGTAACTAAATCGTTTACTGATTCGATTTTTTTTTTTTTTTTAGTAATCCCAAAGTTCCACGCTCACAGAGAAAAATATTTTGTACTCGACACAAAAGTTTAGTGGTGGCAAGTAAATAATTTAGTGGTCACCACAAAATTTATTTGGCAAGGCAGATACTAACTAAATATTTTGTGGTTGCCACAAAATATATTTCCCAGTGCTCGAGACTCGACTCGAATTGCAACATCCAACAACTGGGATCTACAGACGCTGGCTGTGTGAATTCGAGTGAAGAGAAGAAATGTTCAACCAAATAGTAATTATCCAATTTATTGAAATTGTACCTTCGCGTGAAAAGATTTAACTAGCGCGCCAAATACATAGTTTTTTAAGTTTCTCGTAAAATGTACGATTAAACGATTCGGTGGGAACATGTTTATTCAGGCATGATAGTGTAGTGGGTGCAAAGTGAGTTTGTAATATATATGATTTAACTTTTTTGTCTTTAACGAAAACTTCAAAAATATGTTATTAAATTTACCGATTTAAACCTTAACAGGCCCTACTTTGTGAAATAAACATTTTCCAAGGACTATTCCATTCGTCAATTACCTTTCTATTCTTAAAAATGCTTTATAAATTATCTGTACTGCATATTCGATGTGGTATGAACAAAACGAATAATTTGCGGACAGAAAAATGCAAAATATAAATGATTAATTGTAGGAAAAATCTGTGCAGTGATCGAAAAATATCGCGGATGATTTCTGCGTTTGATTTGTAAATATATCACAGCATTGTATGTAATATTCATGCTGTTTTAAAAATACTTCTAATAGAAAATTTCATATAAATAGTACAGCGCTTCTTTTATTAAGTATATACACTGTAAAAAAAATTCTGGTAAACTCCCTAAACTGTAATGGAAGTTTTTAACCTATACACTGTTTTGGTAATAATACCACACATAAAGCTGCAGATATAGGAATGTTTAACGTCGCTACTATACAAAGTTGGGAACCTCCCTACGCATTTGATTGTTTCCTGAGCAAATGAACATTACCAGTCCTTCTTTCTCACTAAGCATATACACTGGTATGGCAAATTCCCGAATAATTTATTAGAGTGTATACCGCTAGAAACCAGATCGCGAGAGAGACGGGAATTTGAAAACGAACATGCGAATACGTTCAGTAGCCACATTGTTTTCAAACCTCCGTCCAATTTTAACATAAGTTTTTTTTTTTCAAATAATGTTTCTCATTTCGGACACATCAATGAATAATTCACTTTGAAAGGAAGTTATGCCTAATTAAAATCGGTTGTGTCTGTGCGCAAGTGTGTGGATGTCCGTGCCACTGTTTTCAAACAAACTTCGAAAACATTTGAAAACTCGCTAGATCGCGAGTCTTTCGACAGTTTGTGTCAGCTCATTTATACTGCTATTTTGTCCCCTTCGTTTCGTTAAAATGTGTTTTACAGGATGCCTCGAGAACCAATTCAGGACAGACAAAACATCCAAAGCACGTTGTCATAAAAAATTATTATTTTTTCAAATATGTGGTAAACCGAGAACCTACAGTAAATATTTAAACGAACGAAAAGTTTAGAGTAGGATACCTTTTTTTTTATATCCAGCAAAAAGTGAGCGTTAACCAAAGTTTCGGAACGCAAACATGTGAATGAGTATCTGCACATTAAAATAAGTGATTGGATGATTTCCAGTGTCAGCATTACAATTTGCTCGAGTTTACGGAGGTGATGACCTTGGAAATTATTCTTCCGATACTCATATTTTGATTCAATATAATCTTATAATGAGTACTGTTTTCCTATGTGTGTTTTTTTTCCTTCCAAAAATCACATCAGAGGGAAAACAATAGGTTTTCTCGAAGTCTGAGGTTAGGTAAGTACATTATGAATGTAGTACTCTTTCGTGTGTACAAATAAAACCGTTGAGACTAAACCTGGCACTTAAATTTTGTGATGATTTTTATTTAAACATTTGAGCTTCCATCACGGTGGATCTAGTTCTATTCCCGACGATGTCAAACCGGGATTTTCACTTCTGGGGAAATGTGTTGGATCTTGCCGTTGGCCATTGGCCCCACTAGCCAGTAATAAATACAGCTAGCATTGTAACATTTTTGCTGCGACTAACGAACACCTACCAACCCAATGAATTAATTGGTGACCAAATACTTTTGTGGTTGCCTCTAAATATTGAACCGAAAAAAAATGTTAGTACCACAGCATATTTGGTCAGGTCTGTATTGACAAAATCATCATAAATCTTTTAATTTTTTCAGGGTGGTAAAATATTAATACATGGAACTACTTTTCCTAGATCGCCGCCAACTTTACTGGGAGAATGCCCGTCAGTATGACAGCGAAAATATGCGCATTTATGGGAAGAATTTTGTTTTTTATATTGATCTCAAAAGTGCTTACCTAAGTATGAACCAAATGTATCGATAAAGTCACTAGTAGGCTTATGGTTAATTGTTAGAAACACTTCTGCTTTAATGTATATACAACAAAAAGGAAATCTCTCTTGACATTAATTTTAATTGTACTTACCTAGCTGCCAAAACGACTGTGTTAAACACATTCATTGTTTGCTTTAAACTATAAGCAGTTAAAAATAGGATTGGGAGTTTTTTTTTAAATCACTGAATCAACCTTGAACCACAATATTAAAAATTTGCATACGTTCACAGAAATATTTATGGAAATTTACAGGTAATAAACGGAAATATCTATAGACACTTGAAATATGGAACCTCTCCGCGTATTCCCTTTAGCTTTAGGTCCCGGAGACGGAAACTGCCGATGTTAATCGAAGTGCCCTTTGCTGCGCTCAGAAAAGTATTGTTCCTACGGCAGAAGGGAACAATCGCGGCACTTACACATACAGAATGTCAGGCAATTCGCGGATACGGACTGCACCACAAGAATCTGTGATCTAAACTAGGTAGAAAATATGCTTTGGTAAAAAAGCTTAAGGCTCTTAGTTTGCGAGAAAAATGGCATTATTTCACGTTAAGCACAGCATACAGCACCAATATACAAAACGTAGAAACATCATAACAGGTGTTCTGAGTTTGCTCTGCCCATAGCAATGCACTTTACCACACGTTGGGTGCATGCAGCATGCACGGAGCTTGGCCGCTGGATGCACCCATGGCCACTGCCATGTCCCAGTAACCGCTGCATGTGAACACCTTGGCATCTTTGGCACTTATAAGCTCTGCTAGTTCCCTTGCCGTTTGCCTTACGACCAACACATTAGTTGCAGCGTTGCCACGTCACCACACCACCACATGTTTGCTACAGTGGTTTTTCGACCGTTTATGTCGTTTTTCTCATAAACTAAGGGTCTTATGCATTTTTACGAAAGAGTATTTTCTACTTAGTTTTGATCACAGATTCGTGTAGTGCAGTCCGTATCTGCGAATTACCTGACCACCTGTATATTATCGAAAGGTGGCACCTATCATATTTGACAGAAGGCAAGCGACGCTTGAGACACTCCCAGAAACTGGAAAATCGCGTGCGTCACCAAAACATAAATCAACTAACACATAAATCAACAAACACACGTCAGCCTTTGTGTGAATAATAATTAGATTCGTGAACGTAGAATACTTTTATTCGCGCCCAAATCCCTCTGCATAACTGTTTAATTTCTTTTTAACGCCAGAATAACGAAAATATAATTTTTCCCACGCTTTCGCCTACCTGGCCCTTGGACTGCTTTGCAATATATTTGAAATACACGTTTTCCCATGAAACTATTTAGCATGCGTCCAATGTGCTGATCTACGAAAAGAATACACACGTCAGACGAGGGCTGTTGAGTGCTTCATATACTTCACACACATTAGAAACACCATTTCATAGCACTCCAAAGTGGCTAAAAACAGCTTTTTCAAGGTGCTGTATCTCAAAATATACGCTTAGGATACATACAAAACGACTCACGGGCCTGCATTGAACCTTCTTAATTACTTTCCACCAATAAAATAATAGTGTTGCTGCTGAAAGTCCCATAGGTAAAAACACGCAGTGCGACGAGAACACTTGCGCACCAGTTCAGAGCCTTGCGCTTAGCGGCGACGGTGCACTTAATACGCGTGGCAGTGTCGTCCTTATCACTCCCGCGCTTCTCGGCCTCAAAAGCGGATTAAAGGTCTAGTTAGGCGGGAGCCTTGAACTGATTTCATGATCAGGTAAAGTATTTCCCTTTACTTGGCCCCTTTTTTTTGCTGTGTACAGCGCAGATCAGCGAAGACCGTTTGGAACGTCCGATATATGGGACACCCAGCACTGAGGGAACGGCCAACAAAATATTTGCTTGTATAGAGACAAAAATATATTTAGTTGCCCCAACAAAATATTTTGTTGAGTAAACAAAACTTGAAAAGCAAGCAAATAATTTTTTTTTCATCTAACAAAATACACGTTTGAATAAACACAACCTCTTGGCCACTCATTTGATTGGCTTCGTTGGGAAATACAGCCCGAAAGTTTGTTTGCATGTTTCAGGACGATTGTGAACGGTGTTTGTTAGCGCATCTATTGATGCTTAATATTGGTATTTGCATCCTAATAAACCAAGTTCAACAGGAAACTAAAATAGTGGATAAAGCTGTAAAACTTGAAATATATATTTTGCACGTTGTCCAGTGTTTGCAATGTACGTATTTAAAAACGTTCCAGTTTAATCAGTTGTCAGTTTAGCTGAGGTTACTACGCTGTAGCGCTCGGTCTCAGATGACGGTTCGACTCTCGTCCAGGATTCCAATTTTTTGTTTATATTAACCGAAACTGTTCAATGTACACGGAGCTAAACAAATCTATATTCGCACTAACCAAATATATTTGTTTGGGGCCACAAAATAAGAAAAACAAATTATCTCATTGCTCTTTACGAACAACTAATTTTGTTGCGCCAAGCAAATTTTGTTTTATTCAAAAAAAAAAAAAAAAAAAAAAAAAACTTTCTCGGTGTGAAGGTGTCAGTTAGACGAAGACTTTACCGAGCTGTACAGCGCAGTGGTAAACCGCAGGACTCGCACTCCGAAGGACCTGGGGTCAAATCCCGGTCCGGCCATCCTGATTTCCGTTTTCCGTGGTTCCCTGAAATCACTCCAGGCGAATGATGGGATTGTCCCTTACTACAGTCGATGGTTGATTCCTACCCGTTCCTGCTTCTCTGAGCAGCTTGATCCGTCTCTAATGACCTCGCTGTCGACGAGACGTTAACTTCTACCTAGCTATCTACCTGTAAGTCTAATCGCGGTTTATTAGCACTTTTCGAATCAAACCTTTGAAAAATCACCCAATGTATGGCGTGTTTGGCCGTTTCCTAAGTGTGCCATGTATCACATGCGTTTTATACTTCTGTTAACATAAAATAATATAATTTTGTGTTAAATTTAACTCTTATTTATATTTTACTTTTACATTTTAATGTTTGATTTATAATTAATATGAATAAAAATGGAGAGCAAATAAGGGTGTTGGTAATGCCTGGTAATACATAGTTCTCATGCAAAATATTGTTGAACTGACAGCGCACGAATTCGTTGCGTTGCCCTTTTGGTGTAATTTTCTACACTTGGTTAAGCTTTGTTTACTTGAAGACGGAAGAATATCCTGGAAGTAGAACTTCAGCAGGGCTTCATAAATATTGGGAGTAACCATGAATTAACTATACCTACGAAGATTTAAATAAAATTATGTAACACACATTTTCCCAATTTCACAGAATATTTTGCTGGCATTATAATAGTAACGTTATCACAGAGTAGATAAGTGCACAGAGATTAAATGGCTTTGCGATTCCTTTGATTGGCCGCGCAAGGCTCTGGGAACGGACCCACAGTTTGATTGGCTGCAGCATATTGCGAAAGTGTTCCCTATTGGCTGGGTCGCCGGCTGGCAAGAGGGCTACCAGGCGCTTGTTAGCGAACGGGGATCCAACCTTTTGCTAGCCAGTGACGCCATTTTGGTGGCGCTTGCGGCTAAAGTTCGCGGTATAAGTGGCTGATTCACTTGCGTATACTTAAGTACTCTGTGATCGTGTCCATGTTCTACGTGTTATTGTAACTCCAACGTACACGGCTGTCTTTGTGTGAGTGTGTTACTACAATGGTTGGATTCATGGATGTAGGATGTTTTGATCCGTATGCATGTCCGTCTTCATAATAAAACTTTAAACTTTAATTTCTTTCTTAAGGCCCCCGCCTACCTGGAGCTTTTTCCGCGTTTGAGACCGAGAAGCGCGGGAGCGATAAGGGCGGCACTGCCACGCGCATCAAATACGCCATCGCCACTAAGCGCAAGTCTCTTGAGCTGACGTGCAGTGTTCTAGTCGCTCTGCGTGTACCTATGGGACTTCCAGCGGTGACCCTATTATTTTATTGATGGCAAGTCTGTAGGAAGGTTCAGTGTAGGGTCCTTGGGTAGTTTTGTATGTATCTGATGCGTATATTTTGAGATACGGCGCTTTGGAAAAGGCGTTTTTAGCCGTTTTGAGTGATCTGAAATTGTGTTTATAGCGTGCATGACATTTTGAAAGTACTCAACAGCCCTCGTCTGAAGTGTGTGTTATTTTCGTAGAACAGCACATTGGACGCACGTTTAGTAGTTACGTGGAAAGAACGTGTATTTCAAACACACTGCAACGCAGTTCAAGCTTCAAGCATCAGGAGGTGAGAGCCTTAACTACAGCCTAACTATTTTCTAGGCCTTCGCATTTCAAAATCTACCAACACAGAATAACTAAGTAGCAAATTTGCGGGAAGTTATGTGGATTCACGGAACGTTCCATGAAATATAAGCACCCTAAAGTTCTTTACTTATAAAACGGAGAGCATATCATTTCACTATGAATTTATGCATAATTATTTACCAGTACTTTTCCGTTATTTCACTTAGTATTTTTTTTCTAACAGTTTGATACGAACTTACCTGAAAACGACCACTTGTCAGTCGGGCGCCGCGCAGTCTCGGACATCCTGGAAGTCACGTGGGGTGATGGTGTCTTCTGGTTCGACGGCCGGGGTGGGGCGGATATCCCGTCACTCGCGGCGCACGTCCGATGGCCTCAAACAAACTGTCCTCGCCACTCTATAAGTTTCCCGACCGACCCACATTCCTCGTCCAGGTGGGTGACTGGACGGTGGCTAGTGGCTGTCTCCCATGGTGTCAAAGGGGGAAGGGGTGGGGTTGTATTCGCCGAGTCAGCAGTTGACCAAGGCCGTGCGCCAAGCCTCGTCGTACTTCGGTAGCGCTCATTGGGGTGTGCTCATTACACTTTTAACACTTTGACGTTGCCGGTACGCTTCGTACTGGCATTCAAGACAGGTTACAGACCGTTCACGATTAATTGAACACTTTTGAAACCAACCGTCGAACATCAGAAATCAGTACTACACTGAGAGAAGAATATGGTTGTATGAACCATCTAGACTGTTAAAATAGGGATAGTCTTCTGATGAGTTGTAAGTGCCATCTAAAAATTGTTAACTTGAACATTTCTGCAATCGGACTTGAGAGTGGTGGCAACAGAGCATTCTGTTACGTTTTTAGAATCCTAGTTGTTGATGTTATGTTGGAGGTACTATACGTTTCGTAGTAAGATCGCAGTGCTCTGCTGTTGCAGCCATATGTACAATAGCAAATACAATCACAGACAGGCATACAACAAACAGTTATTTTGGTATTACTATCTACGTATAACAGTATTTTGATTGTACCTACATCATGACTGTCCCTATTTTAACAGTCTTCATAATTCTTACAATCATAATTTTTTCTCAGTGTAGAGGTGAGCCCACGTTTAATTACAGTTTGTGTCCATTTTATTATCGAAAAATCCTCAGAACAGGATTAATTTCCCACCGCTGTGGAAATTATCTGCGCAGAACCGGATCTTATTTCTTTACTAAGTTGTAATCTTGTGTAATTATCAGGTTATACAAGTGTGCCGGATCTGAGCTGAAGTATTCAATAAGCGGAAATGTCGGTGGTAGTGCGAGTGATCGCGCCTTCTTCACAAATGGAAAGGTCTTTGAGTCGGTTTAGCACCCCAAATACTCGGGACTCTAAAACTCCCTCCGTCGTCTCTCCGTGATGTTTTAAATTATTTCCGGATGTTTATGACATGCACTTACCAACTAGGCCGTCTAATATTAAATTCCAATCTAGATATCGGAATGCATTTTCGAACGACGTGAAGTTACGTCGTTCTGAAGTGAGCATTTCCACACTTGCTTATGTAATAATAACAACAATAACTTACATTCCCTTTCATGGGGTGCCACAGTGGTGTAGTGTTCTTACCACTCGCATCCCACCACGGCACATTGGGCTCGGTCAAATCCGGGTTTTCCACATATTGTAAACGCTGCCCTTGTCCGGTAGATTATCTCGGGGTGCTCCCATTTAAACTACCGCTGTTTTGTCATCATTGCTCCGTTTTGCCCTTCATTAACCCTCATCAGCACTGAAGACCGCAACGGTCAAGCGCTGCGAAATCTCTCTCCGTTATAGCTACTTGTTTACTTTTGTAAGCTGAGTTAATCAAAACCTTAATATAATGGGCAATGAACGGAATGGTCCGTATATATTTATAAACTGCGTCGAGATTCGTCTGAAACGTGGATCAAAAGCCATGTAACAAGGGAACCTCCCCACTCCCCCACATATAACAGTGCAGTCAGACAGGAACACACATAAGTTATGACCTCCGGAATGCAAGTTGCACTTGCTTATGACGATTTAAATATGTGTTTCAGATACTTCCAGGCCCGTTTTTAGTGTGTACACCGTAAAAGCATTTATAGTAAAATTCACAAACTGGAATGGAAGTTTTTAACCTGCTCGTAGTATGAGAAACTTATCGTTTATCAGGCTGCAAATATAGAAATGCTACTATATACACTTTTGGGAACTTACGTACATATTCGACCCTTTCCTGAACAAATGCAGGAACGCTACCGTGGTTGTGTGGGGAGGCACTTTACCATTCACGCTTTCTCATTGTACGTATACATTGATGAGGTAAATTTAAGAATAATTTTCTTATAGTCAACTCACGGTCACTATCAACTTTTCTGAACCACTGCTAAAGTTCTACTTCCAGGATATTCCTCCACCTAATGCAAACAAAGCTTAACCGAGTCTAGAAAATTACACCAANTCTCATTGTACGTATACATTGATGAGGTAAATTTAAGAATAATTTTCTTATAGTCAACTCACGGTCACTATCAACTTTTCTGAACCACTGCTAAAGTTCTACTTCCAGGATATTCCTCCACCTAATGCAAACAAAGCTTAACCGAGTCTAGAAAATTACACCAAAGGGACACTGCACCGTATTCGTGTGCACTTCAGTGTAATAATATTTTGCATAAGAACTTTTTCTTACTAGACGTTACCAACACACCTTTTATCTGACTGTTTTTAATCATATTAACAATAAATGAAATATTATAATTTATATACAAAATATAAATACACGTTCAATTTAATTAAAAGTAAGGTACTTTTATGTTAACATAAGTATAAAACGCTTGTGAAGTAATGCATNAATACACGTTCAATTTAATTAAAAGTAAGGTACTTTTATGTTAACATAAGTATAAAACGCTTGTGAAGTAATGCATAGGGTGATTTTCCGAAGGTCTAGTTCAAAGAGTGTGAAGAAACCGCAAATAGACCATAGGGTGTAAAAATGTTTTACGAATGGTTACGAAGACAATTTTGAAAGCTAGCAAATACGACGTGAAATGTGTTCCTGTGAAACTACAGCGGAATAAGGCTCGCGAAGAGAACGTGTTGGGGTTACGCAAGGCCAACAAATAGGCTCCATGATTCGCAGTTGAGTTTCCTCGTCAGGGCAAACGTGACGGATTTGAAACCCCATGCTATTTCTGTCACCGAACGTATAGAGATTTATGTTACCAGAAAGTTAACGAAATGCCTATGTAACCGTCGTGTTTAAAACGCCACGTGTAACAATACTTAAACTTTTGTTTTAGTTAGTGAAATTTTGTCAGGTATAAGGTTAGTTCGTTGATTTGCGGATTATTAATAAACAGGATAAGGTGNGTTTTAGTTAGTGAAATTTTGTCAGGTATAAGGTTAGTTCGTTGATTTGCGGATTATTAATAAACAGGATAAGGTGATATTGCTGACTATTAGTATTATGGAGTGTTTAGGTTTAAATCTATTCCCCATAGCAGGTAACCAGCGTGTAGGCGGGTAGGGTTGATCTGAGATATTTGGACGGCTCTTAACAACGAGGTCTTGAGAGCCGATGAGGGTGAAAATAGATGAGAATGGAGCAGCGCCGGAATGCAAGGGTGGGGAAAACGGGAGATCCATGAGAAAACCCGCCAACTAGCGGCATCGCCTGACTCGATTCCCACTTGCGAAAATCCGGGGGTAACCCGGCTCGGGATTGAACCCTGTTCGCCTTGGTGGGAGGCGAGCAGTCTAACCGCTCAGCCACCGCGACTCCGTAGGCGGGTAGGGTAGAGGAAGGAATGCCATCCATAGGAATTTTAATTCATTTAAAGGTATTGTGTTAATATTCTATAAGAGGATGGTGGCCTCAGTGTGTTTGAACACCAGTTGAAGACGGGTACTGCCAAGAGAGAGAAAAAAATATTTTTTGGTCTAAAGTAAGGACAATAATACGAGATAATATCAATGACGTAATAATCAGACCAAATTTAGGAATGAATCAAAATAAACGACAGAACAAATACTAATGGACTAAATGCCTAGACCATGTACGCACATGGGTTGCCAATAAAGAAACTCGCAAAGAAGTCCTGGACTACAAACCTAGAAGCCACGAAAATGTGGGTCATCCTATAAGAGGTGGGTAAATCAATATGGAGACGAAACGGACTTACACGACACAAATATACTGGTTCCCATTCATTCGCCAGATTGGACACCATGTTGAAACTCCTTAACTGTTTTTCAGTTGGTAGAATTTCACTGACCGTCACCAATTATTCTTGTTTAAAACTAAACTCTAAAAGGATAAATTAAAAAATATCAGTAAAAATATATAAACATACATAAAGATAATTAAAAAAAAGTAACTTTCAAAGAAAGGTAAGTTAACAAGCTAGCAAAAAACCTAACCTTAGGTATTTTCTCAAAGGTGGAAAAGTGTAATAAAAAAAATATATTCAACCAGAATTTTTGTTTTGATGGATTATCTAACACACACATATACAGACACGCATATTATACATAGCTGTATAATATACAGACACGTATATTATACATAGCTGTATTTATCAGAGCACTGAGAAGGTTGCCCTAGCCTTAAAGCTCGGGATTGTGCTGTAGGAACGTTCATTTAACTTGCAGGAGAAATTTTTTCAATTCCAATAAATAAAAGTTGCAACACCAGTTTTATCTGATTGGTTCGACAGTAGAGCAATAGCAGTAATATTTTAAAATAAAAACAAAAACACAAAAAAGCAAGTGAACCTGATCTGACACGTAGCACCTATTCAACTTCCAAGTCAATCAAGAAACATCATGCATTCCTTTCTTTAATTAAATAAATAAGCGTTCTTACAAGCGGACGGATCAAAGACGACTGTGGAACGTTAACTATAGATGTTCCATGCAACAACGGTTCAAAACTTGTTTTACAACGCACGACACTCCTTTATCGTCATGATCCGGTCGGATTTTTCCTTCGTGATCAAAAATGTCCGGTTTTTTCGGCCTGATTAAAGATAGCATTTGTCTAGCAATTATTATTTATATTAATAGTTTTCTCCAAAAAATGATTTTTGCTGTGTTGTTAACGTTGACTTGGTTGATAATATTAATAATTTGCTCTTTGATAACAACCGTTGCGTAATAAACCATGTAATTTTTTTTTATATTTTTTATTTATTTACATTTAGATTGGGTTTTATACTACATTTTGCGTATTAAAACGGGTTGTTGTTCAAAACAACTGTAAGCGTACAAGTATATTTTATGTTAACTGATACGGGGGAAATTATGTTAGTAACTTAAGTTTGGAAATTGTTTTATTGAAAGACTATAATTTGATTAAAATATTTTTTTCCAACAGCAGTAAAATCAAGCAATGTACGAGGAATAAAAAGTATGGTTCTTAAGTGTATGGAATTTGTTGCGCTAAATTGCACTGTCCTCGTTTTTAATGAAATATTCTGTTCCAGAGCGGATGTCATACGTTTTTTTTATAGCCTGATTAACTCTATTGCCTCCCGCGTCCCTGCGCCTCGGACGCGCTTATAGTTATTCGCGGTTCACCGGTTACTTATAGTTCTTTGCGATTCACAGTTTACTCGCACTTTTTCAAACAAACCTTTGAAAAATCTCCTCCTGTATGGCGTATTTGGTTTTCCCCTAAATATGCCATGTAGGCCTATCACAAGCGTTTTATACTTCTGTCAACATAAAAGTAATTTAGTTTTGGTTAAATTGAACTTTTACTTATATTTTATTTACAAATTATATTATTTAATTTATAATTAATGCCAATAAAGGCAGGGATAAAAATTTATATATATATATCGGTAATACATAGTAATAAATAGTTCTCATGCAAAATATTATGTAACTGAATGCGCCAAAATGCGGTCCCTTGTTCCTCTGGTGAAATTTTTAGACTTGGTAAAACTTATTTTGCATGAGACGGAGGAATATACTGCAAGCAGAACTTAAGCAGGGCTTCAAAACAGTTGGAAGTAATCGTGAATTGACTATATCTCCAGCCGCAGGTGGCGCAGTAACTCCAACTTCAATGGATGTTCGAGTCGTTCGATGTACGGAAGTAAATCCGAAATTATCGAGTTGAGTTGATTTGAGATGTTTTGGTCGGCAGTTAACAACGAGGTCTTGAACGCCCCGTGGGGGGGGGGAGGACATGAGGTGAAGGTGGGGCAGCTGCGGAATGCAAGGGTGGGGAGAGCCCCGAGAATACCCACTCGCAAACGGCAACGTCCATCACGCCTCCCCCCACCATCCCTTACGCGAAAATCACGATAACCCCGCCGAGAATCGAAACCGGGTACTGTTGTTGGTTAAGAGGGAAATTGCTTTCCAAAACCAGGTTTGTTGTTGGCATCTTGTAACTGCCAAAAATAAATTGTAACAAGTTTTAAAACTATACAACCTTCGCACTTTGTACGTGTGAACAATACTGTACGGCACGGTGATATGATGGACTTGTGTTGATTTTACCGGTTGGCCACCGTGGCCTTGTTGGCTGCACGTCTGATTATGGCGAGAGGTGTCTTGGGTTCGCATCCCGGACAAAGCGTAGATGTGTAAGCCATTTTGGTTCAACTAGTGAGCTACCCTTCAGTTGTCCTAAAGAAGTAAAATCAGAGCGGTTGATATAATCATCTTTAACCAACAAGGGTTTCACCAAAACCAGTATTCAAAATATACGCGTTAATGCTTGAGACACTTCTATAGGTTGTTCATGGAAAATTGAGTATATATAATTGAGTATATATATGTATGTATGTAAAGGCTGCTTAAAAATGTTTCAGCTTATTTGTATCCTTTCGGAAATTGTTAGTGTAAAAATTGTCATGTGACAAATAAACACAGTTCATATATTTAACAGCTCTCAAAATTTAGCGTCTTAAAATGCTCGCTTTACCGCGAATAGCTTTTTAGCGTGATCGTAATGATTCTGGTGGCATTCATTTCTGTTCAGGTTGGAACAGGCGTCAAGTGGGACAATACTGGCTGAAGAGACCAATAGACGAAGAATCAGAGAAAAAAGATAGGGGATAAATGACTGCAATCGAGAAAAGCTTGGAACAACAGTAGTGTCTAATGTGAAACTGTGAATGCTTGCCCAGTGATGTCTTCCGTACCTCCACTTGTGTGTTGCGTACCACTATAACTGCACTACTGCTTGGGAGATAGGCTACGCGCGGTTGCTTTGTGCTGTGTGGCTCATCGCAATTTTCGTGCGTCACAATTTCGGTGAACTTTTGATACCTAATGTTGTTTCACAGCCTAACGTAACTAGCTTTTAGCCAGCTTTCACGTGCTGCAAGCTTTCCCCCATCCACCAAGCCTTCGTGAATTAACTAGAGTGAACAATTTGATTATTTGTTCACCAAACGTTGAAATAAACGGGAACATAAAAATATGAACCACAGGGAAGAACATTTGCGTGGGACATCATTACAGCTTATTAAGGTGGACGCGAATAGTCATAGTCATCGGGTGAGCTGCAGAAATATCAGTAGGTAGTGCTGGTATCAAGTACGACCAGTTCAATGGAAAGACGTAAACACACAGAGCTGTGTGTATTATCTAATCAATGCGAGCGCCGCTAATGTTCCCCAAACTCAATACACCTTTCGTTGAAAAAAAATATATTAACAGCTGTTTACTGTAGTCATTTGTCGAAACATTTGAACTATTCGAAACTGTGCCTACGTTTACTGCATACAATTTCAATCATTCTCCGCTCTTTAGTGTTTAGCGACTGCAGAAACTAAACATGGATTACGCTCAATGCTTTACAAAAATTCCTGTACTTTTAACTAACGTATAGTTTTTAAAGTAATTCTTATTATTGAAAGCTTTTTTTTAATTCCTGCGAGCAGCCAATGGAATGTTTCTGAAATGATAAGAGTTTCCTGCATCGAATTTGTAATAAAAATGTTATTATAACTCCTTTAGTAAAAAAAAATTGTTTTCCATTTACTGCATGGTAAACTGGTTTATTCATTATTAGAGAAGGTGGCTGCCATCATTCGGATGGAGACTCAGTTCTATTTCCCCCCACCAGCGCCGCATGTCTGCGATTCGATCTCTGTTACAAGCAGCAACTATTCGAATAAACCACCATTAAACACAAAAAAAATGTATTTGGCTTGTTAAGTAATCGCATTACTGTCTCTCAGTTCTGGCAGAGTAAGGATTTTGAACTCGAATGTTCGTAACATGCAGATATTTTTTACTGGGCTCTCTCCTTCTCTGATGAATAGACTGCTGCGCCCTTCTTTCCGATTCTTCGGTTTTCTGAACGCGTCCAAAAGGCTGTAATTGCAGGAATGGCGCCAGACAACCCTTTCTATAGCGGGTTCACTTACAAACGTGACACGAGGCGTAAAAGGGATCAGTCCTGACACGCGTCAGTTTCGCTAAACGAACGTGTATAACAAGTGTGCTAGAGATGCCTGCAGAACTGTCGTAATGGTGGGGAGGAAGTTTTTAAAGGTTGGACGCCACTCTCCCAGCTCTATTGTGTGTTACACGTAAAAGTGAACTAGTCATGGGAGGGGGGAGGGGTGAAAGAACTCAGAAAATCCACCTCACCACGTCTCACAGCCTCAGAAAGGACGGGAAGAAGTTGCGCAGTGGAGTAGGCACACAGCTGCGGTAGCGAATGGGAATTTTTCTTTTGTGAGCAGTCGCTATTCGCGACGCCTAGAAACTTCATGAACCCGGCCGGCGCTGCGCCTGATTCACCGCCTGATCGGGACCGTGACCGCCCCCCTGTCTCCAGCCCAGTCGGTCACACGCGTGAAGGGTGCGGCGTGGAGAAGTGTCTGCTTACAGGGCCTCTCCCCTTTGTGCCGAGCCGCCGTTCGAGGACCACCCTGGTCGTCTGTCGCCGCCGGAAGGCCGGAACCGATCGCCGAGGCTTCTTAACACGCCTTTGTTGCCACCTGGCTGTCAGCGAGGATGACTTCATCTACTTCCTCGTCCTGGCTGTAACCAGGACCTACTTCGGAGTAGCTTCGTCCACATGTTAGGTCTGTAGTTGGTTGGACGTTACAGCTGCTGGAAACTCCCCCTTTCTCTGCCACTGCGACCGTATCACCCTGAAGGAAGGAGGAACAAGATCAAGACGAGGGACGTGATTGGTGGGCGGTGGCTTGAGAATCGCGACGAGGCCCATGGCACGTTCGCACTTGGCGCTTCAGCTGTGCAAACCTGGGAAACTCTTCTCGCCCGTCTGGATACCAGTCAGGACCTAAATCTTATCGACATCCATGAATGTGACGGTTTCGATAGACTGCAGTGTGGTGTAGTACTATATGTCCCTTGCCCTCGGAGGGCGAGGAGGCGGGGAACAATTCTGGTTTACCGGTTGTCCCCCAGATCTGAGTCCTACGACACACTCGAGCGCACTGGACCGCGAATCGCTGTTAAGGGTATACCGCCATGCTTAATTTTACCGTGATAGGTAGTTTTGTCTTTTAAATTCATTCTGGACACAGCATGGCGGGTCAAAAATGCAAAGTTCCCGGTGGTACACAGCGAGATCATAAAGAGCCGATCTAGTTTTTTGTTTGTGGGAGTTAAAGTACAAGTAGAAAGTCAGCGCTCCAGGTATAACCTTTTAATAGGTATCGGCCACCTGGAGGGGAGGTTTGGTGAGGCCAGCGCCGGTTCCACCGGGAACTTTGTAGTTGGTTGAAAGTTCATGTAACACTCTTCTGAAATCGGACTTGCTTTGTTCTCTCTTTCCGGGACGAATTCTTCCGTAACACGTAAAAAAATCAGCGGTCCCACGGACCTCACGATTATCATCACCGGTGCTGGTCAAAGAACGCCGCGAAATTGTTAGGCGCTTATTGTAATGAGTTTAAAGTCTCGACAAACTGATTTCAGATACTCCTTATTTAAATATCACACTTTTAATATGACTTAAGTACATACACGAGAGCCAAAAGCTACGTTACCTCCTAAAGACTGTCCAAGCCCATGCACAGTATTATTGCATCAGTATGGTACGAAAAGATACTACACAGTGTGAAAAATGTGGCTGTTGACGATATTCATTCCAGAGTGTCTGCCTATACAGCGTCATTTTCGCAGTTACAAGGTTTGTCCGCCTCTAAATGCGATGCGAAACTCTCTTACGGAAACAAATGTTTCTCGGACAACTTAACGTCTTCAGCCTGCGCATAATGGATTTTAACTGCCTCCTGACTGATGTAGGCCTACTCGGACAACAAATAGTTTCACTATATTAGGTCGATACTTCTCTACAGACATTTGAGGAGTGCTGGTGACTTACTCATATCCTTTCTCAACACATTCGTCTCTGAAATCTTCGCTGAGATATTCACTCACGGTAATTGAGATTGCACTCCACGCCACTGGAACAAAAATTGGTGGAAAATCCTTCCAGCTGGAGCGCAAACCTTCAAAGCAAAATGCACTGAAGAAAATACTTTGTGGCGGCCAAAAAGTGCTTTGTTGGTATATTCGTACAGCCAAACTTTTCTGTGGTGAACAAAAAAAAATGTTTTTGTACCCACCACAAAACAAATTTTTAGTGGTCACAAAAGTTTAGTGCTAGACCTGTAGTGGTTAGACTATTTTCCGTCCACATAGTCTAACCGGGTTCGACTCCCGGTGGGATAACTCCAGGATTTTCGCGTATGGACGATGCCGCTGGTCAGCATGATTTGAAAACTACAAATATTATGTGTTTTAAGTGCAAACATAAGAATTTTAAATTAAAATATTAATTTTTTATAAGTTTCAAAAAGTTCTTTGGTTTCAGCTAAAATGTCCCTTGATGTCCCAAAAGTGCCATATCAGCTATCTATTTGAAATCTGACACTTGGTTAACCTGAGTTCGAGTGTTTTGAACTTAGATTTTTCTCATAAGTTACAATTGAAATACGGGTGAACAGCATACAAAAGTTCCAAGAAAATATTGTCGTGATGTTTTGGTNTTCTCATAAGTTACAATTGAAATACGGGTGAACAGCATACAAAAGTTCCAAGAAAATATTGTCGTGATGTTTTGGTGACATGCATCATTATTTAGATATATAATCAAATGTATTAATTTTGTTCTTTGAGATTTGTAAGAAAAATAATAACTACAGTTTCTTAATTGGGTTTATTGAAGTAATCTTCCACAATTCTCATATTTTTCAAGACTATTATTTCATGACACAAGAAAAAAATTAATGGTCAAAATAATTGTGCCGGAAATGTAGAAAATAATTAAAGCATTTTGAACAGCCTTAACGAGTGCCTGCGACCTTGAAATCACTTGCCGTTCTTGAGCAGTCAAAAAGTTACTTAGAAACAGCAGGAAAACTGCACTCGAGATGCCAAGAACGCTCCATTTTCCTGGAGATAGTGTAACTGTGATGTCGCCGGTGTACTTGGCAACTTTACTTTCGCTCCCATAATGTTCAGCCAACTCGCCTCCCAGCACGACGAACCGGGTTCGACTCCCGGCGAGGTCATACCTACCCGACACTGTCGTTAGAATTTAAAGTACTCTGTTAGCTCGAGCAGACGTCGTGTGCTCATTGACTACTACCACAGTCAGAGCTGCCTGCAACGTTTTACTCCTTTTCTGGTCGAGAAACGCGACAGCTATAAGGGTTGCACTGGCACGTGCTACAAGAGTGCACTGGAAAAAAAAAAATGTTAGTGGCTACAAAAATTGTTTGGATGATGCTTTCCGAGACAAATTATTTTGTTGGTAACAAACAGCTTGTGGTGTCCAATAACACGTTGACTGACTAGGGTAAATGCACCCGTAGTCGACAGTGTACCCATAGTCGACACTGTGGGTTTTAACACCAAATAATAAGGCTTAAGAACATTGTTTAGCGATACTCTTATTTGTAGCGGCAAACTTAATGCCTCCTGTATGAGAAAGAATGGTTGCCATGCGGATATTGGCGGGTAACATATGATAAGAGTGACCGTTGAATCTGCACTGTTGATCAGTCGTCAAAGTGGTGTGTTCACAACGGTCTGCTGGCAAGGAAGGTAAGATTAACTTCGTGTTTATTTGTCCGAAAAACATTGTCCATTGTGAATGCTTTCATTTTATCTTCATATTAGGTTGTTTTGCTCCTAAATTGCACCTTAGGTTGTTCGAATTCATTAATTATTCAAGGTGTGAGAGTGTGTCGACTACTAGATCTCATTTCTTAACATTTTGCAGTGGTCGACACCCATGTCGACTACTGAATCCCCCTAATGTTTTCTGTCAGGGCTTATAAACTACCTATTGAGTGGCTAAAATCAAAATTGTTGAACTGCTCAGATATAGTTATTTCAGGTTAGAATCTTTTATTCAATAGTCGACATTACGAATTATAAATACAAACCAAGTAATAAGAGGGAATCTCTAGGCCACTGATATTTGGAGGAGATTCTTTAAATACTAGCTATCAGTATCCACATCCAGTCAGCGTAGATTTTTGATATACTTTCCTGAGAGTGTTTGTTTTTGTACTGGAGTTTCTAATAGTTTTTTCGTGTTTTATTGAAGAACTAGTCTCTAATTTACATGTATTAGGTACAACCCTCTAAATAAAGAGCCTGTGTATTATGAATACTTGTGAATTACTTATAATTAATGTACTTAATAAACTCAGTTACCCTCCTTGTGGTAGAGATTTTGTTTACCAACCCTAAAACTTTTTTGTGGGGCAACAATATGCACGTTATTTTTAACACGACAGTTCCTTTAACAAGAATGAGCTCTAATATTGCATATAAAATTAATCATGTTAAAATAAAACGCGTTATTCAAGTGTTTCTAACGTTTTTCTGAACCCTTTATGCGTTCCAAACACCCATGTCGACTACTGGCACGTTCGATTTTCGACAGTGTCAACTACTAATGCAAAACATGGGTTTTGGAATATGTAGGTTTTCTAATAGTGTTAAACAATTTATACGTTTGAGACACTTACTAGAGCAACATAAGAAGCAGATGAACTAGAAAAAACGAAACTGCAAGTTGAGAGTTTAACAACAAACGGAAATATGAGTGTAAAACTGAGATTTCGAGCTTAGGATGTCGACTACTGGTGCATTTGCCCTAATATACGCTGTTTACGGTAAAGTGAGCACTTTTGAGGCTCTAGTTACTTTTTCCTTTCAGCTATTTTTTTTATCCTTTAACCACCTTTTTAAATAAATGTTGCTATGTAAGTAACAAACATAGTGTGTATATTCCACCGCACTTTGAAGTTAACGTCTATGACTAAATTAAAATATATTTTTTGACTATTATTCCAAATGAGAGGGCTTTAAAAAGGGCTAACTTTACCGTAATAACCTTTACTAAAGCTATTTAGTGGTCACTAATATATTTGTTTATTGAAAAAACGTTTATTGTCTGCCACGAAATATTTAGTTGTCAGCAACTGCATTAATGTTATCCACAGTAGAACATTT
The DNA here is from genome assembly GCA_002778355.1 of Clitarchus hookeri. NCBI lineage: Eukaryota > Metazoa > Arthropoda > Insecta > Phasmatodea > Phasmatidae > Clitarchus > Clitarchus hookeri. Next base: position 861,518 of record NQII01000137.1, on the reverse strand, counting down.
TGCTGCGATAGCAAAACCACATCCGTTATATTCTGCGCATGCGCTTTGGCATATTTGAAGTGACCACCTTCTGTCTGGCCACGACGCCATATTTGTCTGTGTTCGGTTCTTTGTATCAGGTTACGAAATAATTAATGAGGGATATTCTTAAGTACTTAAGAACGGTTTATATTTTTCCTTTACTCCAAGTAAGTAAATGTTAGACGTATATGATTTAAAAAAAATAACTTTCCATGAGATGAAGTGTACAAGTCTTGTCATGTGTGTCACTTATTAGATTTCCGTTATATGGGTACATGCTGAAGACAATGTTTTAACGTCGAGCAGGGCAACGTAATGCTAACTCGTTGAGTTTGCAGTTGAGAGATCCAAGGTTCGAGTTCCACTCATGACGACTTTGAATTTAGCATTTAGTTGTAGTTAGATCGTACCTACCTACAAGAGCACACAACTCGCAAATACCTTGTGAATCTCGCTAACCAGTATTGCTGCTATATTCGTAACATTTTTGCTGCGACTAATAAATCATTATTGTCTACAAACACACTGAATGTAATGGTGACCACAAACGTCATTTCGTAGTTTCCACTAAATACTGGAATGACAAAAAATATTTTGTTGGCACCACAAAATCTTTTGTCATGTCTATATAGAAAAAAAAATGTTTGTGGTCGCAAACAAAATTTTTTTTTTGGCCACCACAAAACTGTTTTTTTTTTTTTCAGTGTGCCATCGCCGCTACTCGCATGGCTCTGAACTGGCGTGCAGTGTTCTCGTAGTGCTGCGTGTACCTATGAGACTTTCAGCGGTGACCCTAACATTTTATTGAGGAAAACGTCTGTAGGAAGGTTCAGTACAGACTCCTATCGTACTTTGACTCGTGTCCGACTAGTATGTTTTAAGATACGGAAGTCTGAAAAAGCAATTTTTAACTGTATTGATGGGCTCTAAAATAATATTTACAGCATGCGTGGTAACTAAGAAGTACCATTCCTTCCTCGTCTGGGGTATGTCTTTTCGTAGGTAAACATACTGGGGGCACGTTTAACAGCTTCGTCAAAATCCAAGATTTCAAACACTCCAGCGCAGTTCAAGGACTAGTTCTTAAGCTCATTTACACGGAATTAAGCTATTCGTAACGCTTCTCTAAGGCGTGTGTGATGAGCATATGTCAAATTACATGCGTGAAACTCAGTTATACTTATTTGACATATAACATGGAACCAAATTATGACGTGAAGTTATGGTATCTCTAGTCGTACCCGAACTGTCGCCAAGTGAGAAACGTGGCGGACGTTTCCATTGGCTGGTGGGTTTCCTCGGAGTCCTCCCGTAACCACATTCACTGCATTCCATTGCTGCTCTGTGTTCATCTCACTTCACCTTCCCTGGCGCTGAATAACTTAGCTATTAACCACCGTGATAGTAATCACATGACCCGGGAAATTTCGCGAATAAATTTCAGTGCAAACTACACTTCATTTCTGTATAATTTTGCATGAGAATTATTTCTTACTAGTCATTACCAGCACACCTGTTTTATCCCTGTATAATTTATTTTACGTAATTACAAATTAAATATTATAAATTACATCTGAAATACAGGAAAAACTTCAATTCAACCAAAAATAAGATACTTTTATGTTAACGTATAAAAAGCCCGGGATAAATAAATATTTAGTAAACAACCAAACTGTGATACATGGGGTGATTTTTCAAAGGTTTGATTAGAAAAGTGCGAAGAAACCGTGTTTAGAATATACACACGTAAATTTATGTTTCATGTGGATCACGCCCTGGACACAGACTACGTCAGTATACACCAGCGAAATGACATGGCGATGTGCCCATTCGCTGATTGACTGCGCGTGGCTCTACTTGCTGCGAAAAAAAATTCCTTATTGGCTGGGCTGCCGGATGACGAGTATGTTACCTTCACTGATTGGCAAACGGCGTTCCGACATGTTGATGGCCAGTAATGCCATTTTTCTGGCGTGCGTTGGTAGAGTTCGTGAGGCACGCCACAGTTTCTCTTCTATATTCCCAAATAATCTGTGACACTAGCATAACCAAACACGGTAGTAAAACACTCTTTTATTTCTTTTAAACATTTATACAGTTTGACTGCCCCCCCCCCCACCGGTGTTACAATTTGCACTCGAGTAAAATTATTATATTCATCCCCAATTATAAGGTGTAGGGATCGCCTTCGTTCGGCAGGCCTATTCGTCAAAGTATATAAACGCCGGTAGGTAGGACTTAAGGTTTCGTCGACAGAAGTCATCAGAGACGCAGAAGGTTCATCAGAGAAGCAGGAACGCATGTGGGAAACGTGGCGGACGTTGCAGGTGGCCAGCAGGCTTTCTCGGGGTTCTCCCGCTTCCCCTGCCCATGCATTTCGTCGTTGATCCACACACGCCTCCTCTCATCCCGCTCGTTCTTCAAACTGGCAAGGAACGACCTTGGCTTGGCGCCAGTCCCTCTCATCGCATCCGTTGACCCTGCCTCAGGCGGGAACAACATTGGGTATTTTAATTTTATTCAATTTATACTACATAGTTGCATTAAAACTCGATTAAAGGAATTATACCAAAATTTCGAAGCGTGTGTTTATCTGCGTTCTAACTTCGAATCTAAACCACGTAGTTTTGACAAGTGCTATCGGCAGAACTTTGGTTCAGTGTTGAAACGTGGCAATTGGTTTCTGTGCAGATGGCATGCACACTCTACCCTATATTCCCGCTACGACGCAGTCATAAAAAAATCTTTGGGAGTATGAAACTCAGGTAACTCATTTCTTTCAAATGATGTCAGAATGTCCTTACCCTATTTTTACGTGTCACAAACGATCAGCCATATACGTAACATTCTTAGAAGTGAGCCATACCATTTAGGCTATAGAAAAATTACTTGGATTCCAGTTTACTAAATCTCATTAATAATGCCAGCACTATACTTTCTCTATAACAATACAATTAATTGCTTCGTTCGCAAACTAAAAACCTTAAAAGACTTACAAAGAAAATTATTGTGTGGATTGGCAGACATAAACGAACTATTACGAAATCTTGTCCTGCTACTACAACACATTTTTTCTTCTGTAAGCCAGCGCTAAGTTGCTTAGCGAAGCACTTCCCTTTGTTTCTGCTTTGCAGGCGGTGTTCCATATCTCACTAGCAAGTGCACACGCCACGACTTGCTTCTAACTCAGGTACATGCTTCTGCATGCAAGCGTTTCTTCAGCTGGACATCGGGGAACGTTGCTTCAACGGTCGATGACGGTTGGTTGTCCTATTGTACATAAAAAACGATTTCTTTTCGTTTAAAGAAGACGAGAAATACGTGTTGGGTACCATGATTCCACGTACGAACCAAGCACATGGACGTTGAACGGAACTGTGTTCGTGAAGGAACTGGAAGTTGCTGACGTCACGTGGACACACGCAAACTTGGTTAACTCGTAAAAGTCGGCAGTAAAATACTTCCTGGAAGGCCGCAACAATCTGTGTGTGCTGTTGCGCACGTAGTTCGTAAAATTAATTTCACGGCGTTCTTTTGTATGAATACCGAGCGGTGACGCAGATCGAGCGAGATGGCGCTATGCTGAAAGACTGGACTCGCATTCGCAAGGACCTGGCTTCACTTTCCGGTCTGGCCATCATAATTTCGGTTTTCCAGGGCTTTCCGTAACCACTCCAGGCGAGTACTGGGACGGTTCCTCAATTACAGACCCGGGCCGATTCGTTTCCAATTCACTCTAACACGGAATTAAAAAAAAAATAACGCCAAACTGTTAAGTGTAGAGGAGGAGGAGCAAATCAATAATGTTTCCTCTGAGAATACATTGACTACAGCGAATAAGTTGAGGTTTGATGGGCTGGTAGAAAGGTGGCAAGTACCACAATGGCATCGACTGATTTACTGTGTGTTTTTGAAGGAAGCATGTTGTGATATGCTCATTGATATAGGCTTTTCGCGGCAAACTGAGCCCTTTTGAAAGCTCTGCTAAGTTAGATTCACNTAGAAAGGTGGCAAGTACCACAATGGCATCGACTGATTTACTGTGTGTTTTTGAAGGAAGCATGTTGTGATATGCTCGTTGATATAGGCTTTTTGCGGCAAACTGAGCCCTTTTGAAAGCTCTGCTAATTAGATTCAATTTGTGCATTCTTCCACGTTATGTAAAATTAACACTGCCACTGCCCTCGTCACTTTATTCATGCGTCGATCAAGTAAAACTGCGAAATTATTAGAAAAGTCAATATTTTACAAATCTGCTAATTTTTACACTTAGTTGTATTTAAAAAAAACAGAAAGCGAAAGAAATAATTTAAGTTATCACGACACTTTTAATTTAACCTTAAGACATGGAACTACTTTCCCTTCATTGTTACCAACTTTACTGGTCACGTCGCCAAAAGCGCCCATTAAAATATATGCAGGTAGGAGCAGTGACTTTTTTTAATGTTGATTTCAAAAGTGCTCACTTTATTCTGAACTGTCTTTACCCTCCCTCACAGTGAAGAAACTATTCGTGTGGTTTTAGCGTTATGGACTCATCGTGTCAGTTTGCCGGTCTCGGAACGGGACACACGCATATGCTACGTTTGCAACAGAATACTTCTTCTCATCGTGGGGAGGGCATCATCGAGCATATCAGAGAATGTTTCTTCCAGTAACACCCGTTACATACGTCCACACAAGCATATATAGTCCATTTACGATTAGTTCACACTTTTCTGAAGCGCTGCCAAAGTTCTAATTTCAGGTAGCGATTGTGTATTCATCCGCTATACGTAAACAAAAGCACTGCCACGTGACTCCTATGTTTCAACTGTAAAATACTTTGTTTACATTTTTAAGTTATAGTCCATTCACGGTTACTTACGACTTTTCTGAAGCCCTGCTAAAGTTCTACTTTTAGGATCTTCCTCCGCCACATGCAAACAAAGCTTAACCGAGTCTAGAAAATTACACCAAAGGGACAGCGCACCGCATTCGTGCGCACTCTTTCTAGGCATTACCAACACACCTTTTTTCTCGCTGTTTTTATTCATATCAATTATAAATGTAATATTATGATTTATGGATAAAATATAAGTAAAAGTTTAATTTAACAAAAAATTTGGTACTTTTTTATTTTAAGAGAAGTATAAAACATTTGTGATACACGACATATGTATTTGGGAAACAACCAAGAACGTCCAATATAAGGTAATTTTTCAAATGTTTGATTTAAAAAGTGTGAAGAAACCGCGAATGGAATATATTCAAATAAAGCTGCACTATTAAAAAAACATAGCATACAGGGCGTAAATGCTCACCATCTAGGCCTATGGCCGTATTTAAGTTTACTATGACTTTTTAACCATGTCTGTACTGATGATAGTTTATTGTAAACAACAATTGAATCCACAATACCAAGCGCACTGAGGAAGAAGTCTTGAATAAAACGAGGTTTATTTGGCGCAACAAAATTAACTGTTTATATAGGGACAATTAAGTATTTTGTTGTTAAAGACCAATTATTACGTTGTCTTCATTTGGTTGTTCCAAACTGTAAGATTTAGTTGGTGCATTTCTAAATAGTATAAAACAAAGTCGCTTATCCGCGTCTGTCTGTGTATTCGCTTAGTACTTATAAACTACTTGATGGATTTTTATGCGGTTTTCAACATCATTTAGAGAATTTATTGAGAAAGGTTTTGGTGTATAATTAATTTATATTTAATGTAAGGATAGTAGAGAAATGTCGAACCGTTTGTAATAAAGTCGTGAAAACTGCTTTTAGGGCGCTTACGTGGCTTGCGCTGACTAAACCATAAGATATACACAACATTAATGTACTACAGAATTGTAGCTCTCAAAAAGGTCTACAGAAAAGTTCGCGATAGCATATGTTTATCTTTTAAGGATGACACACAGTAATCATTTTTGTCTTTAAAAGTATCGCTGTAAAAACTAAATTGTTACCAGGCGAAGCCGGGCCGGTTCGCCAGTCTAATATATTTGTATGGATCCACGTACGTTAAACAGTTTCAGTTATTATAAACAAGAGTGAAAGGACTAGCAAGTTTTGAACCGGGACTATTTGCGCCGTAGCAACTTTAGCCAAAGTGAATACTGATCAAAGATGAGTGATTTTAATCGCATACAGTTCTTATATAGGGCAATGTACGTGAATGAATATTTCAAGTTTAACAGCATTACGTTTTAGTTTCCTGATAAACTTGTTTTTTTTAATGCACTAAGAACTGTTTAAAAATTCACTATTTAAGAATGCACTAAGAAACGTTGTTACTATCCTAAATGTCACAAAAATTAGAGACAAACGCTCGAGCTGTATTTTCGAACGAAGACAGTCAAATGAGTTGCGAAGCAAATATATGCAGATGGTTCAACTAAAGATTTCGTCGACAGCTTCCTAAATGTCACAAAAATTAGAGACAAACGCTCGAGCTGTATTTTCGAACGAAGACAGTCAAATGAGTTGCGAAGCAAATATATGCAGATGGTTCAACTAAAGATTTCGTCGACAGCTTCCTAAATGTCACAAAAATTAGAGACAAACGCTCGAGCTGTATTTTCGAACGAAGACAGTCAAATGAGTTGCGAAGCAAATATATGCAGATGGTTCAACTAAAGATTTCGTCGACAGCTTCCTAAATGTCATAAAAATTAGAGACAAACGCTCGAGCTGTATTTTCGAACGAAGACAGTCAAATGAGTTGCGAAGCAAATATATGCAGATGGTTCAACTAAAGATTTCGTCGACAGCTTCCTAAATGTCATAAAAATTAGAGACAAACGCTCGAGCTGTATTTTCGAACGAAGACAGTCAAATGAGTTGCGAAGCAAATATATGCAGATGGTTCAACTAAAGATTTCGTCGACAGCCTCCTAAATGTCAAAAAAATTAGAGACAAACGCTCGAGCTTTATTTTCGAACGAAGACAGTCAAATGAGTTGCTAAGCAAATATATGCAGATGGTTCAACTAAAGATTTCGTCGACAGCCCAAATATTTTGCCTCAACGCAGAGGTTTTGTTTATCAAAAAATGTATTTTGTTGGGTGAACAAAATCCATTTTGTTGCTTTTAGAGTTTGTTTACCCAACAAAATATTTTGTTGAAGATACTAAATATTTGGCCAAAAACAAACAAATATTTTGTTGGCTAGAACAAATATTTCTCTTAGTACGATATGGGTATTTTTACATACCTAGTGTGTTTCAAATAAACTGATAGGTGGACTACGTATACCAAAGAAACTGGTAACACTGTTATTTACAAAAGCAATTAGTATAAAAAAAGTCAGAAAGTAAGCTATACTACTCCCAAGGTACAGTAACATTTCGTGCTGCTTATTCGTGATTAAGGATATATCATGACTTGCAATCGGCTTCACTTCATACAACAATAGGCGTAATAAATAAATAAATAAACTCCCGTGCAATGTGTAAAAATTCCTTAACATGAGAGGTAATGCAACAAGGACGATAAACAAAATGTAATGATGCCAAGTTGTAATATCCTTTACATATATATTTTATCCCAACAGTCGCTTCGACCGTTTCAAAAACACTCACAACCAAATTACGACACTTGCTACCGGAATGAAAATATCAGATAATTCCGTTACCGATAATTTAAAAAAAAAAAATCGGGACCCAGAGCTTTTAGAACTCATAGTTACCCGTGGACCATCTACATCAGCGTAAGCAGATGACTCACGAGAATAAGGACATCACAGGACTCTAAACTGTCCAGCTATGCAGAACAGTGTCTTTCTTTTTTTTTACTGTAGCCTTACATCGCGGGGGGCTTTGACGTGAAACCTCGCCAGACCAGCCTCTTCGTCACATGATTGAGGCGACGTGATGAACACATCCACTGACACAAATCCAACAGCAGGAAGAGAAAAATTCCCTCTGTGACTCAGAGGAAAATTGTTTAGTGAGAAGCAGAGTTGGTCCGCAAGGTGTGGACGGAGGTAAAAGCTTTCGTTCGTACATCATAATAGATGGGCGACTGTATCTTTGTTGTGAAACACACAAAGAAATATTTTTTTTTTGTACTTTTACAAGAAAAATATTTTGGAAACCCAGCTTCCAAGAAAATCATTTGTGGAACTACTGACAGTTTTCTTGTAAAATCTGCAAAACATATAAGTTATATGATAGGCTTGTATTACAGCTGACGTTATTAAAAAGCCTATAAGCTACTGTATGTTGCCCAGTTACAAGGCGCTGAGTGGCGATCGGCGTCCCAGTGACGCCATTTTGCTGGTGTGCGAGCGCAGAATAAGTACGTGGAAGCGAAATGACGTGCCGGTTCTCTTGATGTAAGTGAACTCGATCGCTCATTGGCCACGCGAAGTTATGGAAACGGGCCTTGAATCTGACTGACTAGTCTCCAGTAGCTGAATGGTGAAGGACGTTCCGTCTTATCGCTGACTGGCGAGGCCATTTTGCTGGCGTGTGTAGCTGGAGTGGTGAGATTAGGGCGGCTCTTAACATCGAGGTCTTGAGAGCCGGTGAAGGTTAAGCGAGGCGAGTATGGAGAAGCGCCGGAATGCAAGGGCGGGGGAAACGGGAGATCCCCGAGGAAACTCGCCGACCGCACCGAGAAAATGGTTTTGTTGAATCAAACGAAGTTTGTTTGGCGCAACCAAATTATTTGTTTGTATAAGTGCAATGAAATATTTTGTTGCTGAAACGAAATTTTTTGTTGTTCTTATTTGGTTGCCCCAGGCAAAGATTTGGTTGGTTTAACTAAAGTTTTGTTTGGCTCCACGTACAATAAACCGTTTGGGGAGATATAAATAAGGTTTATAAGTTCGACCGAGATTCGAACCGTGATCAACTGCGTTCGAGGACTACGGAATGTTTTCAAATAGATAATACTGCAAATACTGGACAACGTGCTCAAACATGTATTTCAAGTTTTACAGCTTTATTTTTCAGTTTCCTGTTCAACTTGTTGTATTAATGTGTTTGTACGATTGTTAAGAATCAATAGATGCACTAACAAACACTATTACTATCCTAGTTGTCGCAATAATACAAACAAACACTCGAGCTATATTTTCGAAAGAAGACAATCAAATGAGTGGCCAAACTAATACGATTCAACAAAATATTTAGTTCACAGACCAAGTTCTTTTGGTCCAACACGGAGATTTTTTTTTATTCAAACGTGTATTTTATTAGATGAACAAAGGTAATTTTGTTGCTTTTCAAATTTTGTTTGTTCAACAAAATATTTTGTTAGGGCAACTAAATATATTTTTGACCCCATACAAACATTTTGTTCGATTTTCTCTCAGTGCAGCGGCATCGTCCGGCACGATTCACACGTGCGAAAATCCCGGAGCGATCCCGCTGGGAATCGAACCCGGTTCTCCTTGATAGTAGCGAGTTGTCTGACCACTACACCACCGCGAGCTGGAGTTCGCGGTAGGGCCTACAAGCGACTTTTTCACCTTTTATTCACTCTGTGACACGGTTCTACAACACATATGAGCAAACTGCAAACTATAGTCAAAAGCCACTCCCTGCATATATGCTCGAAGGTCAAAGCGATATACGCAAATCTCAGAGAGGAGGAAACACTTCGTTATACTCTCCACAGGACAGTAAGGAAAGTATTGCGATCGGTATGACTGACGTCATGACAGCGTTGGCGAACGGAAACTGTACGAGGTCAATGTCATGGTAATTTCTTTTCGCGGTTTCCTCGTACTTTTTTAATCAAACCTTTGAAAAATCACCCCTTGTACCACGTGCTTGGTCGTTTCCTAAGTATGTCATGTATCACAAGCGTTTTGTACTTTTGTTAACATAAAAATACCTTATTATTGGTTAAATTGAACTTTTACTTATACGTTATATATAAATCGTAATATTTTATTAATAAATGTTATGAATAAAAACAGAGAGGAAATAGGTGTGTTGGTAATGCATAGTAAGAAATAGTTCTTATGCAAAATGTTATCACACTGAGTGCGCACGGTTAAGCTTTGTCTGCATAACGCGGAGGAATATCAAAGAAGTAGAACTTTAGTAGGGTTTTAGAAAAGTCAGACGTAACCATGAATAGACAATTCGCCCTGTGGAGATATGGATCACCTGGCATCTCGCCTGGCCGGAAATGACGTCACTTCGCGGTAGACGCGCGAATTTCGTCTTCCACAGCAGTTCCGCGAACATCACGGAATAATTCAGTGGAGCAAGCAGCGTGTTTTTCCTTCTTCAGTTCCTCCGCCAGCTGCCAGGTGACGCAGAACGGAATGCAGGTTGCGCAACTGCAGCTACAGGTAACCAACTGTGCGAAACGAAAGTTCAGCCCGTGTGCCACTATAGAAGTTTCCTTAGAAGATTCCATGTAAGCCTGAATAGTCGCTGTCATAGATTTTTTTAATGGAAGACTAGCTAAACTACCCAGCATTGCCCGGGTATTATTTTTGCTGCATGTGGCAGTAGCCTACATTTGTTGGGTTCCGGATGTATAATTACTTTGAATTTCATGGTGGTACAAATGAAAGTTTTTCATTCTGACAGTTCTGTTTGCAGGAAACCAATAAAATGTTACAACACAAAGATTGATTATTGCGCAGCTGGCATATGTCCCAATTCACTCTTCATCATAAAATATGTTACGAGGATTGAGTAATGTGGACAATATGATAAATTATTAGCGTAGTGTGCTTTGGTTGTTAGAAGGGGTATAGATGGCGTGCGAATCTTTGGCCACAGTTGTAAAAATGGATGATGCAGTAAGTTACATTATTACCCTGTGAAGTTTGTCAACTGCATTTACCCTAACGGCCTACCACCACTAAAACTTTTCCTCACAGTTGTGAAGAGAAATGTGGGTGGGGGAGCTGAGTGGTCAGCCTGCTCGCCTCCCACCAAGGAGAACCGGGTTCAATCCCCGGTCGGGTCACTCCCGGATTTTCGCAAGTGGGAATTGTGCCGGACGTTGCCCCTGGTCGGCGGGTTTTCTAGAGAGTCTGTCGTTTCTCCGCCCTTGTATTCCGGCGCTGCTCCATTCTCACCTCATTTCACTCTCATCGGCTCTCAAGACCTCGATGTTAAGAGCGGCCAAATCTCTCAACTCAAGGTTGGGGCTCTGTTAATATTACTGCGATACCGTAACTCGCCCAAACTCTGCAATAGCACCAGACTCTAAGGGAAGGATTTGCAAAAATAGTGTAATCTGGGCCAAAGTCTTCACTTGACGTGCTCGAGGTGAATCAGTTTCCATATCATGCATACCACTCATTCCATCCTAGTACATTTACGAATTTAAGAGACTGCAATTCCCCCTCAAGGTCACTTTTGTTGTGACTATAAGTGAGGTCCAGGAACAGTTGCTACATGTGGTAGGGAGAGATTTGAGAGAAGACTGCTTCTCACATGGGCAGCTATGTATGGCCTGCTCCAAAGTATTCTAACCTGGAAACTTGATAATCATAGCACCTGAGGACATAACATTAATGTGGTCTACGAAAAGGTCCTTCTGTAAAGGAAATTAGTAGCTTTTTCGTGCAGTACACGCGAACGAAGCCACGGACAGAAAGCTAATTCTAAAATATACTAAAATATTCTCTGAATGATTCTGTTATACCTACTTACAAAGCTGGTCCCTCTGTATGAAGCACACAATCCTCGACAGTCTCTTCCACCCCAGAAGCCCCAAGTGCACTTACACATGCGAAGTCAGGTCTTCAATTATGATTTTAGGGTATTTAGTAAAAGGCTGAGAAATTCACCTATGGTGGTAAGCAGCAGCGCTCTACGAATGGCTGCACAAATCGCAGGATCACTACAAAGACCCTTGATACAAGCATTAAAACTTGTCTCCGATTCACCATCCATCACATTATCATTACAGTGTAGACCGGGCCCCTCTTTGATCGATGACTCGATGACTTTAGTACCAACATCTGGCTCATCAACAACAGGTCTACTGGTGACAGAACCAGCATCAGCAGCCTCGGGAGTACATAGCGACGTCGGCGAGTAGGTGCCGGCTCATNGATACAAGCATTAAAACTTGTCTCCGATTCACCATCCATCACATTATCATTACAGTGTAGACCGGGCCCCTCTTTGATCGATGACTCGATGACTTTAGTACCAACATCTGGCTCATCAACAACAGGCCTGCTGGTGAATGAACCAGCATCAGCAGACTCGGGAGTACATAGCGACGTCAGCGAGTAGGTGCCGGCTCATTTCCGGAGCTGGAGGCACATTTATCGGAAGGTGCAGCATCGTCTTTCGTGGAACTGCTGATGGCCACATGGCGCCTACGAGAGGTTCTCCGACTTCTGGTCGTCTGGCTCGAGGCTTCAACAGTCTCGACTGGTGGCAATCCGTGGCGACAGCATTCGTGTATGCAGAAAAAGACACCACGTCCTCGATGCTGGCGGGAAGATATGTTGCTGGACGCATGTGAAAGACAGCACATTTTCCAGGCTCGTAACATGATATGAGCTGCTGGCTTGGTTCGTACATCAGGGGAAAGTGTGAAAATCTCAGATGCTCCTGCCTTTATATGCATGTGAAGAATGGTCGGAAACTTCGGGACGATTCGGACGATTTCGTGTCTACTCGTAGGCACCCGATTCCTGGTCCAAGGATGAGTTGCACCATTTGCGCAGCAGCTGCACGTTCTTCAGTGTGCAGGCCCAGTCAGGTTCTGACGTGTCGCAGACATGACTATACGACTCGCCGTACATTTTAAAGAGTTTGCGAAGCGAAGGAGATCAATACTCAGCCTGCATGTCGATAATCTCCACTTCAAATTTACCTAAGTCGCCACGCCATTTCTTCTTGCCAGATCCAGCTACATAAATCGGGGCCTCGGCCTTCGAGTACTGCATCAGCAAGTCGCGCAGCACATTTCCCATCTGATGGTATGGAATCTTGCCTTCNGGGCCTCGGCCTTCGAGTACTGCATCAGCAAGTCGCGCAGCACATTTCCCATCTGATGGTATGGAATCTTGCCTTCATCCCATTCCAGTCCATGGTAGTACTTGCTCAGCCAGGTGTTTGTTTTCTTGCTCTTCTCATCCAACAGTTTCCAGNATCCCATTCCAGTCCATGGTAGTACTTGCTCAGCCAGGTGTTTGTTTTCTTGCTCTTCTCATCCAACAGTTTCCAGGAGTATGGAGGTCGGAAGTTACGGGTTTGTGTTTTGCCATCATTATCGAAGGTTACTGTAATCTCCTTGAGTACGAAGCCATTTTGACTCTTGAAACCCTGCAGATTACAGTACATCTTGAAGCTGTCGATGCTCGAAAACGACTAAACAGTTACAGTGTGTGAATAGTTATATTTATATATTCTCAGCTGCACTCACGACAGTATTTTGACGTTCTTATCTCGGAAATTGTATGATACAAGCCGGTCCTGAAGTATCAGGCAGAATGTGTACGTGTTGGCAGGAATATTTCCATGTGTAGTGAATTCGATTCTGCAGTAGATTACATTGGAGATAATATGCTCGTCCTGTTCACTCACATCGAATACCATGAGCTGGGCCAAACTATTGAAAGTGTCAGGGCTCAATATCGTGGGTTGGGGGCGTTCATAATATGCATTTTGGAATTGATCATACATATGATATCCCAGCAGGTACTGCCCATTTTCAAAGTTCATGTGCATGCACTTTACCAAGATAATGATCCCGAGACCGGTGCTTATAACGACGAAAATCATGAATAAATAGACATCTCGTAGACCTCTTAAGTGGCCTAGCACTGAAAAGCGGCGAAGGTCTGAAGAAGATAGACGACGACAAGAACATCGGCTACGTATTATGGGACGATCCAAACGAGCTGCTCGATAGACTACTACTACTTCTCGCTTCGCAAAGGGTTGGAAATTACTCCCATACTAACGAGATAATTTCAATCGTCGAAGAATTGAAGGAGGGAGGCTACATAGAATGGGTCGATTGGGAATCGCCAATGAACTACACACATTTGCAAGACGCAACTACCGCCGCTGCAAGGTCGTGATATGTGGGATAAACGACCTATTTCAAGGTGGCCTCGTCGAGATGATTCCGTATGCTCGGGTCAACAAGGGCTACAAATACATGTTGACAGTCATCGATGCACATAGCAAATTCGNGAGATGATTCCGTATGCTCGGGTCAACAAGGGCTACAAATACATGTTGACAGTCATCGATGCACATAGCAAATTCGCCTGGGCCAGGCCTGTCAAGTTGAGGAATGTACACGATGTCACTGAGGCCATGGCAGATGTATTGCGCGAAGGACGTATTCTGACTAATCTACAAACCGACCAGGGCAAGGAACTCTACATACAATGCAAAGTTCAAGACCCTGATGAAGAAATATAACATAAATCATTATTCCACATACAGCAATTTTAAAGCTTCTATCGTCGAGAGGTTCAACGGGACTCTGAAGGGNATAACATAAATCATTATTCCACATACAGCAATTTTAAAGCTTCTATCGTCGAGAGGTTCAACGGGACTCTGAAGGGGAAAATGAGGAGGTATTTTGCTGCGAATGGCAGCTACAAGTGGCTGACACTACAGCCGAAATTCGTACGCTAGTACAATTCTACCGTTCATTCTACCACTCGCGTGAATAACGACTCCCTGCTTCGAAACTTGTACAAAGACATAAAAATAAGGGACCCACACAAGCTTAAAGCCAAGGTTGGTGACCTGGTGCGCATATCCAAACAGAAAGGCATCTTCGAGAAAGAGTTCACAACGAATTGGAGCTCTGAACACTTTCGTGTGCGACGTATACGCAACTATGCGCCGAGGACTTACTTTCTCAAGGATTTGAATAATTTTCCCCCCTCCATGGTGGTTTCTAGACAGAGGAGATTCTGCCTACAAAGTTCCCAGATGTGTATTTGGTTGAGAAGGTTCCCAAACGGCATAATGGACGGTCGTGTGTCAAATGGTGGGGTTTCCCAGCCCACTACAAGTCCTGGGTCGACGATGCAGACATCGAACGGTGAACACAGAAGATTGTAATTAATATACCTGTGTTTTGTTTTTCTCATTTTGTACATTACAAAATAAAATTAGTTAAAAAAAATAAACCGATTATTATTACACTAGTGTCACATAGATAATGTAAAAGTAAACATATTAAATCCAATATGGTGGCCTCAGCAATGTATAAACAAATAAAAACGGAAAANGGGGGTTTTGATGAGGGGGTGGTGGGGGTCAGTCGTCTGCCTGGAGTGGTACTGGAGGAACCTCTGGAAATTTAAAAAAATTTATAGTAAATTTTAATAATAAATTGCTTAATAATAGATTTTTTATTATTAATTTTAATAATAATTTTTTAAATTTTGGGGGAGGGGGTTTAAGGTTAAAATAATCAAGGCAGGGCCAAAGGTCAAGGTCACCTATATCCAACATGGTGGACAATATGGTCGCCGGCCGACCGGAATGACAAAGCACGAACAGCTCCGAGCTCCGGTCACAAATCCCATTGCCCAAAGTTATCAATTTCGTTCTACTAGCGACAATTCCAAAATAACTTTGTGCTCTTGTCAAAATTATTCTCACAGGATCAACTACTGATAACTATGGCAGAGTCGTAGATCCAGTTTCATCAACCAATGCTCAATTTCACTGTTTCCATGCTGTCAAAAGGCGTATTGGCAAGACACATTAGAAGTAGCTGAGTCATAATGCACAGGAACTAGGTATTAGTCTGTCTTATGATAGACTAAAATAAATTACAACACACATGGGAAATTGTATCTGTGAAATATATCATGAAAAGAAAGTAGCGTGCCGCCTGATTTGAGGGCAGATGTGCTCACAACTGTCTTAGCAGACAGTATACGTAGATAACAACCGATATAATAAGGCTTATGCTGCATGAAGCAAATGAAGTAGCTCGCTGATGCCAATCAATCCTGTCACGAACAGTCGACACAGATGTTCTCGTCCTTGCTATTGCTGCAGTACAGAAACTAGTCGGAAAGCCTGGGTATTTCTTGGTGCTGGGGAAAGTCATAAGTTCATTGCTGCACACACCGTAGCCAAACCACTTTGCCCACAAATATCAAGTGCATTTCCAGTTCNTAGATAACAACCGATATAATAAGGCTTATGCTGCATGAAGCAAATGAAGTAGCTCGCTGATGCCAATCAATCCTGTTACGAACAGTCGACACAGATGTTCTCGTCCTTGCTATTGCTGCAGTACAGAAACTAGTCGGAAAGCCTGGGTATTTCTTGGTGCTGGGAAAAGTCATAAGTTCATTGCTGCACACACCGTAGCCAAACCACTTTGCCCACAAATATCAAGTGCATTTCCAGTTCNGAAAGTCATAAGTTCATTGCTGCACACACCGTAGCCAAACCACTTTGCCCACAAATATCAAGTGCATTTCCAGTTCCTCATGACATCTCTCGGTGTGATGTGTCTGCATTCTTTGTAAGGGCGAAGAAAACAACGTGGGAAACGTGGCGTGCCTTTGCAAAAGCTACAGCTGCCTTTCAGACTCTGTCATGTGGTGACATTACGGTGGCAATGGATATCCTGCATAAGTGTCTAGTACTCATGAATGACAAGTCCAGCAGTGATACTACTGTCAATTCGGCGCAAATGACAAGTTCCGCCGATAAAGGCTGCACTTTATTTTCACGCACGGCGTGCTACTTATCAATAAGAGTTTATTTGAAGTGGTATAATTAATGTGCCAAAATTGCGGATGGAAGAAATGTGGGGAAAGTTGGGAGCCACTGTGGATTTCATTGCCACATTCAACCGAGTCTCTCACAGTACTGTTGAAATTTGGGTCCAATCAGGCTTTTTCTACAGCCCGCAGAAGGTACAACGAATCTATCTTGCTCTGTACTGCACTATGCATGTGAGATGGGAAGTGTAATGAACACGAGTAATGTAAATACTGACAGTAAGTAGAATTTAAATTTTTAACAATGATATGCATAGTGCATTTTACTTGACATGGTTTTATTTCAGTATTTTAATGGACTGAATATGAAAGACCGACAATTAGAAGGGGAAATTATTTGTATTTTTTTCACTGTGAAACCTTGATCTGTTTTATCCCCCGTCTCCTAATTACAGATTATTAATGCCATATTTTATTTTATCTTTGAAGTTTAATGGCAACGGTGAGTTCGTGTTATTATGTTGGTATGATTCGACTGTTTCCATTGCCGACCATGATACTAAATAAAAATCGTACACACACACAGAACCCAGCAAGACAAAACAAAACGAAAA
The DNA here is from genome assembly GCA_002778355.1 of Clitarchus hookeri. Classification (NCBI taxonomy): domain Eukaryota; kingdom Metazoa; phylum Arthropoda; class Insecta; order Phasmatodea; family Phasmatidae; genus Clitarchus; species Clitarchus hookeri. The sequence continues at coordinate 844,239 of NQII01000137.1, read as the reverse complement.
AAAAAAAAAACATTTTACAACACAGAGAGATAAATATGGAAAAGCAAAAACAAGGAAATAGCTTTTCCNATTTTACAACACAGAGAGATAAATATGGAAAAGCAAAAACAAGGAAATAGCTTTTCCTAATGTCTGTATGTGGTGTTGTAAAAGGTTTTTCCGTTTTTTTTTTTGTCTTGCTGAGTTCTGTGTGTGTACTATTTGTTTTTACTCTCATGGTCGGCTATGGACACAATCCAATAATACCAACATAATAACATGCCATATTGTATATATTGTCTGATTCTTACATTTACACCTGCACATACAAAATTTTATTCTGCAGCAGATATTTCACCTTAAATGTGAAGGTTGGTTGGTCTCACTCTGCTTACCTTTTTAAAATATATCAGCTCCTAATTGTATTGAATTTATTTGCATCGACAAGACGCATTGATTATGTTATGATTTAGTAAAGGCGAACACATAACAAAAAAAACACAACAATTGGTATCAACACCATTGTTGTTCTGCGTTATTGGGCGGAGGATGAATAAAATAAAAATATGAAATTTTGGAATATGTGTGTNTTCTACGTATGAAGAGCATAATTGCAAATCAGGATAGGCCTATCCCATATTATACAAATTAGGGAAATGGGCAAAACCCACCAGCACAATATTATTCTAACAGAGTGTCTTTATAATTTTTGTCGCGATATGCACCACCATACATTCTTGTTTACATAATATTAGAGTCTGGAATCGGAATTAACATTTTGGATATAACTTACTTTGCAGGAAAAGGTTGGATATAACTTGTTTTGAACAGAACGATAACATAGGATATGACTAATTTTGAAATGAATTGGGATAAAAAATATTNGATATGACTAATTTTGAAATGAATTGGGATAAAAAATATTTTGTATGGAAAACGATTACATAATATAGTAAACAACAACATTAAAGGAGAAGTTAATGTCACGTTTTGTGTTTGCAGAAGAGTTATGCATTAAAATGAAATAAATGTGTACAAACTTCCATCGCATACCAATCACCAAAGTATTCAATGAATAATGTTTACACTGAAATACCTCATATTATACACAACAAATAAGTCGATCACATTAACCTACAAACTAACCATAGAGATTGTAGTATTCAGGCAATGTGTTAACGTTTAAAGCGCTCTCCCTGTAACACAAACAAAGCAATAAATGATATACGTTATGTGCAGCTAACAGATATTTGGATATAACTCAATCTGCGCCAAACAACATTATATTTTGTTTTGTTACTGTGAGGATNCTGCAGCTAACAGATATTTGGATATAACTCAATCTGCGCCAAACAACATTATATTTTGTTTTGTTACTGTGAGGATATAACTAATTTTGCACCAAACGTAACTTCACAAGTTGTATGTGGTTTTAAACTGTACATAGAGATGACAACTCCGATTTTTCCTAAAAGTGGATATAACTTGGTTTGCAATTATGCTCTTCATATATTCGTAATCGAACTTCATGACAGGGCATTAAAAATCAAAGCTTGGCATGGCATAGAGTAAGTAATACTTAACAAACATTTTGATGTTTGTACGCCTTCACTTATTTCTCCATGGGAAAAAGAAATTATTAAATAATGAGGTAATCTTTGATCACTGATACAGGTTGGAAACAAATAACGTGAGAAAAATAAGTTGGATACAGAAATAAACGGTTAAGATGTTTCCTATCTCTTGAAAAGCTTGATTTATAAATATTGAGTTTGAAAATTAAGTAATGGTGGAATATCCGTAAATCCAATATGGCGGTGGTACTTCCCCCCTCCCCCCAAGGAATATCTGCGCAAGAACGTGATACCACCTAACCCCAGGACTATCTACCTTCCTCTAATTCACGTCGTTGATATTNGGAATATCTGCGCAAGAACGTGATACCACCTAACCCCAGGACTATCTACCTTCCTCTAATTCACGTCGTTGATATTACCTAAAAGTGGGAGCAACGTGCAAATTATTTTCACTTATTTGAAATTGCGCATAGTGCAGCAGAACTTCCCGTCTGGTGTGTTGGGCAACTCTTTTTGTCGAAACGTCGAAACTGCCGACTGTGCATGTCTGACATGATGCAGATATCGTACGTCATCGTGTGCACGACTGTCTCAAAACCCTCGATAATATTCCACATTGCTTCATGGTTCGTAGGCTGTATAAATCTACCTGAGAACCGTCCTTCAGGAAATTCGTCGAGTACCCCTAAAGCGCACGCAACCGGAACAAACCCCTGGTTGATTTCTCCTAAACTTTGCGCGAAAAACTGACGCGCTGTAGTTCCGGGAATGGAACATTGCGAACGGTGCGAGAGGTCCGTTACGTTAGCGGAACGCGCGCGTTTAGGACTGTTGGGACATCGCCAAGGAAGCGTTCAAGGTTGCTTACATACCAGCACGACGCGACCGCGATGCCGCCTACATCACTGTGGCCATCGACTGCACGACGAACACGTTGTTTATAGTGAACGTTGGCTTTATAGCAATGACAGGGGCAGCGGTGGCGTAGTGTCCAGGGCGCTCGCCTCCCACCACGGCGACCCGGGCTCGATCCCCGGCGGGTTCACTCCCGGATCTTCGCATGTGGAATCGTTCTGGACGATGCCGCTTGCCAGCGGGTTTTATCGGGGTACTCCCGTTTCCCACGCCCTTGCATTCCAGCGCCGCTCCATTCTAGGGTCTCACTTCTGTCATGCCCGGGGATGACGGTCACCTACGGGTCCCAGCTGGAAAGACCGTCACTCGGAGGGTGTTGCCTTGCCCTGGGTGTACTCCCCACACGCCATTATTATTTTGATCGCAATTACGTTATTAACCGTAGAGAGAAAATGGTTTAGAGTGCACATGTCAGCTGCGCGGTAACTAACCTTCTCTGTGTCGCAGCACTGAACGAAAGTGTTTCGAGGACAGTCAAAACTATGTGGATAGGAATAAGGTCAGTTCACTGTTTACACGAATAAGTATATAAAGATGTCGGTGCACTGTACACAGAGATGTAAAGGTTGGTTTACGATTAAATACTCAAGAATTACGTTCTATACTTTTAACTCGTGTAACTCGAGATCGCTGTACCCCTATTCACTCTACAGTTATAGCTGATCCACTGTTAATTGAGCACTTGAAAGCCCTTTCATCCATAGGCAGAATATGGAGTAGAGTGCGCACGTGAGCTGCGCCGTAGCCACTACCCGCGTTCCAACTTTGGATTGCTTTTCTGCCAATAGCACTTGCAAAAACAACGTGGATAGGATTTGAGATTTGAACTTAAGCTATGTAAGCAAGTGCTTTGAGATCTTTGAACACTTTATCTAGCCTCGTTTTAACGTAGCTAGGATTGAAACTTACATCAAAGTTGGTCAAAGTATTTTATACATGTAAAAAGTTGAGTCTGTTGAAAATTCAGAAGTAAACAGATACGTCCACCACTGTTGACCACGTGACTTTGACAGTCACACTGGCGACGGGCGAGTCAGTGTTGGGGACATGCTCAGAAGAATAAAATCTGTCTACCCTACCTTAAGTCTATGCTTTCAGCCGAGTGAGTATCCTTCCACCACACGCGATCAAATATTTATTGAATTCAATTACTTGAATTCACTTTATTGAACTAAAAAATCACTTCATTTACTTTTCAATAAATTGCATTCAATAATATTGTTCAAGTCTCCACATGAAAATTTATCTTGAACTTTTTAATGAAACCAGTTTAAAAATACCAAAAGTACATTTTTAGAAACATCTAAGACTCGTTCACGACACGAAAATAATTGCTTAAACCCCAACTAATTGTCTTCGTTTTATTGTATATTTTCTTTTTAAAAATATGCATCCTTATTTTATAGAAACTGTACATGTGTGCACACAGCTCTATTATTATGAGATTCCTTCGATTAATTCTCTCAGAAAATCTGTGATAAAGAAATTTAAATTTTGGTTTCAAGAAAATTTGGAACATGCTCAAAACGAAAATCTTGAACGAGAACGAGACACTCAAGAAATTTAAAGAGAGAATGGCCGCAATAATAAAGTTTATATGACGTCATATAGCATTCAATGAATTGAATTCAATAAAATTGAAGGTAATTTGAAGTAAACTTTGATTGTGTGAAAGAGCCTTTAGTAACTAGTGTCCAGGCACCGATTGAGCTTTAATGGAAAATCTTTAGCAATATAAATAAGTTTACGTTATGAAAATGCTTAATCTGACGCGTGCGAAGTAAAATATATAAATATTGTCTCCTATTAAAGCATTGCGCTATTTGTGAGACTTCAATCGTGGCATTACTTTTCCAAATCAACTGCCAATATTACTTTAAGTACGCCACTCGTTGTTTACATTCATAATATATGCGGTTCAGAACGGTATAGGCTGTTACTGATAAACCGAGTACTTTCGAAAACCCTGCTTACGATCTACTTGTATGCACATTGTGTATTCTTCCACCGTGTAAAATTGATACTGCTGTGGACCTAATGACTTTATTCATGCGTCAGTGAAATGAAACTAGAACAATTTTTGAAAAGTTAATATTTTATGAATTTGTAATTTTTTACATTTATATACACTTAAAAAACAGAAAACAAAATAAAAATGTATTATTCACAATTGTAAACCTCAAATTTTTAAGTCAACGTTAAGACATGGGACTAATTTCCCTCCGTTGTTGCCAATTTAACTGGGCGCACGCCAGAGAGTGCGCCCTTTAATATGCAACAAATGCAGGTAGCGGCAGCGACATTTTTCCAACGTTAATTTCAATAAATTGCTAGATTAACAGTAAACAGTCAATACGAAGGTGTGCACGGTCAAGAGGAAGACTTGTGCAATGCATCATACGGCCATTTTCATTAACGAAATCAAACAGCTTGTTTTGCTGAGTTGCGTGACACAGTTGGTATCTGAGCGGTTTGTTGTGTCAATTTTTGTCGAATTTGGTATTTAAGGATGATTGGAGTTTACTTTTTTATTTAATGAAAACAAAGCTTACACCCACTTTATGATAATTTTAAACTTAAACTTAAAACAATGCAGTCAAAATTCATACATTTGCTGAATAAATATGAATATATAGTTTACTAAATGCAATTGTTTGGCTACCTTGATTTAAACATGTACGTTTCCCTGCTATGTTACAAACTTTGTGAGGAAATTTCTCATGAAAAATAAGACATAAAATATAATACAACTAATTGTCTAAAAATATTACTACGTGAGATAAAACAACAAATTATTGTATGAAGTTTAGCTGACAAAAGAAATTAAGCCTCAGAAAATTTGCTCGTAAAATCAGCCCTCTTCATAAATGAAATTAGGATTACAGATTATAATCGCAAAGAAAACACTCTAACCCCTAGCTTTCATCCGGTGTAGATGGTTAAAGTTAACATGTATACAATAACCACTTTAGCGAAATACATTGAGACCAACCGTACCAAGGAAATGAGTGCACTAATTTTCAAAGGGTGCAGTGGCACGCCTGCGTGGGTAGACAATACAGTTGCCACCCGCGAATGATTTGTATGTATAGCAGTTTCTTGCAAGGATATTAATGAAGGTACCGTGTTCGTTACAGATCAAAATTATGTGCATTACACATAATACATATTTTTAATTGGTAAGATACATTTGCATTCAGCTGAATATTTGTAGTAATAGCTTATTATACCATTGCAGATTGTCGCAATTAACCAAGTGGCTTTGCAAATAATTCTACGGAATGTAATTGTTGCTAGGTCTCTTGATATATGCCGTCCCCAATATTCGCAACAAACTGACATACATATGACATACTGTCATAATGGCGTTCGCGAGTGACGAATGTGCTGCCTAACTACGCAGGCGTATCACTGCACCCTTTGAGTGGAGTGGAGTGGAGTGGAGTGGAGTGGAGTGGAGTGGAGTGGAGTGGAGTGGTTACATTTGGGCAGCTCTCAACAAGTTTAAATAGAGGTTTTGAAATTCGACGAGGGTGAAGAGAGGTGAGTATGGAGCAGCGCCGGAATGCGAGGGAATCGAACCCGGTTCGCCTAGGTGGGAGGCGAGTTGTCTGACCACTACAAAACCAGGGCCACTGCACCTTTTGAAAATTAGCCCACTCATTTCTTTAGTACGGTTGGCCTCAGTGTGTTTCGCTAAGGCTACCGCCATTTGTTAATGTTTACTTGTTGACTTCAAACATCGAAATCAAAGAAAATACAGGGGTTAGAATAGAATGTTTACTTTGGGATCATAATATAGCAACCCTAACTTAATTTTTGAAAAGGTATGATTTAATAAACAACATTGTCTGGGGTTTATAATTTATCAACTAAACATCCACTAATTTGTTGTTCAATCTCTCGTGGTTTTTAATATATTAAAATTAATTCCTTATAAAACCTCTTGCTTTATGAGCGCATAAAAACTTAACAAATTTCCTTTCAGTTTTAACTTTTTTTCCAAGATATCGGTAGTCTGACATATCAACACGACTATTCAACCACAACAAGAGGCATAAAACTATTTTAGTTTTATTTTATCGCGGTTTGTTCGCACATCAAAACGAATCCACTTACAGGCCTACTGCGACGCTTAGCGAACCATGACGTAATAATTGGACTAAATAACCAGAATCTCCTGCTCTCTCTCTCTCTCACACACACACACACACACACACACACACACACATATATATATATATATATATATATAATAAAGCAAACCCATCTGCAAATAATGGGGAGGTTATAATGTAGGCAGTAATGACGCCACATTTCTCCTGCAAAATTTAAATTATATTATATATTATTTAAATTTGCAGATGTTTGCTTTCTTCAGTTTTGGGAGAGTAATCTTAGTTGCATAGTTCAATTAACGGAATTATTATATTGCACTATGCTTTGATAGAGCTGAATTAAGAGTTTTATCTCCAAAACATACTGGAGTGATTTTTTATTTACCTGACATTAGAGAAATTTTCTTTATTATTTGAATAACACGTATGTAGGTAGGCCTACGCCTCTAGCCTAATAACTACAAAAGTGAAAGTAACGTAAAAGTTTGAAATATTTTTTCAAAAATTTATCTTAGAGTTATGCGTTATTAATGTTTGAATAAGGCATATTTTCTGTTGCTCCAATTATTAATAAAAATTAATATTACACAAAAAAATGTATACGTATAAAAAATTAAATTAAGAAAAATAAGTCTAGTAGAAAAGTTTGTAAAAATATCCTGGAGACTTTAAAGTTACTGTCACGAGTTAGAATAGCCGAGATTCTGTATACACGTAATGAAAATTACGGGAAAGCGTAGACCTATAGGTTTTTAAGGTTCTAAATATCTTCGTTCGAGTGTTATTAGATGGTTCTTCAGAAGAGGTTCCCTGCCACTTTTTGTTCACTCAGTCACTATTTCAGTTTTCCTTTTAGGTTGTGCTAGAATGAAACAAAAAAAAATATGCCAGTTGTTCAAAAATAAAGAACGTGTGAAAAACATATTTAAATACTTGCAACTTATATTTCTTAGTTTGAATACAACAGAACGACAACTTCAAAATAACCCATAAATGGAGGGGTTCTTTTAACAGCTGTATAAAACCGGATCGCAAGAGTGTTATACACAGAACCATCTGAATGCCAATCCCCCCCCCCTTTACCCATTTTTCCCGAGGTGGAAGGAGAAATTTCTTTACACTTCAGTGCAGCTTCTTCGAGATGTAAAACATACAGAAACCCCTTTCGGTACGAAATGGCTCCGTTGTTGAAATTTAAATGCGTGTTCGTGCTGGCCTCCCCAGTCCAGACACAACAGCCAGTCCTTCCAGTGGATGCACAAGGCTTAGTCGTCCCCGGATGAGTTACTCGCCTCGTAACTTTGTTATGAGCTCTTCGCGGTTAACTGCGCACTTTTCATAACCCTGCACAAGAACTACTTTCCTAATCATTCAGTATCCTTCCACCATATGTTAAATTTGCATTTACACGAGTCTCGTGAATTTACTCATCCACTAGACAAAGTTAAAACGTTTAACTATTGGGAACCTAAATTTGTTACTAACACATAATTTCGCACTGTTACGCAAATAAAGTGAAAAAATATTTTTTTTTTTCCATAAATTTAAACTTTACACCCGGAATACAGTGTCAAGATATGGAATTATTTCTCGTTAATTCTCTGCGAACTTAACTGGGAGCCGGTGTGACAGTGTGTGCGGTAGCATATATGTTACTATAGTCTATTCACGGTTTCCTCACCCTTTTTAAATCAAACCTTTGGAAAAAAAAATACTCCGTGTTGACCTGTTTGGTTGTTTCCTAAATATATCATATATCACGAGTGTTTTATACTTGTGTTAACATAAAAGTACCTTGTTTTGGTTAAATTGAATTTTTACTTATATTTTATCTATGAATTACAATATTTTATTTATACCTAATATGAATAAAGACAGAGAGGAAATAGGTGTGTTGGTAATGCCTAGTAAGAAATAGTTCATGTGCAAAATTTTATTACACTAAGTGCGCACGAATGTGGCGCGTTGGCCCTCTGGTGTAATTTTCTTAGCTTTGTTTGCAAGAGGCGGAGGAATATCCTGAAAGTAGAACTTTAGCGGGACTTCAGAAAAGTTGGAAGTAGCCGTGGATGGACTATATGGACATTGAGTTTTTTTTTTTCAAGGGTTGATTTCAGAAGTGTTTACTTAACCGTGAGCAGTTTACACCGCCGGCGGGTTTCCCGCGGAGCCGAGCCGGCTGCGGGGATCGTGATTCGTCCCCGGGCCAGCCGAGGGGCGTGACCCCGCCGCCTCTGCCCTGGCGAGGGGCACGGCCCTCCACGTTGTTTCCACCCCGCTTTGGGAAGTCCAGGGGGGTGACTAACCCACGGTCAACCCCCTACTCCCGCCGCGACACCAACGCCCCTAAATGAGTTTCAGCTCGCGTGACGCGCCCGCCGCGTGCTCTTCCGATAAATGGG
>NQII01000137.1:739391-835124 GCA_002778355.1 Clitarchus hookeri | reverse complement strand
CAACGTGGTGGGGGGGGGGGGCAAGGCTCTAGTTTAGCGATGACATTTTGGGTACCCGTCAATTGGCCTAGTTGTTAGGCAAAATATTTTAGGCCAAGTCCTTCAGGCAAAATTAACTTTAGGCCAAATTACTTCAGGCCAAATAATTTTAGGTTAAGTGACTTTAGGCTAAGTGACTTTAGGCTAAATAAGTTTAGTCCAAGTGACTTTAAGCCAAGGCCAAGTGACTTAAAGCCAAATGGTTGTTTTGAAACTGATTTAAACCACATATTTTACGTCAAGTGACACCCGACGCTTTGCATCCTCCACACTGACGTCAGTTGTTATGCTAGAGACTGATACCGGACGGCTGTATCNAGTGACACCCGACGCTTTGCATCCTCCACACTGACGTCAGTTGTTATGCTAGAGACTGATACCGGACGGCTGTATCCACACAATACAGAAAATAACGCGAAAAATAAGCTAGCGCTTAGAGATGACACTGCAATAAATCTCCGGGAAGAATATTTCAAGCTGTAAATTTTTAAATCGTGATTTTTTTTCTTTCAATTTCGTCATTATGCCTTATTTTTCCATCGCTCCATAAAAATGTTATCAAATAATAGATAGTTAAAGTCTCAGAGTACCTGGACATTTGTGCCAACTAAATGCCTTATTAAACAGAGGTTGTGCTATCTGGTGGCTACAGGAGACACCAAAACCCTGATTTCTTGCAGAAATTTGCAAGCTGTCTGGTATTAGTGTCTGATGTATTTGGTAGCGTTTCCATATGACGCGTAGAGTCATCGGCAGGGATACTCGGATTTTCGCGAAAACAGTTCCCGTCAGGATGTATTTCAAAACACTTCAATTCGGATCCACTTTCGCGAATGGATGGGTTTGACTGGCACGTGTGTTAGGGGCTTGCCATCTAATCATAGATGTTCAATACCGTAGATGCCTATAATTGTCACAGGCCCAGTCAAATGTCACACTGTCCTCTCACAAAGACACGCGGTAAAAAACGAAACGCAAATTGCTGGTGTACACATTAGGTTATTGATAGTGGGTTTAGTAGATTCGTGGTTACTTTCAACTTTACTGAAGCCCTGCTAAAGTTCTACTTCCAAACTATTCCTCCAACTCGAACAAACAAAGCTTAACTAAGTCTAGAAAATTACACCGCATTCGTGCGCACTCAGTTTAATAAATTTTTTTTCATGAGAACTTTTTTTTTACTAGGCATTACCAACTAAGACACTATGCACTACGCGAATTTCGCGAATTCATTTGGTAGTAGCCCAGACTTGTCAGTCATTTACATACTTGCGCCACAGCTGTTTCATAAGCTGCCACCATGGTGACGGCCTTTGTTCTTATTCAGGTGTTGCACGAGATACGCTTACATTATTTCTACCTTTATATCAATGGCCAAACCATGAAGGGAACACTAGAGTATAGAGTATATTCACGGTTAATTGAGCACTTTTGAAACGGACCTTTGAAAAATGTCACTTCCCTTACTTGCATGCATTTCAGCGTGCGCACTGACTGGCTTTACGCGACCCAAGTGAGCTTCCTTAGGTTTATCGTCCATCATGCCACGAAGACAATTTCGCACCAGAAGATCTTATTATCCACTATTCTAAGTGTTAACTATGATTTTGATAAGGATGATGATACACGATGTAGCAAGGTCATCAGTGTAGAAGAGAGTTATATTCTTTTGACTTATATGTACAGATTCGGTTTGCAGGGCATAACAGCTAAAGCAGGAAGTGGTCTTTTGTAGTCACTATTTTGCAAGTAACACTAAGAAAATAAATGCATACAAAGAGAAGTCATTAATCTTCACACTACAGCCAAAAATTAATCTTGTTTGAATTTTTTTTTTGTTCACAGCAAAGAAATATTACTTCGTATTAACGGTAACGTTTTAGCGATATTAAAGTGTTTTCTGTTGTTCATTGTAGTTTTCAGTACGTAACTGTTGTCCTGAGGCAAATTTTCATAAACCAATATATTCTGCAGTTACTAAACTGAAACTGAGCCAGCGGCACAGTGCTCCTGCAGACGTTTAACGTCATTCTGAAGTGCAGTGATTCTCCAAATCACTAACCTAAATTCCTCTCAATTGGTGACGTTATCTTAAGACCTATGTTACTGCCTTAAATAACGTACCTATAAAAAGTAGTCGGAACATAATAAGGCAAAGTGGTTGTTTGGTGAAGAGCCTTAAACGGGTGTGGGTTCGAGTCTCGAAGCAACTGTAGTTTTCATATTTTTTTATAGTGAATATAATTTTGATATATTTGTTATTTCTCTCTTATTTACTAATCACGGTTGTTTTTCAAAGCACAAATTATTATTACATTGTAACTGATATAACTACAAATACGTCTGCTTAACTACTGTAATGCCAATGCAAGGTTATCATAGTCATTACTATAGCTATGGATAAAACAAATATTATATTTGTGGCAAGCCTTCTTTGCAGTGCTTCATATTTAAGCAAAATTTTCTTTGTGACAACGAATGATGTGTTGCTAAAAGAATGCGTTTGGGTGCATTTTCGGAAGTAAGTGAGCATTGTATTACGAGCAAAGTGCGGGACAAAAGAGTTTCTTTTAATGGCCGGAAGTCATTCAACCTACAATTTCAGCCGATTCGCAATCTGTTTTCGTGTTTACAGATCTCTTTTGACGAAAATAATTCCTATGACAAACCCTCTTTCCACATAAGGAGGAGATGGAATATGAACATATTTACGCCAAGTGACGTCACTCCGGTTATGCCACGCCACTAGCTACGTAGTTGTAGACGCTGGTATTTAAAACTCAAGCATTTATTACGACGCAACGCAGCGCTCAAGTTAAAACGCTTGCGCAAACGGAAAAGAAACCGCCTGCGCACGTTTTGACTTTGAGGCGATGCTTTGATCAACAATCAGTGCGACCTTCGGCGTCAGCAGACTGCGCAGTAGAATCGCAATTCTGTCGCCTCGCGGTGGCAACACCGCTCGCTGATCTTTGTTTTGTTTCCGACATCCGCCGCATCAAGTTAACTGGAACTCACAGACTGTCTGCGAAAGTTCCAACGTAGTTTTGTAATGAAGCTCTGGCAAACAATACGTTAGTAGTAAAGTACACATTACCTCCGTCTGCACTTTACGTATATCAAAGAGTATGTACGTAGCCTTACTTCTGTACGTACAAGTAATAGACAAGCTTGGTATCAGAAATTGTTTCATGCATTATTACATGAGCATTACATAAATTCAAGGCAAGCAGTTTTTTTTTTCAGTTTTTTTTTTCTTTATTTGGTACTACATGTACCTTTAACCCTATCCGTCATGGATGTAGTATTCGTGAACCTTACAACGTGATTGCTGTAACCATTCTTTTATATCGCATGTGCTGAATACTAATAACTAACATTATTCTCATGTGTGTATACAAACATGCAATATGTTGTATTATAAGTTGTTTGTGGTTCTCTTATAACTTATTTTTAGTGTGTCTACACTTAAATTAATAGCACTGCAGTTATCAGGCTCTTTTATTGCAATAAATAAATAAAAAATATATGTATTCTTTCGATCACAGAGTGTTACTTTTGTGAATATATATTATTCTTACTTCGCGTTGGTTCTTCACAATTCTCAGCTGCGGGAAGACACATTGGCAGTCGCTGGCTTTGGCCAAATTTATGGCATTCCAAAAATGCGGATATGGATGCACCTACGATCGCGCTCGGCTCGGAACAATAAAGATTCACTTGCTAGCTGTATAACGGCAGAGAATCCTGAGTAATACTTATATCATAGTTAAATCAGTCGTCCGCACGTATACTATTGGATAGTCTTCCACTCATTTTTCACAATTTCCAATTGATATGCAGTATCTGCTGTATGTAGTTATGGACGCGTACCCAAGCGCGAGTAACTTGAATAATGGACAAAGAATTACTTCTAGCCCGATGTTATCCCGCACACGTAATTTAAATTTGCTGAGGAACAGTGCAATAGCCATAAAATAAATCCTTAACAAATAATATATCGTATAGTAGCTGACTGAACTTTCTTTTCCTCATCGAACCAGTCAAATTGCAAAATCGCGCATACTTATGGAAAATACTAGTAGTATGTTCGTCATCCCTGTGCCAATCTGCATAATACGGACTGACCAGTCTCTTCTGTCACGGGATTCAAAACCGGAATGTTCTCCAGACGAACCTAGTCCGACGACACTTTAAAGTCAACGTTCGTTTATTTGTGTTGTCTTGCATGACATACTCTTTCGTTTCTCGTTTGTCTTTGCGTTTTCTTCTTTGTTCCGTATCGTTCCTTGTTTGACTGGATCGCAAATTCCTTGGTCCTTCTGTTTTTGATTCTTGGTTTGTGTTCTCTTTTGTACTGTGGTCGTCTTTTCGTTATACTAACGCTGTATATTTGACTGTATTTTTCTCTGATCACCAAGATAGATATAATTTGTTTTCTTGTGTCTTAGAAACTTTTTTGTCCCTGTTTTTTAAGGGTGATTATTTATTTTTATAATTTTTTTGGGATAATTTTCGACAGTGGAATTTCGTATATCCAGATATTTGTTATTGACGTCTGTCTTTTAAAAGAGGACTTTTTTTTAAACCACTGTATTGTTCATTTTACATTATGTATACATTGCTTGAGAATATTCTATTCTTCAGAGTGTGTCATTACACACAACTTCCCCACGCGCTTCAGGAAAATATCAGACCTGCTGTATATCCGGCTGCAAGATGTCATGGCCTCATATTGGTGGGTTTTACTGGTGTTAACACGCGCTGCTTTCAAACGAGGAAGCCTACGCAAAAAAGCACACCGGGAAGTTGTTACGTATAATACGGCTTGTTAGCTGTGTGCATTTTTTCTTTTGTTCATTTTAATCGACTGCACATAATAAATGGCAAAAGTGCAATTAAATTCTGAATGTAGTTTCTCCCGGCACAATTACTGAGATCAGCTGCGTCGCTCCGTCTATGACGAGCCCGAAGTCGTTTCCTGCCGGCAGCCACTGTTTTTTTTTTTTTTTTTTTTGAATGCACGTCAGGGTTGTTTCTCGACGCTGTCAGCACATTGCTTCAGAATGCGACGGCCAAAAAGTCACTCAGCTGTGCTGAATACACCTCTTACTTGCACACATTACCTGTCCTGAAAACATTCGCAGTTGCTTCACACTTTTTGAATCTAACCTTTGAAAAATCACTTCATGTATGACGTGTTTGGTTACTTTTTAAATAGGCAATGTATCACAAGCATTTTATACTTCTGTTAACATAAAAGTACCTTATTTTTTATTAAATTAAACTTGTACTTATATTTTATCTATACATTATATAATTTGTTATTAGATATGAATAAAAACAGCAAGGANTTAAATTAAACTTGTACTTATATTTTATCTATACATTATATAATTTGTTATTAGATATGAATAAAAACAGCAAGGAGCAGGTGTGTTGGTAACACCCAATAATAAATAGTTTTTATGCAAAATATTATTACACTGAGTGCGGACGAATGCGATGCGTTGGCCCTCTGGTAAGCTTTGTTTGCATAATGCGGAGGTAAATCCTGGAAGTAGAACTTTAGCACGGCTTCAGAAAAGTTGGAATCAACCGTGAATTGACTATAGACAGACATTCAGAAAAGTTAATAAATNGAAAAGTTGGAATCAACCGTGAATTGACTATAGACAGACATTCAGAAAAGTTAATAAATGTTTGAATTTGTAACAACGAATTCTGTTTTCGCCATCGCCCTAAAATGTGAACATGTTGGTTAAAAAACGCCTAATTTACAAACAATGTGCCAAAACTCTCTTTAACATTATTTTACATAAGAACTATTTCTTACTAGCCCTTGATAGCAATCTCCTTTCTCTCTATATTAAATTAATATTGACTACGAAATAATTAATGGAAAAATATAAGTCAAAGTTTTATTTAACTTAAAAATAAGGTAATTTAATGTTAATGCAATCCTGAAGAGTTAGTAATAACTACTTTATTCAGTAAAAAAAATACCAAACATGTTGTGCATGGGGTAATTTTTCATAGTGCAGCTTCACTGCAGAGTCGTGCCTTTACCAGAAGCATTTCCAGACGACTATCACAAGAAAGTCTGCGGTCTCAATGGCCTTCGTGTGTTCTGTCATTAACAGCTTAACATCGTCGCCTTTGTTCGTACTGGTGTCAGCAGAGTAATGTATCGCCTTTGACAACGAAAAACAGCTTTTTTTTTTTTTTTTTTTTTTGTTTTTTTGTAGTTTAATAGACTTTGAAAGTCGTAATAAGTTCTTCATTGCATGACAATGTTAAAAAATCAAGTGCATTACATTATATGGAAGAAACAGTTTAATGTCACAGTGACAATGTCGGTGTGGATTGGACCTAATACGTTAGTGTCGCTGGTCATGACATGTCGNGAGTGTCACTGAAAGCACAGCGGTACGTTGAAGCCATCTTACGGCCCCATGCGCTATTTTTTTTGGCTGTATGCCCTGAAACCAGTTTTCAGAAACATAACGCTTTACCATACACAGTTTTGCTTTTTCAAGAGTGCTTATGTCATGTTTGAACACTTTCGTGGCCTGTCCACTCCGCTTGCTTGTCGTCCATCGGACACTTGTGGGACCAGTTGGCGCGCCAGCTTCCTCCATGTCGAAGTGTTCGTAATCTGGAGCACTATTTGCAGCAAGTGAGAGCAAATCTGCTGCAGGATA
Organism: Clitarchus hookeri; assembly: GCA_002778355.1. Taxonomy (NCBI): domain Eukaryota; kingdom Metazoa; phylum Arthropoda; class Insecta; order Phasmatodea; family Phasmatidae; genus Clitarchus; species Clitarchus hookeri. The sequence goes on along the minus strand of NQII01000137.1, from coordinate 828,381 downwards.
ACGCACGATATTCGTTTGATTCCTTATCCGATCGTATCGGCGCATTTATCAGCAGTCACGCGGCATTCCGACGAAGTATGAAATGTGCCCTTGTTCTGTGCCAGAGATGGGCGCACTAACATTGTCCTGATGCAATGATACTGTAATGACTTCTTTAATCTGTACCATCACACTGATGGTATTACGTTTGAAAAGAAATATTTCTTGGTGGTGCACAATTTTTTATGACGATGAGTGTAGACGCTTTATCCGTGTAACTGATTATTACACATAGGAAGTCGGCTTGTCTTTATATTCAACTAGTATGTGGCAACCTTTAAAGGCCAGGTCACTAAGGCGACACCTTATAAAAAGGTTCCCGGTTCAAATTCCTGGTAAGTTATGGATACCGAGTACTTAACAATACAGAATTGAAATGGCTTGGCGGTTCCTTTTTTGTGGGAGTGCCCATTCGCCGATTGGCAGCGTGAGGTTCTGGGACGAGACTTTGTGTCTTCCTACCGCGTACTGCCAAACATTCCCTATTGGCTAGGCTGCCAACTGACGAGTAAGTTACCAGCGCTGATTGGCGAACGGCGTTCTACATGTTGCTGGCCAGTGCTGCCATTTTTCTGGCGTGTGGCAGTTCGCGATATAAGCGACTGTTCCATTTCTGTGTACTATATATTTTTGCGTGTGTGTGTGTTACGTTATTAAAAGTAAGTTAGCGTGTAAACCACTGCCCATTAAGCCTTCCGGAATAGAAGCGGTGGCGTTATAAAGCCCAATAAACTAAAATTATAATAATAACTCTAACATGCTTATGACAGTAACTGCATTAGTAAAAATTTAATAAATATTATAATCGTTAATTTATTTAACCGATAGAATTCATATGCAGCTGGTTACTGTAGCATCGCTGTTCAGTAAACATCGGAGGGTATTTTGGTTGTTCTTCTTCTTGAGGAATTTTGGTGCGTTCATGTTTACTGGTTAACTTCACTGACAACTTTATTTTGTCAGCTGTTTTCACGTGGTCCTACGTTAGGCCTACATATGAGACTGTTCGGTGAGAAACCAGTTTCTTGATGTTTGTCTAGGTGTCAAAACCGTGTCGTTCGTGCGAAGCCTACTTCTCACCGGTTTAAAACGTAAACTTTACGCAAATAACATGCCATTTAGTAAGTAAGGACGGTAACTCATAAAACTATTTCAATCTATCGCATAATAAAAACTGCGTTACGTGGAATAAAAGTGTAGAGCATTTTAAATACCATTTACAGAGTTTTCAGGTGCAATGAACACATACTGGAATACATTCTCTGTGGTTACTGCAAGGACAAAATATATACTTAACTTTTCTTTTCCAAACATGCCCTACTTTGAAATAAAATATTCAATAACGTAAAGCTGTAAAGCAAAATTCTTAGAATTTAGTCAGAAAAACAACGATAAAGGAACTGAAACATTTCTTGGTAATAAAAGTAGGCCACCGGAAAACTGATTACAAAACTGCCACCACTTTCAAGTCAGTTATTTACGAATATGACGTATAATCTCATCGTGAAATTTCTGTATTTATGCTGTATATGGGCTCTCCCACTTCCTGTCTGTCCTCATTCCGCTGCGTCTCCACCGTCATCTCACGCTTCATCCGTCCTTCCTGTTTTGGTGTGCAGTTATTCCCGAACTACACTGTGCCCTAATGCGCACATTAATTTAGTTCTTTAACCAGATACAGAGGTTCAATACGAAATTTTATTTCACTTAAATGTCGTTTAACAAGACAACAGGGTCATTAGAGACAGAACCAGATGCTGGAAAGTCAGGAACGGGAATAAATCTGACATGGTCTGTATCAAATATTCTCGGCGGGGTCGCTCCCGGATTTTCGCACGTGGAAATCGTGCCGGGCCATGCCGCTGGTCGGTGGGTTTTTCTCAGGGATCACCCGTACCTCGCGCCCTTGCATTCCGTCGCTCTTTCATACTCACCTCAGTTCACCCTCATCGGCTCTCAAGACCTTAATGTTAAGAGCTGCCCAAACCACTCCACCCTCTCCACTGTATCAAAGAGTCACTACAGCGTCTGTTTAAAGTGTTTTCGGGGGAAAACGTGGAAAACCGACATCATGACTGCCGGACCGGATATCGAACCTAGCTCCTCCGGAACAAAAAATAAGTGAGTTACCTCTGTGCCACCTCGTTCGGTAAACAGGAATAAATAATCTTTGTTTTATTTTGTTAAAACGTGTGCCTTTTTTTTTCTCCGGGCTCGTGCTTCTTCGTTCCAACCCCTATTATGAATTTTGCTCACACAAAGATCATTAAACACAAAAAATATATAAAAAAAAGTAAATCTTCTTCATTATCATTTACTCATCTCATCAAGATTTTTCACCCTTTTCGCTATTTTAGATCAAAATATTCATGGTTTAACCGCAATGTATTTTTGAAATGTTTTTTTAAAGTATTTACTTACTGCGAGATGTGTAACTCAAGAATTCACATACATCAGTTCAGAACAAAAATAAGTCCACTTACACATGCTTCAAGGATTCTTGTTTATTACGTGTTTTTATTAGCCGTATATATATATAGGCCATTCACAGTTACTTCACACTTGTCTGAAACCCTGCTAAAGTTCTTTTTACAGGACATTCCTCCACCTCATGCAAACAAAGGCAAGCCGAGTCTAGAAAATTAAACCAAAGGGACAGCGCATCGCATTGCTACACACTCAGTGTAATTTAATATTGCATATTAACTATTTGTTACTAGGTATTACCAGTACACCTATTTTCTCCCTGTTTTTATTCATACTAAATATAAATATATTATAAAAATGTATACATAAAACATAAGTAAAAGTTCAATTTAACCAGAAACAAGGTACTTTTATGTTAACAAGAATATAAAACGCTTGTTATACACGACATATATATATATAGGAAGTAAACAAACATGTCATACATGGGATGATTTTTCTAAGGTATGATTTAAAAATTGTGAAGAAACCGCGAATAGACTACAGTAGAAAAGTGCAGGTGCTAGGAATAACATAACGAGTGTTCAACTTTCGTTAATACCGTTCCATTGGTATCGAAAACTAAACATCAGCAGTGAAGCTTTAAAAGCCTTTCTTATCGTAACTTGCTGTCTCGCCGTGTTCAAAATAAATTAAAACATCGTATACATGTGTCATCAACACAGTATAAAAATAAAGGAATCTTTCTAAACTTTCCAACTACAAAGAGAGTGTGGAGTTGTACCAGACTTAGCTCCGAAAATCCCGCGAGACATTTGTGGTTGAAGAGGCATCTGTCAGCAAGCTACCCTTCCCGCGAGGAGAAAAGAACCCCCTTCTCGACTGCTATTTTTCATCCGAAACCCCCTCGAGATGGGCTGTGATTGGCCGCGAGAACCGAATGGCAGTAGGCGGGATCGGGTGTGGCTGTAGGGGGAAGGAAGGGGGTATGTCGACATCACGAATCTGCATGCAAATGGCGAGGAAGCCGAGTGTAAAAACTATGCGGTTCGACATTTCTTTTGAACGTATTCCGACATCCCCCATGTTCGTGCCACAAACACTCAAGTCATGCGCCCGTCTGCATTACTCGTCATGCAAATTAGTCATAAAGTAAACATATTAAAAAGTACGTTTAATGGAATCACAGGAAGGTACGAATACGTTAGCGCTTATAACCACTTTCCCACTGGGTTGTAATGGGCCCTATGAATTATAGTCTATTCGCAGGACCTTCTCACATTTTAATCCAACCTTTGAAAATTTTTCCCATGTATTTGGTTGTTTCCTAAGTATATAATGTACTACATGCGTTTTATACATCTGTCAACGTAAAAAAAAAGCCTATCTAATTTAGGTTAAACTGAACGTTAACTTACATTTTATATATACTTTATAATATTAAATTTATAATTAATATGAGTACAACCAAAGAGAAAATAAGTAGAGGGATTATTATGGGGACTTTGGCAAAACGGGACCTGGGACAGGAGCGTCGGAGCTGTTCGTGCTTTGTCATTCCGGTCGGCCGGCGGCCATAATGGATCCAGGTGACCATGAACTTTGACCTTGACATTAGTGAACATTGACCTTGAGCCTGGTAATCTTTGACCTTAAAACCCAAACAAATAAAAAGATTCAAAAAATTATTTAAAAAGTTATTTAAAAAAAAATATCTTAAATTTTTGGAGGTCCCCCAAACACCCCTCCATCCATACTCATTCCAGCATCTTGGTAGGTGTAGTCCACCATCTTGGTAGGCGTCTCAGTCATCGCCTGACCCTTTGGTCGTTGCAGTCTGCAATCTTGGTAGGTGCGTTCAATCATCGTGGTAGGCGTCACAGCCACCGTCCACCATCGTGGTATGTGCATGTTTTCGCCAATCACGTGGCGCGGATGTTTGACCCTAGACTTGCTCCCCCTGTGCCTGATCCATTACGGTATTACAGGGGACAACTTTCAGAGCATTATTACCAGGGGAGTGCGATCAGGGCTTCCCACTTTCAGATCCGACTTCTGTCTGTCACTCCAGTCAGTGCTCACATATAGAAAATGTGNCTTCTGTCTGTCACTCCAGTCAGTGCTCACATATAGAAAATGTGAGCGATTTACACTAGGCTGTTTTGGCCATATTGGTGGGTGCAGCCATCTACCATCTTGGTCGGTACAGTCCGCCATCTTGGTAGGCATCACAGCCACCACCCGCCATCTTGTTTTTCAGTTTTTTTAATTTGTTTATACATTACTGGAGTTTGTCTCTCACATTCGTTCGACCACCATCTTGGTTTCATCGTGTGTCATTTGTTTTAAATTGCTGGCGCTGTCGCCTGCACCGCGCCCAGCAGACGATTGACCCCCTCCACTCCCACTTTCAATATATTTAATTGACCAATTGCCCCACCCCTGATTCTCATTGGCTAATTGCCCACCCCCTTCCAATATATTTAATTGNCAATTGCCCCACCCCTGATTCTCATTGGCTAATTGCCCACCCCCTTCCAATATATTTAATTGCTCCACCAATGTTTATCATCGGCTAACCACTTGGATATTTTCGGAAACCTTCGTTCGACCAATTAGTCGGTTCCCCTTTACCTACCGATATGGCGGACTGCACCGACCAAAATGGCGGATAGCTGCACCTACCAAGATGGTTGGATGATAATGTGGGAGCGGGTGTGCGGACCTCCGGAAATTTATGTTTTTAAAAATAAACTTTTTAAGTAAATCTTTTAATATATTTTTAAATGTAAATTTTTAATAATTTTTTTGATTACTTTGGGTTTCAAGGTTAAAGGTCACCAGGGTCAACGGCCAAGGTAACCTGCATTTATTATGGCCGCCAGAAAACCGGAATGACAGAGCACGAACAGCTCTGACGCTCCTGTCCCAGGTCCCGATGTGCTAAAGTCCTCATAATCCCTCTACAAAAATACGTGTGTTGGTAACGCCTAGTAAGAAATGGTTCTCACGCAAAATACTAAACCGAGTGCCCACCAGTGCGACGCGTTATCTCTTTGGCGTAATTTTCTAGACTTGGTTAAGCTTTGTTTGCATGAGGGGGAGGAACAGACTGAAAGTAGAACTTTGGCAGGGCTTCAGAAAAGTTGGACGTAGCCATGAATGGACCATACATTTATATTAGTAAACAACTGGCACTTATTACACCTTTACATATTTTTAAATTCGCTAGTTTGCAAGTATAGAGTGCTTCGTAATCAGAACTTCATAATCTACGGTTACACCCGACTTCTTAATAAACAGTTAAACAGATACGCCTTCGATTTCTTACGACGGTCAATATTGCACTGTTTTAACGTCGTCGGCTCGTTGGAAGCAGTTACATTGATCGTCTAAAGTGGCTACAGCTGGGTTAACATTTTTGTTACGTTTCTGTTGAGACTGGTTTTCTAAAACAATCCACAAAACCCCTATTCGGAGGGCGCAATGGCTACAAACACTTTCGCACCTAAGAGAAGTGCATGCTGCGATGAATTTTAAAAGATGCCAGAAGAAAACAAAACCGTAAATAAGACCGGACACCACTAACGAGAGATGACCACTAGCGTCAGATCAGCTCACAAATCTTGTAGATGCCATACATGCAGAAGTATGGGCGCAGATCTTCGGCGACGAGGAGAATGCAGGTAGACGTCGTAAAAGTATACAAATCTACACGTTTGGTGGAATTAAATTTTTGAGATCTTTATAGCATGAGATTGGATTATAATCAGTTTGTGTGTTAAGATCATTTCGCAACAATTTATTACAAAAATATAAATACAGATATTTTCTGGAAAATACATTATTTTTATTGAGACCATTAAAATAATTANCAATTTATTACAAAAATATAAATACAGATATTTTCTGGAAAATACATTATTTTTATTGAGACCATTAAAATAATTACAGTAAAAAATACTATATGCTGTTCACGGTTAAAGTGAGCACTTTTGAGGTCTTAGTTACTTTTTCCTTTCAGCTCTTTTTGACGTGATTACGTCTTTAAATTTGCAACCATAGTGGGCAATCCAGAAAATCTATTGATAACAAAATCGGGGGATACAGTTTGGCATTGCAGCTCCGAATCTATCGCATACATTTAAAATTAAATTACACCACTCTATTGCCAAAGGACCAAAAAATTTGTTATGTTGAGTGGGAACTGCGAAGCGTCGCGCGCGGAGGGAGGGGGCACCGCCATTTTGAGTTCGTTTCGCCGCGTCTCATAATTTCCGCGTAGTATAACTTTTGGCACGGAGTAGTTACGACGCTCGTTAATTTTTTAATCAACAGCCCTCGTCGAGATCAATCGACTGAGTGTATAAAACATTTGTGTGGCGTGGTTATGGTGAAATTGTATGAGTTTAAAGTAAAACAAATTGAAAACTTAACACAATGTCGGCCTATACAAGTAAAAAAAACCAAATAAAAATACAGAAATCGTATACGGTTGGAAAGAGCATCTCAAGAGCAATCTAGTGGTGCCCATGAAACCCCCATATGATCGAGTGAAGCGGTGCCGGGAACGAAAAACGTACACGTATTAACGCAAAGCAAACGGCTGTGTCCCCTACACAGCCACACCCCATGTTTTTTAAATCCTTTAACCACCTTTTTAAAATACATATTGCCATGTAAGTAATTCGCACAGTGTGTATATTCCACCGCATTCGGAAGTTAACGTCTATGGCTAAAATAAAATATATTAATTGACTGTTATTCCAAATGAGAGGGCTTCCAAAAGTGCTCACATAATGTAAAGTATTACATATTCCTATCTGTAATTTAGTTTTCAAATTATCCTCCTTATAAAGAGTAAAAGTTTTAACTTCTTTGTAAACAATCAAAATGATTTCCTATTGGCTAACGTGTGTGTGACGTAGTTGTACATGTTTTGATTTCGCCATCTTAGCGTCAGCATGCGAACATTTTGTAGCCCGTCACCGTAAATAACACAGAAAAGCTGAAATGTGAAAGGGATGAAATTGTTTTCTGAAACGTATGTTCCTTGCAAAGTAGATTGCTGGTTTTAGCCTGGCTTTGCTTCAATGTCGTCAGCATTTAGCTGTGAATTTAAACTTGCATATATCTTATTCGAGAATTTTACTCTCAAGTATAACCATTGTTCTGCAATTTTATTATTAACTGATTTATATTCATGTTCGTATACTTAGATTGAAAATTTCCCTACAACAGATACCTCTCAAAAACAAATGCGCTTTATGTAAGCACATTTGAGAAACATTCTATTTCCGTACGAATACTGCTTATGTTATTCTGGTATCCCAATTTTTTTAATTAGTCTTAAAAAACTAAGTTAGAGATCGTACGTAATAAGTTTGTAAGTAAATAGTCTCATAAACTGATACAAATGTAAACTAAATATAAATGAATAAAAGCAATAAATAGTATATTCTTTTATTAATGTGGTTTTCGTATTTAATATACCACTTTAGAAGGTAACTTAAACATTCAAACTTTCATTCCGTTTCCATATAATCATATGGCGTTCGGTATTTGCGTTTCCACTGCATGAAATATGACGAACTGATTGCGTTGATTGATACTTACTCTTTGCATAAACAATCCTAAAGTTACTAATTGAACTAGAAACAAAAATAAATTGCATAAAATTTTGCACTACGTATTTTCAGCATATATATAAATTATAGGTATAATCGGCGTGATAGCTGAGTAGGCAATGCGCTAGGCTGGTAACAAAATACGTTCAGTACAAATCCTGGATGAGATTTTTTTTTCGCTTACAAAATGAAATCGTTTCTTATAAACAACCAGTTATTTTCCACTAGTTATCGGCGGAGCTATTTTCACCTATTTGTGTTGGGTTTGACAGTGAAACATTGATTTTTCACTGTTTCAAGTGTAAGAATGCATTAGATAACTTTTGATGCAGTCTTCTGACTAAGCATGTTTAACGCCACTAAAATCTTTTCGATTCCAAGTACAGAGTTTTATAAATACTGTTACCTTTAAATATCCTTTGTAGGTCTAGAATGTAATTTAATTTTCTTTTTCTCAATAGCGGAAAGTGTAAAATAATTGAGGAACGAATAATATGCCATAATGCACAGTAAATTAACAACAGATACTAAAACAGGGGTGCCATATTTAGTCTCCCTTCCATCCCCCTCCCTTTTCACAAATTCCAGGTCCCTTTTACAATTCACAACTCCCCCCTCCCTTCTTCATGCAGTGCCAATGCTTTCTCAGTATTGCTATAACTGCGATCACCGCTTCGCCTTGTCACACGCAGTAGAGGGAAACTGACAACGCTCGCGAAAGTTGTTATCCGCAACAGAATTAAAAGAGGAAGTAAAGATAGTTCAGGTATTTCAGATCATTTGAAAGTGGAGTAGCCTTCAATTGCATTCACCAGGCATGAGTTGCATTTGCGTACTGCTCTCTGCGAGGGCAGCAAATACGTAATTTTTCTTCGGTGTTAGATTGTAGGTTGCAGCTCAGACTTCTAAGCAGCACCAGTCGTTTGTTTCATTTATCGTTTTCCCTCTTCTTAAATGAGGAAATCCACGCCTTTACGTGCTTAGGCTTTTGAGAATTGAGCCATGCATGTTCTTGGAAGGAAACTGAGCAGCCACAAAAAATATATATATATATGTGGTTGGCCTTGCCCAAAAAAATAAACTTAAGTCACGTGTGTGAAATTACTTAACACATTAACTACAAACATACGAGAGTAGTGCTTTCTAACACTGCATGGAAAAATGGGTAGTTCTCATTATTATTCACGTCTTGCTTAATCTTCTGTGATACAATCGTAAAATCAATTAAAAATAAATACTTTAGTTTAAAAGGACAAAGGAAGAAACTTAACTGAATTAGTAAAATAATAAATAGTACACATTTAATACTTATATGGAAAGTCTCGCAATACACCCACCAATTCCGGAAATATTTTTAAAAAAGAAGAGAACTCGAACTACTTAATTCATTTTGACAGGGTTTGATTTATTGAAAAAGTATATTAATGCTGGTAATTATCATATACAGCAATAGTTGATGCAACCTGTAGTTTCATATTTAAAAATTGCCAACTTTTAAATTAGAGGTAATAAATGAGATAAATTAGAGGTATAAACACATGCTCAGTAAATATGGCAACATAAGTGTCTTAAAATTAAAAAAATAATATTTTCTACAAATATATATTATTTAAATTTAAATAAATGAAAGGAAAAATACTTTTATTTAACCAAATACTTTAGCAGAAGCGTTAAAGAATATGAAATTCGTTTGAGATGAAAAAGTTTTTTATGTAAGTTTTATTACTGCAGAGTTCTGCGTAGTAAAATTTTATATATTTTAAAACAACTTTTTTGACTGTTTGTTGATTTTATGGTTTTTGTACGTTATTATTCTAAAAACAGTAAAGAAATTTATTTGAAAACTATACTTTGCATCAACTAAATCTGTATTTAATGGTTTTGTTAATTCAAATATATATACTGCATTCGCGGTTACTTCCCACTTTTCTGAAGCCCGGCTGAAGGTCTACTTCAGGATATTATTCCGCCTCATATAAAAAAAAAATTTGAAAATTGCATCAGACGACTAGCGCACCGCATTCGTGGGTTTTCACTGTAATAATATTTTGCATAAGAACTATTTCTTACTAAGTATTGCAAACACACATATTTTGTCACTGCCTATATTCACATTAGTTATTAAAAAATACAATTAATAATTTACGTGTAAAATATAAATAAAATTTAAATTTAACCAAAAATAATGTACTTTTATGTTAACACAAGGATAAAAAGCTTGTGATATAAGACTTATTAAGGAAGCAATCAATCACGTCATTCATGGTGCGTTTTTTCAAAGGTTTCATTAAAAAAGTGTGAAGATACCGTGAATAGGCTATAATCAATTGAAAAAATCTGGTCGAAATATATAAAGTAGTTCAAATGCTGTTATTGATTTTATGTTCCTAGAATCCGCGCACTGCGTGACATATCCATAGCCCTTAAAATCTTGTTGCGTTTGCCAGAATTCCAGGTGAGGCGTAGTGAACTCGGTAGCTGGGTTGNATATCCATAGCCCTTAAAATCTTGTTGCGTTTGCCAGAATTCCAGGTGAGGCGTAGTGAACTCGGTAGCTGGGTTGTCGCGCAAACCACCCACCTCGCCGCCATTCATCGAGGACACTCCAGGGCGGCGAGAAGTCTTCCCCCCTCCCCCGCGCGCAGTTTATAACAGCCGTATCTGCGGACTCCATCGGAGACGCAGCTCCTCCGCGCCCCGCCGAGCGGAACAGCTCCCGACCGCGGCGTTTACGTCCGACGACGTGAGAGATTTACAACGGGCGTGTCCGCCGGGGACCCCACAGGTCGACCCGGGGAGAAGACGTCGTGGCATCGCGTCCTCGCACAAAGACCCGTGGTCACCGCCCGGATGACGTCCACAGGGCGCTCGCCAACTTGCCCGACGACGTGTTGGCTCCCCGGGTCGGATATGTCCTTCCCCTTCCCACCAGGAGTGTAGTGCCTCACACGCCCCTTGCGCTGAAAAAAAAAATAGGGTAACGTTATCCGACATTCACCCAATGGAGAGGCAAACTCCTGAGATGTTCGCAGTTAATTAATGTGACTACGTGATTTCGGCCATTTATAAAATTGTGTGCTAGTAGTAACGTGCTGCTTTCAAATTTGCAAATGCGCTACTTGCTTAATATTCGCGAAGAGCAGTATTTTACATCACAGAAAATTTTAGAGCCTTATAACTAATCGTGAATAGCATAGTTCTGACACACAAGCCTGTAGTTCACAGTTTGAAAACTTTTCAAAACCCAAATTCGTTTCTTGTCGTTGTGCATATTTCAGGTAAAAATTAACATTGGCATGAGCTTCACGACTACTTAACNTCGTTTCTTGTCGTTGTGCATATTTCAGGTAAAAATTAACATTGGCATGAGCTTCACGACTACTTAACTGGTATTCGCGCTGTAACGCTGGGCTCTTTTTAGCGTAAACGAAAGACTTCCTCCCTCCTTTTGCCAGTTTGATCTTCTAGTGTTTCAAACACCTCAATATAGATTATCATTCACCACCTTATGTTCTAGTAGAACTCTTTTCTACTCCATAGATTGCGTGCAATTTTGCGATACTTTTCTGTCGAGGGGTTTTTACGCTAGCTTTCTCGACCGGTTCCTCCCGCCCTTTGTATTTCGGTTTACGTACTAGCATGGGAGGTAGGCATGGTCCCAATCCCAGTAAAGCCACGAGCATGTGCCCTTGTAGTCAGAACCTTCCCTGCGTGCCTAGGCATAAGGGACTCAACCCTGAGACGCAGTTAGGTATCATCCCTACCTAGGCCCTCCGAATCTCCTCTCAGTTTTATGGTAGGTTAGAAAAAAACATAAACTTTAGACCAGAAAGATTTCCAGAGCATCCCACGCCACACGGTGCCTACTGTAGTTTGTCCGTGTAGGAAAGCTCGCGACCTTGAAGGAAAGAACAAACAAAACATGCCGACAAGGCTAGGTCAACTCGTAGGTAGTAAGTTGTAACCAACTACTGAACGGAGTAGATGATCCCTGTGGACGAGATAGCTACGTGGCGTCTTCGGATCTCGAGGTAAGCCATAGTTTTTGTCATTTTCATTTTTTAAAGTACGTTAACTACGTTCAGTACTTGAGCCTCCCCCCTCTCCCCTTCTAGTACAATTCGTGAATTATATTTGTTACGTTAAATATATCCTGCTGTACGTCTATCTAAGGCGTGACATTAAAACACACACACACATGACTTACAAAGAATTTTTCGGACATAGGACCTATGCCGAACAGGCATATCTTTCTCGTCGTGCAGAGCGTAGAACTATTATCGAAAATCCAGCTATACATTCGTCACGACATTTTCGTTGTCGGATGCTTTGGTGCCCTTTTACCACACGAAGGAGCTGATATTTCTGAACCAGCCTGTAGAGAACACCCAGACTGGGACCTATGAAAGAGAAAGTGGGGCAATAGGACCGATACATCACGTCTGGGACATGTTCCGCGGCTGAGCTAATTTCGGGCACCCAACCTCCCTCGGGGCGACAAAAGGAAACTTTCCGTAAATGTGGAATTCATCGACAGATGCGACTCTCAGGACGAAGCAGCTCTCGCTTTGCCGGACCACCACCGATCTCCAGAGACACTCTTAAGGGGAGGGAAAAAACGCACACGTCTTACATAAAACCTGACTCGACGAGCGGGAACTGAATGCGGAGAATTTTTATCCTGCCAGCATTTTTGACGCATCGTTCCGATATTTCTATCGATCAGCCGAGTGGCGGCCGGACGGGAAATGGCCAGAAATTAGAGCGTACTGTTGCGAAGACAAGAATGGGAACAGGATTGCGCGTGATCGATCCGCCCCAGTGACGGTCACCCGCTTCATTTGAATACAGGCGGTTTATGACCCGCTNTCTCGGGTCGCAGCCGTTGTGCCAACACCGAAAATACAATACCAATTTATTCGTGCTTAAAAAATATATAATTAGGATCCACCAAAATACCTTTGCTCAGTTTGTAACCATAAGAAGGTTAAAAATATAATTTCAATGTTTATTACACAACGACAATTTCGCAACTTCACTCGATAGTTGCACAGTTGCTGCCCTGTTCCACTCGATGCTTTGTGATTTGCCTGGTGCTATGTTTACCGAGACGAGATTGTTGATTTTCGTTTTGCGTTGTTAGAAGGACGTTTAAAATACAAAGGTGTTTGGAAAAAATGAGGATCGCCAGACTTCAATTCCTAATTTCAGAACGAGTTGGAAGTCAACACCCGAAATAATTTATACCGCTTTCCTACTCGATGGACATTGCGAAATAAACTTAAGACAAGTGGGGTTACCTAAACAGTTTTAACCTTGACGGAGAAGGGTTCCCTATATTATCTAATCAGCGTAGCCAATATTTGAATCCATATCTTTCCATCGTGTTGATGTGCTTTGACGAATGTTATGTTGGCAATATCTTGTGACCTGTTTACATTTTGAAGCTCAAAATAAGAGCTCGGCGTAATGCTTTACGTCGGCCTCCTCACGAAGCATGCTGTAAAACCACGTAGAGAGAAATGCGATTGCAAATGTTGCTTATTCCGTCTGGTGCATTCCGGGCGGCGTAATACATCTGCACAGCCTTCTTTGATGAAACACTTAAAATTGTATTTAAGGCTCAATTAGAGTGGCTTCCAGTAGAGCACTGCACCCGACTGTACAAGATTTAGAGATTATTAAAAAGTAGTATACGCACTACCAAAATTGTGAGAAAAGCACCACTTTTATTGCATACTAAAGAATAATGCACATATTTTTAACACTGTAAAATATTTTAATTGAATTTACTTATTTTAGTGTTTTTAAAATTAACTAATAAGAGTAATACATTTTAAATAAATTATCATAGTCGTATGTAAGAAAATATAGGTACTAATATTAATGTACATTATTAACAATTTATTTAATGTAAGTTACGTTCCTTTCAGTTATTAAAATGATGACTTTCACAAATAAAATATATGTGCACAAAATCAATTCTTATAAATACTTCTTAAAAATACATTGTTACTAATTTTTATTATGCAAAACCGAATATAATATTGCGATGGCTTTTTTAGACGCAATTAATACGCAGGTGGGAGTCAATTGAAGCATGTGAGATGCAATTACCTCTGTATGGATACTAAGTATATGGAAGAGTGTTTTGTGTGATACAATTTTTAAGCACGGGTGCATCAGTAACATACATCACTGTTCTAAACATATTTGATTTCGATAATGACGACTCCTTGTCAGCCCATACAATGAGAGTTGTTTATGGTAAACGATTATCATAACAAATTATGTTAACGACTTAACACTATTTGTGTTGAATGTCTGAATATTATCTCTACGGTTTTAAATACTGATCGAAATTGTTAATATGTTTGAATAAATTCATAAATTTTTCAGTTGGCAGTGTGATGATACACAAAAGCATAATTAATAACAAGTTGTATTTCTTTGTCATTAAAAATTGGGGTATATTAAATAATAACAAATCACAATGTTTATTCATTTTCTGTTAACTATTTTTTTTACCTATAAGCAGGGTTTTTTGGTAAACTAAAATTGTAACATAGATTAAATAAGCTATAAACAAAACGCTAAATGATTCGTCTTTAAGTTTAGAAATATTGCTGGGTTCAACATGAAAAAAGTTTGGTATATAAACGAACACAAACCTCACAAAGATTGGAATCAGTTCTAGGAATGAAATTAGCTACATGCTAACTGCACACTAAAACTCCGCACAGACTTTTGAAGCCCATTTTTCCAAATTTATATTTTAATCACTAATTTTCTTTTTTAGGAATTTGTAGTCAGCGTGAAGGCATCTGATAGCATTTAAAGGGACACAAAATATTCACAAAATGATATCTGAAGTAACTGTTTCAGAATGGCAAATATTAAAAGTGATGTTGGCGAAACATTTTTTTTTTGTGTGGAGCTGTTTAGAAGAAGTTTAATCTTGCCTATTAGCAATAGTTACATCACATCAAATGTTGTGCCAAGATAGCTTAAAATTATTAGCTTAATGGATATATTAATCAAAGAGTTGGATTGTGACATACAAAATTAATTCTATTCATATTAGTACCAAACAGATCGCCGAGATCTGATTTGGTTGGAAAAAATCAGTTAACTGTAATATTTTCCCTCAACTAAAGAGCTAGACGAGTGTGCCTAGCCTATTGCACGATGGAAATACAAATCTTATGCAGTTATTTTAGTGCGAAGAAGGAACTCTGCTATTCGGTGTTAAAAGAAGCACCAATTGTAAAAAGTAAAATAAGTTGCTACATTCCTGTACATAAAAATAACGGGTTAACGACACCACCACCCCACGCCGGTATGATGATCGGATTGGAGGGGGATGGTAACGCAGTAAATTAAATATATTTGAAAACGGTATAAACATTCATGTTTTGTCTGCTATCAAGCCAAGGGCCCCGTACCATCAGCTAGCTACCTTCTTAAACAAAAACTTCCCTGGAAGGTCGGCTCAGTAAACAGCAACGTAACGTTTTCGTTGTTGAGATTCACTTTAACACTTCCAGTCAGTGCCCAGTATTTGCGACGTTGCAATGGAAACAGCCTTAATTGTGTACACATCACACGGTATAAAGCAGTGTCCAATGAGGAAATCACCTCGCGTGTCGGAAACATCGTTCCTTGTTATAGACTGTTCATGGTAAAATGAGCACTTTTGAGGCCTTAGTAACTTTTTCCCTATCAGCCATTTTGTATCCTTTGAGCACTTTTTAAAATAAATATTGCCATGTAAATAATAAACACAGTGTATATATTTCACCGGACTAGAAATTTAACGTCTAATGCCACAAAAAAATATATTTATTGGCCATTATTTCAAATGATAAGGCGTCAAAAAGTGCTCACTTTACCGTGAATAGCCTATATCACTGTAGATCACGCCCACGAGCACAAGCTGCCAGTAACACTGGAGTCAAAACACGTTGTTTATTTGTTCCAAAATGTGCCTAAGAGATAAAATAACGTACGAAATAAAAGAAATAATTTGTTTACTGCAACGCCTTAAATTGTATATTAACCTGTGACTGGAAGAGTTTACCAGAAATATACCAGGATCCTAATAGCCTTTAGTCTTAACACGTATGCTGAGTAGAATACATATATTAATGTTGGGAGCTGATAAGGAAAATTATTTCCATGACTTCCCGTCTGAGTAACTTGCAGACTGCTAGTCACCGAAACAGTTTTCTAATTTTATACACAATACAGCAAGAGCTGGTGTATGTATAACAGTAATCTTCAGGCTTCTTACAGTTTTCACTTGATCGCCTCATCAGTTATAATCATTAGTCGCACAGAAATGTTAACTTTTACGTGTAGAGACTTGTGAAATTCGGGTTGTTATTTGAAGAGAAAATATACGTCACACAGTTTTGTGTTTGCAAAGCTATTGTCAATGGACCTATCATTTGTTCGACACGCCCTTATCATCTTTAAGCGAATAGGAAGCAGCTTACGTTAAGGTAGCCAAATCACGTCGCATAACGTAAGAAAAGAACAAGCAATTTGCACAAACTCGATAA
Source organism: Clitarchus hookeri (assembly GCA_002778355.1). Classification (NCBI taxonomy): domain Eukaryota; kingdom Metazoa; phylum Arthropoda; class Insecta; order Phasmatodea; family Phasmatidae; genus Clitarchus; species Clitarchus hookeri. Next base: position 811,724 of record NQII01000137.1, on the reverse strand, counting down.
TACATAGAACGGCAAAATTTAGCGAACTGATAGGTTATCCGAATTTTGAAGGTCCTCCTAAACACATGAGGATACGCAATGGCAGGGAAAAATTAACTAAGCATTTTTTTTTTAAGTTCTTGTTTGACTGTAAAGCAGTAATAGCAAACATGGCGCAGTTAGCAAGATAGTAATTTCATCCACACCACATACAGCTTTACATATTGTACGCAAGGACATAACAATTGTAGTTATTATAGATTTCCTCGCATCACTTTTCCAAAAACTCTTTGTGTGCATAGGTCGTTTAATACAGGATAAACTTGTCGATTTGTTGGACTCCAACTCAGTACAAATACAGTATACTGTGGTTTTCAACAGTACACTGCAGTTAAAAATAGGAAAATAAAGTTACGTTGCGGTGTTGTCAGTGGCAGGAAATAAAGCCTGTGACACAACTGCTGCTTCCAGTTCACCAAACAGCCAGGGGTGGCAGCAAGATACGTAAATAATTAACCGATTACTACCAAATTTGGCAAACGAGTAGTACTGGTGCATATGATGTTAAGTGATATGTTATAAGAATTTTGTACACTTATTTTCAAAATATTTAGCTTAGAATGCGATATCGTCGAAACCACCTAATCAATTTCAACTAAACTTTGTATGCTGGTAGTACACATTACAAATATCAACTGCATGTACATAGAGCATCTTTTGTCCGCCATTTTGTAAGATAGCGCCATGCGAATAAATAAAGTTTTTTTTATATCTCGGGAAATAATTGACAGATTCCTTCCACATTTTGCAAACAAATAGTAATGCAGCAGGTGGTGTGAACTGGTATGTTTTATGTAGGTTAGGAACTTATTTTCAAAATGGTGGCTATATAAGTATTTTAGCTCAGTATAGTTTACTAACGAAACAACTTAACTTTGTATGCTGGCAATACCTATTACAACGATCAAATTTGTCTATGCCGAGCCTCATTTATCTGCCATTTTGTAAGATAGCCATACCAATAAAAAATAATGATTTTAACTCGTATCTCGGGAAATAATTAACCCATCCTTACAAAATTTGGCGAAAATATACTGTGGTAGGCCATTATAATAAATGTATTTTTTTTTAAGTACGACCCATTTATTTTCAGAATGTTTTGTGGGCGATATCTACGAAACTATGTAATCTATTTTAACCTAACTTTGTATATCGGCTGTATACAATCATCGAAATTGCTACTACATTATTTTTTTGTCCTCAGGAAAATTATCGAGTTTTTATGCCATGTCTCGAGGACCAATCAACCATTTCCCACCAAAAATTAGACTGGAACATTTCAAACAAATTTGTACCAAATTGTGCACACAATAAATGCTACAGAAGGCCATGTAAAAGTCCATGATTTAAATGGGCCAGACAACGATGTTCAAAATGGCAGCTTCATAAATAATTTAGGTAAGTTTGACGTATATTAAACAATTTAACAGAATTCAACCATATATTCAACAGTATATATTAGAAGCATCGTATGAGAGCCTGTTTTTCTGGCAGTTATATACAATAGCATGAAATAAAAAAAAAACATTTTTTTTATGTCATATCTCAGGGACGAAACAACCGATTTCCATCAAATTCTTCACAAAAGCAGGGCTACGGTAGGCCATGTAAATGTTTTATGTGTCTCAGTCACTTATTTTCAAAATAAAGGCCCTGTAAATATTTTAGGTTAGCAACCCTATCATTTGAAACATTATACTGATTAAAGCCTATAGTAGGGCTACGATATTTTATGCGTTCAAGTCCCGGGTAAGGCATGTGTGTATTTGTAAGTGTCTCACTACTTTTGCATAAGTTTCTGTTCCCATTTCTAAAGAAAAGTCAAGTCCTTCCTACCAACTCAGCTTTCAAGAAATTATTTAAAACATAATTGCACCCATTTTGAGGGAAGTAGGCTCTTTAGCTATATCAGTAACTGCTTGTTTCTTTTGTTGCATGTAGTTACTTTGCATAAGAAAATTATAAATAATTTTGAGCAACCTGTCAAAACACTTTTAATGTCATGAATATTATGATAATAATCGATATTGTTCACATACACTCTTTAAAATAAAATTTAATGTTTCTCGGTAGTAAAATTGGTTGTACACACGTTACGTATATGACGTAAATGAAATTCGTCAACCCGCAACGTGAGGGAGTATAATTATACGACCACGACACAGCAAAATCACTTTTCCAACGATTTGTCAAAGGGAGATGGATCGCATCAACAACAAATATCTTTCTCCTCTCGCTATCTCTCTTTTTCTCTCTCTCCCTCTCCTTTTATCGAAGAAAAGAAGCGTGCTTCGTTTTCCTCTGTGGACGGGTTGAAAGTGTGATTGAAACGATCCCAACAAGCCTTTAAACCTTATCCGTCTCAATCTGTCACCTCATACTAACACCGCGCACGTTGCATGTAGTCGCCTGCCTTCTAGGTTATTATTTGTTTCAGGGTTGCCAACNACTAATTATTTTTCGAATAATATTCACTTCTGCACTATTTATAATTCGTTTAAATAATGCCACACGTACTTGCCTATATTAGACACAAAATAACTGGTTAAGGGTATTTAATGTTCGGAATTGCTTTTGCAGTCTTGCACGTTGTAAGCAGTTCGCGAATAATTGAGGGCTTCTGAAAGCCCTTATTATTTTCGTATTTTAGCTCACTGTCTACCCTTTCGTCATATGTACAAATTACTATTATCATGGACCTAATGAGTAACCGTATCCAAGTCAATGACATTTTGAACTTATCAGACACCGAGTATAAAATAAAAAGAAACAGAATTCCAGGGACCATTAATTTAAACATTACACGTTTAATCAGACATTAAATCATGGAACTACTTTACTTCAATAATTGCGAACTTCTAAAAGTGCACCAGCCAGTGTTAACTTTCAAATTTACAAAGCCATTAACAGATTTTTTTAAAGTTGATTTTTAAGTACCCAGTTAACTGCAAACAGGTTATGAAAATTACTTTATGTGCATTTGATTACATTGTTGATTAGGCCACCGTAATAACCTGAAACTTGATCTATTTTAAGACGATCCCACGACAAAATACGCTCGATTCCAGCCTCGAGATACGTGGCCAGCAATAACTACCTCGTCCTAAACAATTATATTTATAAGTGGTGTGACGAGGGGTGAATTTTATCAAACGTGGTAGAACGAGACTGGAGCAAAGTTGATACTGAAACACAGACTATAATTAAAGATTTTTTTACATTCAATCCAGCAATTTTTACACATTTTGTATCATTTCAACACAACTATAAAATGAGCATTACGACGGTTAATGAATAAAAATATTTGGGCGCCTCTTAACGTCGAGGTCTTGAGAGTAAATATTTCACCAATTTTATCATCCGTACACTTATACGCATTAAAAAATCAGAAAGAAAATAAATTATTTTAGTGTTGACAAAGGTTAACCGAATACTATTAATTCAACGTTGAGACATGGAACTACTTTCCCTTCGTAGTTGCCAACTTTACTGCGCGCATTACACTACGTGTGCCCGATAAAAAAAAAGCACGCCGTTAGGAACAGTGACATTTTTCAAAGGTTGATTTTAAAAGTGCTCACTACCGCGAACAGCCTTTACGAATCAGTTCTCCACAGGGAAGACAAATTGGCAACAGAGCCTCGCATGCGTCACGTACATCAGTTGTGTATACTGGGTAAGAATGGGTTTAAGTTACGTGCAGATACAGGCGAGGTTCAATTCCGAGGATTGGTTTCGCAAGTGTTGAATTAACCGCGAACGAGCGACAGTTGGGCCGCAGGGCGGCCTGCTTGCGGATTCAAGTGTCAAAGAGTGTAAACCTGGTTCAGGGCGACGTGACGTCCCAAGGTCAGCAGGATCACGCGCGGCGGCCACTCGAGGTGACCCTGCTCTGCCGGGAGAGCGATGTCACGAGCAGGCACTACGTCTGCCTCTCCACTGCATCACGTGGTTCGCAATCCGCCGAGTTGTTCCAGTGGTCAGACTTGGTCTCCCACCAAGGCGAACCGGGTTCGATTCCCGGCGGGGTCGCTAACCTGATTTCCGCACGTGGGATTCGTGCCGGACGTTGGCTCTGGTCGGCGAGTTTTCTCGGGAGTCTCGCGTTTCCCTCGCCCTTGCATTCTGACGACGCTCCATACTTGCCTCGCTTTACCCACATCGGCTCTCGACCACTCCAGTCGAGGTTCTACGGCCATACAACTTCGGGCATTAAAATTTTTTTTTGCATATTTAAACAGAATATTTACTTCCGGTGCATTACGTAAATGTACAATAAACGATCACGTAGTTTGTCTCTTGAGATACTGTAGAAACACGTGCTTGATTCACGTATTTTCATTTTGATGATGGTAGCACTGTATTTTTATGTGTTATTTCAACTCACACGTATTTTCATGACTATTAGCATGGAACAGTAAATCATTTTTCATCTTCTTAATTGTAATTATTTTTCTCTCGAATGCATTTGTGATGTGAAATAAACGACACAATCAACAATTCTGCTCTATTAGTATAGACACGCTACCATTTCGCGTTTTACAATGGCACCATTCCAGACTCCACAGTCCTGTACAATATTTCAGCAAGTCACCTTTCCTCGTTAGCCGCTGCCACAGTCAAATCCCCTAAAAGGGATTCGTGTATCTTTCATTGCCCTCGTATACCCGGGCAGCAATGGNCCGGACGATGGCTCTGGTCGGCGAGTTTTCTCGGGAGTCTCCACGTTTTCCTTGCCCTTGCATTCTGACGACACTCCACACTCGCCTCGCTTTACCCACATCGGCTCTTGACCACTCCAGTCGAGGTTCTACGGCCATACAACTTCGGCATTAAAAAAAAATTGTTGCATATTTAAACGGAATATTTACTTCCGGCGCATTACGTAAATATACAATAAACGATCACGTAGTTAGTCTCTTGAGATACTGTAGAAACACGTGCTTGATTCACGTATTTTCATTTTGATGATGGTAGCAATGTATTGTTATGTGTTATTTCATATCACGCGTATTTTCATGACTATTCGCATGGAACAGTAAATCATTTTTCATCTTCTTAATTGTAATTATTTTTCTCTCGAATGCATTTGTGATGTGAAATAAACGACACAATCAACAACTCTGCTCTATTAGTATAGACACGCTACTTTTTCGCGTTTTTAAATGGCACCATTCCAGACTCCACAGTCCTATACAATATTCCAGCAAGTCGCATTTCCTCGTTGGCCGCTGCCACAGTCAAATCCCCTAAAAGGGATTCGTGTATCTTTCATTGCCCTCGTATACCCGGGCAGCAATGGNGGCCGCTGCCACAGTCAAATCCCCTAAAAGGGATTCGTGTATCTTTCATTGCCCTCGTATACCCGGGCAGCAATGGTTAGTTCAGCTAGCGATGAGTCACTCAAAGGAATTCTACGGCAAAAATTGTTAAACCACTTACCGAGCAAATTGGCGGAGTGGTAAAACACTGGAATCGCCTTCAGCGAAGAACAAGTATCAATTCCCGGTTTTAGGTTTTCCGTGGGTTTTATAAATCACTCCAGGCGAACGTAGCGTGGTTCCTTACTACAGACCGCGACCGTTTCCATTCCCATTCCTGATTTTTCGGGTATCATGTCCCGTCTTCTAATCGCATGTATCGACGAGACGCTAAGCCATAATTTAAAAAAAAAAAAAACGTGGTGTGTGGCTGTGTCGGGGACACGGCCGTTTGTTTTGCGTGAATACGTCTACGTTTTTATGTTCCCGGCACCGCTTCACTCGATCACATGGGGTTTCATGGGTATCACTAGATTGCTCTTGAGATGCTCTTTCCANTGTTCCCGGCACCGCTTCACTCGATCACATGGGGTTTCATGGGTATCACTAGATTGCTCTTGAGATGCTCTTTCCAACCGTATACGATTTTTGTATTTCGAGTTGGCTTTCTGGCGAGTATAGGCCGACATTGTGTTAAGTTTTCAATTTTTTTTACTTTAAACTCATACAATTTCACCATAACCACGCCAAACAAATGTTTTATAAACTCAATCGATTGATCTCGACGAGAGCTGTTGATTAAAACTTAAACGAGCGTCGTAGCTACTCCGCGTCAAAAGTTATACTACGCGGAAATTATGAGACGCGGCGAAACGAACTCAAAATGGCGGTGCCCCCACCCCCGCCGCGCGCGACGCTTCGCAGTCCTCACTCAACGTAACATATTCTTTGATCCTTTGGCAATCGAGTAGTGCAATTTAATTTCAGATGTATACGATAGATTCGGAGCTGCAATGCCAAACTCTATCCCCTGATCCCCCGATTTTTTTATCATTAGATTTTCTGAATTGCCCACTATGGCTGCACATTTAAAGACGTATTCACGTCAAAAAATAATAATAAGGACGACATTTGTAGACGAGTAAGGTCTCGATTCCAACTTTTAATACCACGGCTTCAAGCAAACCACACTCACAGTGGACAACGTAATTAAATATCAAACCGCTAAGTGGAATACTACTACATAAATATTCTTGTCCTTCAACATTCACTCATTTACTTAGTTATAATTATGTAGGGCGTACTGATAAACGTCTGTTTGTCAAATTTCCAAAATGGCACCCCAGTGTACATAGGAGAAGCACAGATAATAATCGCAACTCATTCGAAATCAACAGAAAAAAACATTTCTTAACTGGACGTAGTTATGCAAAACAGAACCAACCCGACATGTGTGACCGAATCTGAAATATCCAGATTAAAAATTTGTCCCTGTATTCTAATTTGTTTTATTGAAAATCGTTATATGATTACTTTTTTTTTTTAACTTTTCATCTTTTAACTTAAGATTTAATTGGTAAATTTGTTTGTGAAAGTAAATCAAACCACATAGAAATTCTTACAAAATTGTTAGGAATAATAAATATTTGGACGTGGCCTGGTTCTTAGGCCGTAGTTCACCTTGAAAAATATGTTTTATTTTGTAAAACCTAAAACTATCTTTTCAGAAATGAGAGACACAAGCAGCATACAAATAACAAATCTGTGGGTTGCTTCTTTTTACATGACTGCATGAGTGAGTGAAGAGATTTGGACGACCCTTAAGAGCGAGGTCTTGAGAGCCAATGAGGGTGAAGTGAGGTGAGTACGGAGCAGCGCCGGAATGAGGAGGCGGGGGAAAAGGGAGATCCCCGAGAAAACCCGCCGACCAGCGGCATCGTCCGTCACGATTCCCACTTGCGAAAATCCGGAGTGAACCGGCCGGGAATTGAACCCGGTTCGCCCACTCAGCCACCGTGGCTCCTAAATTACTGTAATTAATTAAAATACTATGTACTTAAGACTACGAACTATAAACCAACATTATACGTGAAGAATATCGACGGTACCGCTTGTACTTCATTTCAGAGTTAGCCACAACAGTAATACCAATCTAATTAAAAGGCGCGCAAAACGACCCAGTCAATTGGGTAGTTCATATATTTTATTTAATCGCCTTTATCTTGTGATGGTTCGGTGCCAGGGATCAGGGGTGTGTATGGAAATGAATTTAATTACAGGATGACAGAGTGAGTTCCCTTGACCAATGAGAGCACCACATTCATTCACGCAGTCACCACACTCCCCCCTTCCCGCCGGACTCATTCCTCACCCCCGGATCGCTGTATGCCCCTCCTCTCTAAACAGGCCCACAATGGCCACCCCTCGCGGGCACTTGAAGTGGCTACCGCAACCCTCACTCGGCGCTATCAATCTTGTATTGAGTACCTTCCCTGCGGTAACAACACGGCCTTCCACAGTGCAAGGATCCTGTCGTAGAGCAGGCAAGTGAAGAGGTGCGAAAGCCGTGGCGGTTCCTTTCTAATCGCTGATTGGCTGCGCGAGGCTCTGGGAGCGGTATTCGTGTATGAGTGCCTCATTGGCTGGGCTACCAGCTATAGTCTATTCGTGGTCTCTTCACACTTTTTGAGTCAAACCTCTGAGAAAAAAAAACACCCTATATGACTTGTTTGGTTGTTCCCTATATATGTAATGTATCACAAGCGTTTTATACTTGTGTTAACATAAAGTGCCTTATTTTCGGTTTCGGTTGAAATTTTATTTATATTTTATTTACAAATTATGCTATTTCATTTACAGTTAATATTAATCAAAACCGTGAGAAAATATGTGTGTTGGTAATATCTAGCACGAAATAGTTCTTATCCAAAATATTATTACACTGAGTGTGCACGAATGCGGTTCGTTGTCCCTTTGGTGTAATTTTCTAGACTCGGTTAAGCTTTGTTAGCAAGAGGAGGAGGAATATTATGAAAGTAGAACTTTAAGGGGGGCTTTAGAAAATTTGGAAGTAACCGTGAATGGACTACGTCGATTAGGTTACCAGGCGCTGATCGGCGAACGGCGTTCCGACATGTTGCTGGCCAGTGACGCCATTTTGCTGGCGCGTGCGGATGGAGTTCGTGGCACAAGCGGCTGTTTCACCTCTGTATTCTCAAGTACTCTGTGATCACGTATCCCATTTGCTGTCCACGTGCCATACCGTTTATTTTAGAGCACAATAATAGAAGGAAAATAAATGTATTAAATACTTTCTGCTCTTATTACTCTTCCCAGTTTCTAATTGTACAGCGGCCTCTTGTTTATATTTCGTGTGCGGTTGGGTTTCATTCCCCGCATTCAGGCCAAGGCCGTATTTTTTCCTGTTCCTCTCCATGTTTTCTTTCTTTATTTTAATTATTATCATTTGGGGGTTTTGGATAGTTTTTCCCCTCGCTTATATATATATACTAATTTTTGTTCTTTATTTCTTTTCAGTTTCATTGATGTTTCTATATGTCATTTCTACAGAAGAGCGCTGCACGCTGGAATGTATAGATTATTATTTCACTGTCCATGCTATTATTTCTCCACATGAAGAATCATTTGTTGTAATAAAAAAAAGACTATAAAGACTATANTGAAGAATCATTTGTTGTAATAAAAAAAAGACTATAAAGACTATAAAATGTATAAATTTTTGTTAATAACGTGACAGACATTATGATGCACAAACAGTAACTTATTATTTCCCAGGGGCCACGGTTTCACGTGGGATTCGTGCAGGACGATGCCGCTGGTCGGCGGGGTTTCTCGGGGATCTCCCGTTTCCCCCGCCCTTGCATTATTCCGGCGCTACTTCATATTCGCCTCGCTTCACCCTCATCGGCTCTCTCAAGACCCTCATGTTAAGGCCGCCCAAATCTCTCTCCCACTCCACTCTCTCCTTACTTCCCCACTTATGTTTGTTTTTCATAGTAGCATAAAAATTAATTTTGTGTAGATTTGATTAGCTGGAATAAANTTACTTCCCCACTTATGTTTGTTTTTCATAGTAGCATAAAAATTAATTTTGTGTAGATTTGATTAGCTGGAATAAAAATTTGAGTCACGTCTTCTTTTCGTTTCTATAATTTTTTAGATACAGTTCAAAATATGACTTAAGGAAGGAAACACATAAGCTACACGGTTCTCCTAGTATTCGGGAATAAATTTTATTTCCGTTATTTTGTTATTTAGTTTGCTCCGAATTTGATCAATATGTAACTGTTACAAAAGTCGACATTTAAAATGAAGTATCCTAAAATTATTTAAATGTGGTACCTATAACCTGGTATACTTAAATTCATNAAAAGTCGACATTTAAAATGAAGTATCCTAAAATTATTTAAATGTGGTACCTATAACCTGGTATACTTAAATTCATGAAAACGAAATACGTTGTACATTGAATAAAAATAAAATAATATGTATGTACTGCATTAAAAAGTAAAAAGGAAAAATTAAATTGTGTGTTTTAATACAATTTATTACAAGACATAAACCGCAATCACGTAATATTCTTTGCCTTTTATTCGCCCGGTACCCAGTATATTTATTTTCTTTATCTATTTTTATATTTACGGTAGCTAAATGTAAAGAAATGTTTTACTGAACGCAGCAAATTATATATTATAAATTGCGTAATTTATTAATTTGATTTTTTTATCAAATTATTCTGCGGACTAATTTTTCAATTGATTGATACTTAAATATTAGGTCTATATTTTCGAGATTAAAGCCGAAAACCTTCTTGGTTTTGAAGCCGACCTATTGCGTACCTAACCATAGGAATCATACCGTCAATATCTCAAATGTTGATGGTAAAAGTACCGGTTATTCACCACGAAGCTCTTTTCCCTGCGCAACGCAATCGTATGGATCCTTTTGAGGTGGCGTGCCGAGTTCCTCTTGACTGACTTGCAAAGGCTAACACCCCTCTTGCCGACTTAACAATTGATATAAGTTTCGCCTTTTTCAACTCCGGAAGGCTTTCGGGGCGGGTGAGCCGGAGGGAGGGGGAGCACTGCTGGCTTTAGGGGTTAGTTTGTCATTATTTAGTCTCGGCGTCGTTCTGTGTAGCATGATACCAACCCTCCCTCCCCCTGCCATTCCTTTTCGCCCGTCCCACCCATCAAACCGAAACCACCCCTTGGCACAGTATCTCCGCCCTTCGGCACCACCACTTGAAGGGCTCCTGTGCTCAGAGAAAGGAGGGGGGAGGGTGCAATACACTTCGTCACTCGTCGCCGAGTTACACCCCGCGGGAGCCAGTCTTCGGCCAACTGCTAAGTCGTGCACCTGCTGACAGCTGCTTCGCCCGCCGTCCTCGAGGCGGCGATGACTGGAGTCACGCAGGGGCAACGCAGATCCGTCAAGAGGTCAAGTGTGCTAGGTACACCCCTCTCGTTTTAAGAACCCCAGGTCGCTGGTGTCTTCGGCGCGCGGGGCAAGTCTCGGACGATGGCGATGCTGGTGCTAAGCCCTCGCCGTGGAGACCACGGGAAGGTGGGTGGCGAGTCGGCAACCTCGGGCAAGCTGTTCAGGCCGTGGGCGGGAGCCAAGGACCAGGCGGTCCAGCAGGACAGCACTGTGTCGACGACGACGCGGGTGGACGTCGCCGCGGACCCTCCCTCCCCGAGGCAGAGGAAGGCGCGGCATCGACGCGGCTCCCACGATGACGTCATGGTGGAGACGTGGTGCGAACCGCCACCACCGCCACCGCAGCAGCAGCAGCTCGCCTGGGCTGCGGCGGCGGGCTGGGCGGACGCCAAGCTGCCGTGGCTGGAGGCGGCCCTGGAGGCGGCGCTGGCGCACGAGCTGGCCGCCGCCGAGGGGTACGCGCGCCTGCTTCAGGGCCGAGGGGGCGGAACCGCCACACGCAAGCTGCGCCCCAAGAAGTACCGCTGCCCGCACTGCCACGTCGGCTTCAGCAACAACGGCCAGCTCAAGGGCCACATCCGCATACACACAGGTACGCTTTCCCCACACGTTCTCCGAGGCCGTGATCGACTTAAGGCTCCCGCCTACCTCGAGCAATTTTTCCGTGCGTGATGCCCGCGAAGCGCAGGTGCGATAAGGGCGACACTCCCTCGCGCATCAAGCGCGCCATCGTCGCTAAGCGCGAGGCTCTCGACAGGCGTGCAGTGTTCTCGTCGCACTGCGTGTTCCTATAAAACTTGAGCGGTGACCCTATTGCTGGAATGTCTGCATGAATGTCCAATGCAGGGCCTTTGAATAGTTTTGTATTTTCCGAAATGCAGCGCTCATAAAAAGCAGTTTTCAGCTTTTTTTTTTTTTAGTGCTATGAAATTTTGTTTCTAATGTGCGTGACGTCTTGAAAGCACTAAGCAGCCTTCATCTNTTTTTTTTTTTTTAGTGCTATGAAATTTTGTTTCTAATGTGCGTGACGTCTTGAAAGCACTAAGCAGCCTTCATCTGAAGTGTGTGTTCTTTTCCTAGATCAGCATACTGGACGCACGTTTAATAGTTACGTTGAAAAACGTGTATTTCAAACAGACTGCAAAGCAGTTCAAGCGCCAGGTAGGCGAGAACCTTAAAGAGAATCCCTAGTAAACAATTTATTTTAAACGCTTCAAGGTCACATCTGGCTATAAGGAAGCATTTNGAACCTTAAAGAGAATCCCTAGTAAACAATTTATTTTAAACGCTTCAAGGTCACATCTGGCTATAAGGAAGCATTTAGATAGGCTGCGATGTGTATTCACGGGAAGCTGAATTTATCGAAGACTATACCTGTAACAGCAGAATATGCTTATACGCGTCGCAAATAAGTGTATAAAATACAGGTGTAACTTCGTACTTTNTTATACCTGTAACAGCAGAATATGCTTATACGCGTCGCAAATAAGTGTATAAAATACAGGTGTAACTTCGTACTTTTCTCCTTTATTTTAAGGAAACTCGCACGAAAGCCCTAAATACTGTTTTTAACAGTTTTCACTATTTTTTTCTATTTGAATATATTTAATCGTTCCATAACTAGAATAACGTCACAACTCAAAAACTGGTATTCTTCAGAATGGAGCGTTAAAGATTTTTGTTACGTTCACTATTAAATATTAGCCGCATAAATTACCCAGTTTTAATTTTTCTGCATTCATTTTTATGAAGTATACACTCTTTCTAAAGGCCATTGAGTGTACTGTCTACAGTAACAAAAAGAAACACTTGATTAATTATAAAATTATCACCTTGGTCAGCAAGATACAACTGCTCTCTGACAGCCAATTTTCTACAATAAATTCATGTCGTTATTTTACATAAAATCTTCTCGTTCCGGGCTATTCTCTTTACGTTACTACCCCGAAATACAGTATTTTCTGAGTTGTGTAGTTCTCATATTTATGGAGCGAAATAGGATAAAAGTAAAAAAGTAACGGGGCCCTAGATAATTGTTTGTTTACCTTTACTGGAAAATGTATCCATATAACAGTTATTTACTTACATATATGTGTATACGCGCAAACACTGATTTCAAGTACATTATTTTACTAGGGAGTCTCCTCCTTCACGCGACAACCCTTTCACGCATGGTGGTACACTGGGAAAAAATATTTTGTGGTGGCCACAAAATTAATTTTTATTAGTTAAACAATTTTAGTGGTGGCAGCTAAAACGTGGCGTGTACTCCACAAAAAAAAATTGGGAAGGTGAATACCAACAAAACACTTTGTCGCAGCCACAATTTTTTTCCCCCGGTGTATACGTATTGAACGATGCGCAGGAAAGGGATTTAATGGTCTTCACTGCACACAACAGAAAACAATGTCCAAAGAGGAAAGACGCTCACGTGGCGGAAGACATCATTCGTTCTTGAACTATATTCCGCGGTCACATAAACAGCTGCTGCCAATAACGTCAAAAACACAAAAACATTTCCATTGGTTTCGACGCATGACAGAGTGTTATGCTGACACTTGCACAGTCCTGAAGAAAAATTTTTTGGTGGTGTAGTTGTCAGACTACTCGCCTCCCACCTAGGCGAACCGGGTTCGATTCCCGGTGGGGTCGCTCCCCGGATTTTCGCACGTGGGAATCGTGCCGGACGATGCCGCTGGTTGGCGTGTTTTCTCGGGTATCTCCCATTTTGCAATCCGGTGCCACTCCATTCTAACCTCGCTTCACCCTCATTGGCTCTCAATACCCCGATGTTAAGAGCCACCCAAATATTTCCACTTCACTAATCTTTCAAAATATCATATTCACTAAAAAAAAAAAAAAGGTACTAAGGTAGTTCCGAGACTCGAATTCGCATCCTCTGCCCCTGTCACTAGCCTAATATGACTTTCACCGTACGACTATTACTTTTGATAGGTAAGTTATGCCAGGTTGTGACATGGGCCAGAATATGTCACCTCTTGGGAATAACTGAGGATAGCGATTAGGAGAATCACTGCACTTCAGAATTACATTAAACGTATGTAGGAGCACTGCACTTCCTCAGTTGCAGTTCCGTAATTGCAGAATACATTGGTTTATGTCTGTTTACGTCTGGCCAACAGTTACGTACCGAAAACTACGATGTGTGACTGAAAACCNAGAATACATTGGTTTATGTCTGTTTACGTCTGGCCAACAGTTACGTACCGAAAACTACGATGTGTGACTGAAAACCACGAATATCGCCAAACCGTTACCTTTGGTACGAAGCAACGTTTCTCTACCGTGAACAAAAGTAGCTATTTATTGGCTATAAAGGAGGGTAATATTGCCGCAAAACCAAAAACGTACAAAGAAAACATTTATTAACAGAAAATCTATGTTTCTCTCCCCTTTTCTTCAAATTAAAGGAACATTGTGTTACTGTAAACAAATAAGCCGTGCAGAAACCATTGAATGGATTTTTTTAGCGTGTGCAGGCGGAGTAATCTTGTGTCAGACACAGACGGTGTATTATGAGCCCTGCATTGCCATTTACGAAATCGAAATAAAAATCTCGACCACTTCAGCGGTTCGTTTGATTTTGGGGTTAACATCTTAGCGAAATAACCCTGTTTACCTGCAGAAACAGAGGTGTCGACCCATTACGAGCAAGCACATGACAATCAGCTAATCACATACACACATTGTGATGTCATTCATTACTGGGCTTTTGTAGGTTACAAACTATGTCCACGTATATTATAACGACTACTTGGACATCGGTACGCAGTCACTGAATCATGTCGTACACATCGATCAACACAGACGTTGACGCGTGCACGTGGTTTGGGTACACTCCAGAGAACTGTGCTCTAAACTATTTTCTCTGAAACAGTTGTTTGCGCGTATACGCGTATCTCAGCACATGAATGTTCTGAGAATACAACTTTTTGCCTGGAAAAGTAAAAACCAATAATCTAATGCTTTTTTTTTCATATGAAGTGTAGCCAAATAGAAAAGAAAAAGTGAAATTGTAAAATAATCGCATTTTTAGAGCCTACCTATACAGTTTCGTTCGGAGGTAGGAGAAAAGTTCAACTACCCCTCTGTGGTTAAATCTGTAGCCTTGTATAGAGTGCAATCCCACTGTTTCAGATCTAATTTGCAAGGTACAGCGCAATGACAGATCGACGTCTTTCGCGTAGGGGCGATGGGCTGCTAGGCGTGCGTGTTAGTGTGGCCCGTATAGTTCCCTCGCTTCTGGGTCTTGAGAGCACCAAACAGCTTCACGTACATACGAGCCTTAAAGGTCACGTTTCTTTACTAACATCCGCCTCTTTTAAGCCATTCGTATAGATGACACAAACACAGAAAGTTATCCAGTAGATAGTTTTCTCGTATCTTTAAATAGTAATTTCGTATATTGCGTGGCGTTGTAGTTTCGGTGTTTATATAGCCGAATAAACATTTGTAGGCTATATATACGGTAAAATATTTTAGGAAGTACCTGTTCCACGTTTATCTTTTCTGGTGCATTCGAATCACAACCGTCCGTAAACACGCTATGAAGACTTGGTCGGAAAGAATACAGGATGTTATACTCTACTTCGGTACTTAGAGATGCAGTGATAACCTCTGACCCCAAGTCACGTTCGAGGTAATCTCTTTGCTTGGGGCTTCCTCGACCGACTGTCGCACTATCAAATTCCCTTCTCTGGAAACTGGGATTGATCCTAGGAACCTTTGGCAAAGTGTCAGCAACCTCTGCCAATTAAGCCACCACGCAAGGGTTTGTAAATACATCAGGACGAATTAACAATCATTTAACCTTTAAAAAAGTAAGGTTCATCTGGAAACTTATACCTACTTACTTCTAGTACTTTGTTTTCATAAGTCTTAGAGTTATTAACTGTACAAAAATACCTGAGAAAACTTACTGAAAAAAGTTGAGGCAAAAATAAAGAAAAATTTTAAGATACAAAAAAAANGTACAAAAATACCTGAGAAAACTTACTGAAAAAAGTTGAGGCAAAAATAAAGAAAAATTTTAAGATACAAAAAAAACGCTGCATTAATTCTATATATTTGTGTTATCAAAAAATAATTTCTTCCAATAAATTTTTGTATTTTTNCAAAAAAAACGCTGCATTAATTCTATATATTTGTGTTATCAAAAAATAATTTCTTCCAATAAATTTTTGTATTTTTAAACTAAAGTTTTTTCTTTAAGTCATATAACTTTTTGCAGCAAATATTTTTACTGCAAATTGTATCCACCATTTTCTGTTGTTTAAATGGATTAATGACGCAAACAATGTAAGAGTACTGTGTTTAATGTTCTTAATTAAGTTATACATTACAATTTTTCCAGCAATATCAAGGCTGAATCACAAGACCTTACAGTTAATTAAAGATACGTTTAATTTTGTTTAACATGTCTGATAAAACAACTCAGTCTTCATAAAAGAATCACAAAATCCTAAATGTGCAAATCGTAACATTAAAAGAAATTCAAATTTTTTTTAAATTATGATATTGCGAAGAAAGGAAGCGATGAGCACTTTAAATTAGTGGCTCTCTTTAATAGATTGGAATAAGAATAGTAAATTTCTCCATTCATAACACTACAGATTCCCAACATTGTAACATTTTTGATAATTGTCATTAACGTTTACTATTCCGATTATAATGCAATAATGACGAATTCCACATTAAACTAAATTTGTTTGATAACTAACTATTCGCGTCTTTTATAGAGAACTTTATATTATGCAAATAAATTATGATTTTGGTAGTAAAAATGCCTACATAAACTGGAATGTTATAAATTTGAATGTATTATTCACATCTGAAAATACTGCCGATGCTCTATAAGAGTACCAGTTATTTCGAAATGGCTTTTTTTCCCTTTTCTTTCGATTTAATTTTTGCTTACTATTTTTTCAAAATAAATTTTTCTAAAATCATATTTTTAATTAATAAATTTGGCATTGTTCTTCTATCACATACATTTTCTTTCATTGCTACTGCATTCTCGTCAGCACATNTTTAATTAATAAATTTGGCATTGTTCTTCTATCACATACATTTTCTTTCATTGCTACTGCATTCTCGTCAGCACATCTCAAAGTTAAATTTGAGGGAAACCACTATTTTAAATCCTTTTTCTAATAAACACTTAATAATACAAGTAACAATAAAATAACTTTAAATTAAGGATTATTATGAAAGTAACTTATGCAGAATTAATTATTTTAAGCTCACTCTTTAATGTGACCTTCAGAGATTTTTTTTTTTAACGTTTAACAGTTACTTAAGGGAAATTTTGCAAGCTGATAGCTCTCCTGTAACTACTATTTATTTATTTTTTGCTGTCCAAATAACTAAGTAACAGAAATACGCAAGGACAATGCACGTCACAGTGTTTTACTGCCAATTTATTACAATAACTTCTGACGAATGGTGTTTTTCGTCTGAGTAACGCGATTACAAAAATTATCGTACTTCATTTATCAGCTGAAACGGTGAGACTGTAACAGATTGCGAGGCCAAAAATTTTCGTCTTGTGCTGGTATCACACAGGAACCACGTTCGATTTAATGACGCTGGACACAGGCCCGCATGCTGCCCTGGAGCTATTTGTTTTGTGAAGTTGAATATCTTTAAAAAAATATAGCTGGCGAATCACAATAAATTATTGATGAGTTGTGAAACAACAAATAAAATAATAAATAGCTGCTGCGTCAACGATTGAGCAGTCCAACTAACTTCGATTATGGAATATGCGATCCATCCAAGCAGTTGGACCATCTGCCGCCACTGCAGAATTAGAAGTTTTTAGTAGTTCTGTTAATATCAACCACTTAAAGCCGTGTGTAAGAACACGCGAACCATTCAAAAATGGCAGTCGTCAAGTGTTAAAAAGTCATAGAATGGAAAAGGAAAAATTTTTATGTAATTATTGTTTAATTAAATAATGATAAGTGCTGTTTTTCACCATTTTTTTTTTAATTTTATATTTTCCTTGTGAGAATTATATACAAATGTTGCCTTGGAAAGAGACGCAAATAACAGCGCCTAAAATAATTATGTATTGACCCTTCTGGACTATTATACGTCTGAGTGACAAACTCAACAGGAGTCGATAAAGATTGTCTCTATGTTAAAATAGTAGAGATAAATCGACCATAAAACGTAAACGACTGGACAGCTTAAATTATTATTATGCATTACAAAAGTTTCATGGGAGCGATTGTCCAAGTATTTATTTTTAATCTATGTATTTATTTAAGCATTAAGCAGACTCATATAGTACTTGTCATTTTGTATGCCCTCTAGGCTCCGTATCAGCTCTGCGAGATATGAGAGTGAAGCGGGCAGCCACACACCGCGCAAATATTTTGTCAAGAGATTACATTCTTTCCAGTTTCTGCTTATAATTATTTTACACGCAACTTAGGGTAACGTTATCCGACATTCACCGATGGAGAGGCAGACTCCTGAAATGTTCGCAGTTAATTAATGTGACTACGTGATTTTGGCCATTTATAAAATTGTGTACTAGTAGCGACGTGCTGCGATCAAATTTGCAAATGCGCTAACTGCTTAATATTCACGAAGAGCAGTATTTTACATCACAGAAAATTTTAGAACCTTGTAACTAATCGTGAATAGCATAGTTCTGACACACAAGCCTGTAGTTCACAGTTTGAAAACTTTTCAAACCCCAAATTCGTTTCTTGTCGTTGTGCATATTTCAGGTAAAAATTAACATTGGCATGGGCTTAATGACTACTTAACTGGTATTCAAGCTGTAACACTGGGCTCTTTTTAGGTATTTGGACGCCATAAAATTAATATATACACTGTAAAAATCTTTAATTTTTACTGAGAAATTGTTTATTATTTTAAATATGCTTGTAACCTTACAAATATTTCTCTTGTAAAACTACTGGTTTGTAAAACTACAAGTGCGGTGTTTGTAATAGACCTCAAGAAATGTTTGTACTATACTAACCCGTATCCACGAGCGTCAGCAAAATGGCGGACACTCAACAACGTGAAACAGTACACAGCTGTTTATGGGTGATGTAAAGTGTAGTTGCGTGCAAAAAGAAACGCATTGCAAGTTTTAATAACGTAAAACAACTAAATCAATCATAATAAAATGACAATTTCAAAAAAACGCGACCGTATTACTCATTAAATGTGTGTGTGTTTGCTAGTTACACAGAACTCTTAAATCGTCTCTCAAGTCCTCGTTAAGAGCCGCCCAAACCTCTCAACCCAACAACAGAACTCTTAAAATTAAATAAATGTATTCTTCTTAATCAAATAACTCCCTTAATATTTTGTAGGTACTACTTGCAGCAATATTTACAATAAAAATAAGTGTTAAGTTTGTAAGTTAATTATGTCTTGTGGCTAAGGGTGCGGGTTAATAATACAAGGGGTGTGGGTTCTTGTCCCCGTGCAGGAAAAGTGTTATTATTTTTTTCGTAGATTATATTTTGAATTTTTTTATTTTTATTTATTCTCTGTTAATAATTCATCACAATTGTTTTCTAGAAGAAAAAATATTTACACTTCTCAATAATATAAGTTGTAATACAAGGCTATCNAAAATATTTACACTTCTCAATAATATAAGTTGTAATACAAGGCTATCATTTGTAATATTACAAATATATGTTTTGCAGATTTTATAAGATAACTGGTTGTAGTTTTACAAAGGATTTTCTTGGCAACTGGGTTTCCAATGATTTTTCTTGTAAAAGTATAAACAATTTTTTAGTGTATACTTATACCTGTATGTAATTCCTGCGATTTCCATTCTGTTTAGACATTAAAACAAAAATAAAACTATACTTTTTATTTCATTATTTACTGCCAACTTTATTAGAGACATAGTCAGTGATTACGAATTAAGTTACAGAGGCTCCAGAGATTTATTTTAAAATTGTTCATTTAATCGTGAATAACCTTACAAACTTAATCGTGTAGTGTAAGATAAACATAACGCAAGTTATAGAATAAAACGTTTGCTATACTAAGGGGAAAGGAAGGGCAAAACGCTTTAATTTTTTTTTTTTTTGCTCTGATACACCCGTGATGTGAATCCTTTTATTTTATGCTAATTAAAATTTCTAAGGAGAAAACATTTAGGATGCTACAATAGAGTTGTATATATGAAGCGTACGCATATACCATTACCGTACAATTTTGGAATAGTTGCCATACTATATTATTTTTAATATTAAACCGTTTTTACCTTTTTACAAATAGAAAATAACAAAATGGTAAAAATTTGGAAAAAAAAAAAAANTTTTAATATTAAACCGTTTTTACCTTTTTACAAATAGAAAATAACAAAATGGTAAAAATTTGGAAAAAAAAAAAAATATGTAACGACTCGTATTATATAATGTTTCTGTGATGAGACATTAGCAGTAGTTTTCCTGAAANAAAAAAAAAAAAATA
Organism: Clitarchus hookeri; assembly: GCA_002778355.1. Classification (NCBI taxonomy): domain Eukaryota; kingdom Metazoa; phylum Arthropoda; class Insecta; order Phasmatodea; family Phasmatidae; genus Clitarchus; species Clitarchus hookeri. The sequence goes on along the minus strand of NQII01000137.1, from coordinate 791,481 downwards.
TGTAACGACTCGTATTATATAATGTTTCTGTGATGAGACATTAGCAGTAGTTTTCCTGAAATAAAATTTATAAAAACAAAACAAAATACGAGATTTGTGCCCATAAGAAGGCAATCGACATGTTTTTATCAAGGCCAGCACATTCTTGTAAACTGTTGCCAACAGAAAAAATAATTCTGAATATTTTACTAACAAGCAGTTTTGATGAATACTTTGGTGTACATACAAAATCATCCCTACTACAGGTACGAACGCTGTGAGGTGATTTCCTATGTAAAATGAGATAGAATACTTTATACGACCTATGTCCTGCAGTATTTCGTAAGGGAGGTAGATTCTCTTAAAAATCGGTATTTAAAATGGTTTTAATTCAAAATAATAAAACCTACTTGACATGAAAGAACAATTCCGTTAATACTGTTGTCTTGACTTGAGATCAGAAATCTGCGAATGGTTGTTGTGTAATATCATCAACATTAATTGAGTAAATGGTGCTATGTTATTATCCAACAAATGTATGTAACCCTTAGGTGTTTATCGGTTTTAATAACGTCATGTACATTAATGCACAAAAAAAANTTATCCAACAAATGTATGTAACCCTTAGGTGTTTATCGGTTTTAATAACGTCATGTACATTAATGCACAAAAAAAAAGTTGCCTTGGTGTAACTCTCTCAGGTGAACGGTCTAGGAAATAGACCGTTTGTAAGGGTACAGTTGGTTTCATGCTGCACTGCGTGAGAAATAACACAACACTCATTTACTTATGGATTATTAATATTTTAGCCCTCGTGCCTTTACTCTTACTTTATTTGTCGTTCATGTATGTGTAGAATGTAAATATGTGTTTTGGGGGCATTTATCATACTAATTTTATAAATGCAAAAGTCTGTTTTGGGGGCATTTACCCTACTAATATTATAAATGCAAAAGTCTGTTTGTGTGTGTATGTTTGTTACCCCTCAGCTCCATAACGGCTGAACGGATTTTGATTAAATTTGGTATGTAGGTACTTTGGGTCCTGGAATAGGGCAAAGGATACTTTTTACCCCGGAAAATTGTACGGTTCCTGTGGAATAACAACAAAACGTAATTCTGCAACGGCTGGGAACGTGACCGAAATATTTTTTTCCTCTGGTTTCACAGTTTATTAGGCCACCCAAGGACCTCTGAAATGGCTTAATGACTGCTATCAATCGATAACCACCGGGACCGAATATTTAACGTGCCCTCCGAAGCCCGGAAGCGCTCAGATGTTATGCCACTAAACGGTCGCCCATCCAAATGTGTGCCGCTGGGAACGTTGCTTAACTTTTGTGATCGATTAAGATCCCTCAACCAAGCGCAAAAAGTAGTACCTAGGTACACTTATTTCTAAAGCTACAACTTGATGAAACTCCAGTTTTGATTTTCATACATCGACGCTGGAAAGTGGAAATGTGGTAACTACGCGATGGTTGCACAGATACACTCCAAAAACAATACCCTACTTCTTGGCTATCGGGTAAAAAATATTTCCTTCCTTTTGGGTTGCCCAAAATCAGTTAAAAACCTAGGCCAACATAGTATAATTTTATAATTCTGTTTTCACATAAATGAATTGTCTTTTCCCAATTTATTTATTATTGTATCACTTTAAAACTCAGCTGTACCCGGGCGAAGCCGGGCCGGTTCGCTAGTATATCATACACTTTAAATTACTCTCAAATGAGTAATTTATTTGTGTGTTTAGATTATATTTCATGGTGACATGAAACAAACTGTAATTTAATGGATATACTGTATCAACTTCCAACTGATTTAGTAACTTCATCACGAGTATTTTAATTTTGAATATTAATCGAAACGAATTAAAAAAGTAATTTTATCTCAAAGTTTAGTTTCAACTTAAATAGTTCTTGCAGTGATTGGAATGCAATTTAGCAAGTTCCTTGAAATCCGACTCTTGGTTCACTGTTTAACTTCTGGGTGTTTTAACTTTGAAATGCAAATTTTAAAATTTCAATGGAAAAATATATAAATTTTAAATGACCATAGTTTGCTAAGTTCGTTTTTGAAAATTCACCACCGCCTTTTTTTTTACACTTTGAGTGGACTACAATCACAAAAATATAAAATATGTTACAAATGAAATGATTTAGAGCACTTGAACGATCTTAAAGGATGTGATGATGATAATGGTTTTAATGACGGTGGTAATGGTGGCTTGATGGTGATGGTGTGATGGTGATGATGATGGTGATGATGATGGTGGTGGTCAGGTTGATGGTGATGCTGATGGTGATGATGTTGATGGTAATGTTGGTATGATGTTAATGGTAGTGTGGGCATGATGGTGATGATGGTAGTGATGGTGATGATGGTGGTGATGGTAGTAATGGTGGTATGATAGCGATGATGGTGTGATGGCGATGATGGTGACGATGTTGATGGTGATGCTGATGGTGGTGATGATGGTGATGGTGACGATGGTTATGATGTTAGTGATGTTGGTGGTGATGCTGACGGCGTTGTTGGATGATGTGTGGCAGGCGAGCGGCCGTTCAAGTGCGACGCGGCGCAGTGCGGCAAGACGTTCACGAGGAACGAGGAACTGACGCGGCACAAGAGGATCCACTCGGGGCTGCGGCCCTACCCCTGCACCTCGTGCGGCAAGCGCTTCGGCCGCAAGGACCACCTCAAGAAGCACGCGAGGACGCACCAGCCGCCCCCGCCGCCTCCTCTGCCGCCGCTAGCGCTGTACCCCTACCCCTACGTCTACGGCTACTGACACGACGCCCACCCTCCGTGAGTACCACAGCCCGTGTCTCATTCTACATTAACACTTTACATGAATGAAGCAGTAAGATAGCAGATATATAGGGCACCACCCACCGGCTGGCAGCTGAGGAATTTAAATAAGAAATCTCATGTTAAGGATATTTCGCCTCAGTGCGTTAATTTTAAAGACATGCGTTTCAAACAAGATGTATTATTCACGACTTTTTTAGGAGAAGATATCTACAGCGGAGATGTTTCCATTACATGTATAGCCTGTTTTCAAGGAATTTTTAAAATTGATATTTTACAAAAAAAAAAGTACATGCTGCCTATCTAGATTGAAAATATACGCTCGAAGGGATCTTCTAAAAAAATTCGCAAAGAATACATTTTGTTTGTAACTACTATCTTTAAAGTTAACGTACTGGGGCGAAATTTCCTTAACATGGGATTTCCTATAAAAATTTCGCAGCTACCAGCCGGTAGGCAGTGCCCTTAAAGTCTCGTCGCGTTAGAGACGGAACAAGTTGCTCGGAAAATAAGGAACGGGGAAGGAGTTAGCCATGACGTATATTAAGAAACCATCTAGGCATTTGCCTTGTGAATGTTTGGAATACTTTGGAAATCGAATCCAAGGTCCAGAGTGTTGACACTGCACCGTGTTGCTCGGTACGAGGAGACTGGGGCGTCAGCTACCTTTAGTAGGGCCATGAAACTAACTCGAAAGAAAGTTCTTACTGCTTCGTTTCTTATACTGAATTTTTGTAATCGATTGTAAGAGACGATGTAGACTGATTTTAGCCTTCCGCGCAGGTGACCGATATAGACACCCGAATCGCTAGCAGAACTGTCAAGATCACGTGCTTAAGCAGTGGTATTTTTTATTTCCTTGGGCCTATACTAATTCGTGAGAAAAATATTCAATGTTGGGAGATATACAGGATGAGTTCGGACGGAGTATGTTACATTTCATACAAATCACAAATGTACAATAAAAAACGCTGGGCACTGTTTGTAACCTTTCAGTTAAATCATGTATTCAGAAATTCTCAGCTTCAAAATGTATTTATTAGATTTATTCTTCTTATCCAGCAAATTCAACAAATTATTGATCAATCTTCTCAAACACAATATAAATCAATATTCCTTCTCTTCAATTATAAAATACTCACTTTCAAAAACATGTTGCTGCAATTATTTCAACAAAATTTGTAATTATTGTATTTATTATATTATTATATAATATTATTGTAATTACATTCGTAATTATTATATCATTAAAATTTATTTTCACATATCCACGTCAGTTGTTGGAGGTGGTAGAAATTATTGTCATAAAAAATCAGTTCTATTTTACTTCTGCCTTACTTATGTTGTCTCCTGTCCTCCGATTGTTGTCGTCTAACCATGACAAATCTCTCCACCAATCAGCAAGAGTGAGACGAGAGACAACCAGGATACTTTTATTTAGTACTTTTGTTTAATAAACATTTAATGCCTACTACCCTCTAGGAAAGAAATGAAAAATAACAAATAAAATATTAATACTGAATACTGTCTATAAAAAAATTAAAAATACTTACACACGATCTCTATGTCAATAAACTATTAAAATAACCAAAGATTATACAGTTAACTCATATAATAAAACTTAATTTGGAAATGATATCAAAGAAAGTGACAATATAAGCAAGTACTACGTAATCATATATAATTAAAATATATGACTAATGTTAAACATAACCCCTAAAAACTGCAATGTTACAAGTATGTTAATTTAGGGAGAAAATTACTTACAAGAAATTAAGTCGAAATTAATTTTTTTTTTTTGGATGAAGTCGAAACAATGTTCTTAGCTTTATCGCTTGGTCTCAAATGGTTTTTGATATTTTTAATTAGATGTAATTTTTAATTCGGGTTTCAGGGGCACACGAACTCTACCATTTTAAAGTTTATCGAAAAAAAATATTAAAATTAATTCCTTGTTTAATTTCGTGTGAGGAATCTCCTACTTAAATTAAAACGCTCCACCTTACTCATCCTGTATTAGTTGCTGCGCAATTGGGATCCGCGCCCTACTTAGTATTACCTCTACGGTTAAGTACACCTTGGTACCCTGTCACAGTGCAAGGAATGCTGTAACTTCATATGCTTATCATATTCATCGACAAAGCAGAGTAAATTATCTTTCAAGAACAAGAACAGTAACAACCGCAGGTTCTTCCAGCATATTTTGACGTAGGACCGTCATGGACGAAATAGGAGGAGACAAGCGCCTACCTGAGGGACAGACCTATCGTTCGCAGTGAGAAGTAATTGGAACATTAGCAGAGCGATAACAGGAGTGGAAACGTGAGCACCCAGAGAAAAAAAACTCCTCACTAACCACGTGACAACTCCTGCTCGGAAAGTTCCGGCCCGTCGGGACTTGGGATCGAACACGGAGTCCACGGCGGTTAGATAACCACTGTACCAACTGTCGGTTCACTTTTACCTACAAGTTTGCGATCATAAACGTTTTTTTTTTCGTTAGTGAAATATAAGCGCAGATTCACTTCCACCAACGCTCACATCCTTGTGAGATCTGCCTACTCATTTTTACTCTCTGCTAAGCTGTTGGCAGTTCATATCCCGTGTTCCTGTGTTCATCGAGTCCCTTGCAATCGTGCTATAAGCTAACTTGTATGGTCAGAATTGCGAATTACTCTTCCCCGTCCGCTTGAAACTATTTGCGTAGCAACTATTTTATCCACTCTAACGATTGTTCTGCGTATGCGAGGGTAATCACAACGAGTCTTAGATGCATCATTAGCGTTAAACAAACCAGACGGTTCAACTGTTGGGTTAGCTGAGGAAGGAATGCTTTAATCAATCTTACCTTGCTCCGTTGTCGCCTGGAGGACCGAAGGTAGTTAACACCACAAGGCTACTGTCACAAGGACACGTCAGACTACCTCGGAGTAATCTTGAACAGTATTTTTTTTTTTTTTCGCTCGTTCAAATACTCCCGTTTTATTTGTTTTTATGTTCCTCCGTTCTGGTAAATTTCAGTAGTCGACATTGAAAAAAAAAATCTTCAATGCGGATTCTTTTAAATCAACTAAGTCTCTTTCAAAGTGGAGCAGTTATGGTGAACATAATTATCGTTATAATCTATTCGCGGTTATTTGAGTACTTCTGAAATCCCTGCCGAGGATCTTCTTTCCTACCGTTTTGTTTCCTTCCGCCATACGTAAATTTAACGTAGCCCTGGAACTGGTCAATTTATTCATCGCCGATCGAGTGAAACTATTACGAACGTAAATTTATTTGTGATGTGCCAATTCTTGCTGTTATGTGCATAAAACAGAAAGAAACTAAAAGTAATAAATTAAGTGTGAACAGTGATGAAAGGATTACTCATAATACCAAGATAAGATGCGGAATTACTTTTCTTACATCGCTGCCATCTTTATTGAGAGCATGCCTTTAAGAGCGGTTGTTAAAATTAAAATGCTTCTAGATTTTCGGAACAAGTACTTTTTTCAAAGTTGGTTTCAAAAGTGGTCACTTAACCTTGAATCAACTTTAAAAGGAAACCTGTTGGCTTGCAACAACAGTTTATAAACGACCACAGTTACTGGTTAAATGTGTTCACGGTAAACTGAGCACTTTTGGAAGGCCTGCTTAAAATCTACTTACTTTTATGCGAATTGTGTATTCTTCCGCCACATGTAAAATTAACATTTTCATCGTCCCGATTACTTTATTCATGCGCCGGTCAATTGAAACTGTGAAATTATTGGAAAAGTTAATATTTTACGAATTTGCTCATTCTTACACTTAAGCTAATTGAAAAAAAATAACAGAAATAAAAAAATATTTTTTCAGTATTCACTAATGTTTACCTGGCATTTTTTATTCAACTTTAAATCACGGGACTACTTTCCCTTCGTCATTGCCAACTTTTGTGAACGCATGCCACTCAAGTTACCCATTAAAATATATGCATTATATGGGTAGTGACATTTTTGAAAGATTGATTTCAGAACTGCTCACTTTACCGTGAATAGCCGATATGAGAGATAGAACGCACTAGTAACGAAATATATCCTAATTGCGTATCAATTTTCCACGCAATAAAACTCAACATAATAACGTATATTAACAATGCACATCTAGCAGCAGGCCTACCTGTAATAGTAACCTACTGATATAAATCTATGGTTTTAAATCACAAACATATTACGAGTATACAAACTACTAAAGGCAAAATAGGTAACTGCTTAGCCCGCGTTACCGACGGAATGGCATCTGTACAGACTTGTGTCGTAAAAAAAAAAATAATTTATAATAAATTTTGTTGTAGATGTTTAAAATCGATTTGTCATAGTGGATAAACAAACGCAGCGTGTGAGAGTAAGCCTGTTTGTTGGCAGCAATATGATAAAAAGTGAAGATTTGTTGGATGTTTTTCCCTAACACCTGACAGATCACGTAAATGATGTTACTGTTGAACTAGTTATTCTACATCCCATACACGGCGTCTCGCCAGCGTAGCTATATGCATATCCTACAGCTGAGTACGTCAAGGTATACGTTCCGCTTTAAAATATAGGACCAACCGCGTCATCTGACAGACTAGTTTAGCGTNTCTCCTAGGAGCTGAGTACGTCAAGGTATACGTTCCGCTTTAAAATATAGGACCAACCGCGTCATCTGACAGACTAGTTTAGCGTGTCTTGCTATTCCAATAAAAATTTGTCTGCGCTTCGTGTTTATTTGGTGTTCATTCCGTCGCTAGCTGTGAGTTGCCAACCGTATAACAGCATCTATTATCTTCAGCCCATGTTCAACCACATTGTACCATATTGAAAGCAATGTGTAGTGGCGTGAAATTGGCAGCTTCACGATATTCCCATTTCCTAGTGAATTGTTAGGACAATTACGTGTATGAAAGTGGTATAAACACGGAAGTTATTTAATTTTAAATTAACTGTCCGANGTGAATTGTTAGGACAATTACGTGTATGAACGTGGTATAAACACGGAAGTTATTTAATTTTAAATTAACTGTCCGATCCTGGTGTCGGCAGCAAAATAACTGCGCTGGCAATTACTCTTTAGAGACTGACTTCATTTAAAGGTGTAAACAGTACGGTGGGTATCTAACACATGGTAAAGATATACATCAAGGGTTTAACTAAGAATCTTATAAAAAATGCTCAGTTTGTTTTCTTTCCAGTACTGCTTCCATAATGTTGTGCTTTGTCCTCTTTTGCGGCTAACCTTAAGACGTTTTGGGCTCATGGTTGCCACTACCTTGAGTAAATNAATGCTCAGTTTGTTTTCTTTCCAGTACTGCTTCCATAATGTTGTGCTTTGTCCTCTTTTGCGGCTAACCTTAAGACGTTTTGGGCTCATGGTTGCCACTACCTTGAGTAAATAATACTAAGATGTTGAATACATACTGTTTTTTGCAACAAATAGATTAACTTAGAGGCTATTATCGTACTCTGATAATACGGGCAGGTTAAGTACTGTGTAAACGAAACGCACACTTTCTCACTCATTTAACCAACTCAGTTTAAGGACACACATCGAAAATTCGAGCCGTAGTTGAGAATCGAGCTTATAACCAAAACGGAAGGGGCCGCGGTGGTGTAGTGGCCAGACTACTCGTCTCCCACCTAGGCGAACCGGCGGGGACGCTCCCGGATTTTCGCATGTGGGAATCGTGCCGGACGATGCCGCTGGTCAGCGGGTTTTCTCGGGGATCTCCCGTTTCCCCGCCCTTGCAGTCCGGTGCTGCTCCATATTCACCTCACTTCATCCTCATTGGTTCTCAAGACCTCGATGTTAAGAGCCACCCAAATCTCTCCACTCCACTCTACCGAAACGGAAAGAGCTGTTTTTGGGAAATACAAATAATCGCACAAATCTTAGTAAAGTACAANCCACTCCACTCTACCGAAACGGAAAGAGCTGTTTTTGGGAAATACAAATAATCGCACAAATCTTAGTAAAGTACAACATTTCCAGTATTATAATAACGACAGAACTTCTATATTCGCTCAAATGGGTGTTTCATTTTGCTAAGGGTGGGTGCACAGATTCCATTGCCTAGTATCGACAAATTAATTCGTAAGTACAAGCTAATTCACTTATTGGCAATGAAAAGGGTACTGAATGGTTGAAACTAGGAAAAACTAATTTAAGTACGTACATTTTAACCGTGAGAAGGTTGAGAACGTTTAACTTAAAGGAATTACTGATCTGGACCGAGCCGTCTTTACATTCACGCGACAGTAACCTGGACCTCCGCCATTTCACTTCACAAGACTGTGAACAGGACGTGCAGTAGAGGATTCTGAGGAACATAAGTAATAAGATAACAGGGTTGTTATTTTTTTAATGTTGTGTATAGAATGTAATATAATTAATATAAAAATTGATTAGGTAATACATTTTTTCAAATCGTAGTTAGGGGACTCAAAAAGCTTGTCAAGACGTGACGCTAAAACTAGAATATTCTTATCTCTAGAGTGTAGATATATATAACACTTATATTCTGCTTAGAACCATGGAATTAAGATACGATAAATTGATTTTTCCTTCTGCGCATGCGTCAGAGCTGTCAAATTCAAAGTAGCAAACAGTGAAGTTTTCATTTGTCTACGTTCGGTTTCCCAACAGGCCCTTTTCTTTCATAAAAAATATTTTGCGTAAATTGAATACATACTTGTATACGTTATTCATGGTTAATTGAGGAATTTTGAAATAAACCTTTGAAAAATATCACTGCTTCTACATGCATGTATTTTAACGGACACACTGACTGGTATGCGCCCAGTAAAGTTGGTAAATGCGGAGGGAAAGTAGTTCAATGTATTAACGTCAAATTAAAAACGTTAGATGAAAATTTGTGAATACTGAAATGATTTCTTTAACTTTCTGTTTTTAACCCATATAAGTGCAAGAATTATAAAATTTGTAAAATATTTGCTTTTCAAAGTAATTCAACAGTTTCACTTTACCGATGCAATGTTAATTACACATATGGCGGAAGAATACACAAAGTGCATAAAAGTAGATCTTACAGGTAAGTAGGGCTTTCAAAAGTGTTCAGTTTATCGTGAAAAGCCTATATTATTATAACACATATTATATATCATTATGAATGAAAACGAACTAAAATTTAGTGGCGTATATACCAATGTAAACAGTTTGCTTACCAGACGTCCTAGCCGTGTTGTTTTAACAGGTCTACAGTTTAAAAAATGTTTTGTGTTGGAACTGACTCAGTAATAGGTTACCGATGGCATGGGTTTTACTCTACATTCCCTTTAGAGAGAAGAGATGTAATTTGCAGAAAGCGAGAAACTCTTTAACTTAAATTTTTCTTTCTTTCGTGAGTTATGTATACGTGTTCTTACAACACTGCAAAATATTTAATAACAAGACATTCAATTTTTTTTTTTTAATTATGTGGTTGTGGCATATTATTTAACTAAATATCTTATAATTATTGTTACCTTAATAGTAATCCCTTGCTAACACATTCCAACATTTCAAATTTTGATTAATTCTCCTTTGAAAGCGACATGCAAAATATTTAATATGTAATTAATATATCATTACATTGGCGCTTAAAGTTGGACGAAGTTAACGTAATTCAAAGGCAAAATATGGCAAAAAATAGTTAAATTTCATACGAAAAGTTGTATTTTAGCAGTAATTATTAGAGCATTTCGATCTTTTTTTAGAACATTTATTATTTATTCCGTAGGTAATTAACGTAGCTAAGATCTCATCTGAGGGTTATACTCTGCTTAAAATCTTTCATAAACCTCTAATTTGAGTTTCTTTGCGAACAACGTAGGCTATATAAACCTTCGCCATTAAATTCTTTAACGTCTGTTTCCGCAAATGAACTGAATAAGTAAAGAGAAAATATACAGCAATATAAATGGTCTACAAGTTTTGTACAGAATGTTCACGGTAAATTAAGCACTTTTGAGATCAACCTTTGAAAATAAAACGACTGCTTAACAACATATGCTACCACATGCACTGCCATGCAGGATCCCAGTTAAGTTGGCAGCAAATTAAGTAAAACAGCCATAAGCCATGGCGTTGTATTGCGAGTGTAACGTTTAAATTCATGGCAAATTAATTTGCAATTTTTTTTTAATTCGCATTAGAGTACGAACCTCAATATTAGTAACAAATTTAGGTTTTTAATAATTTAACATTTTCGCTTGACTGACGCATTAATAAAGTAATTAGGCCCGTAGCAACGCAACTTTTCCATAAGGCGGAAGGATAGAGAATAAGAAACGTATAACTTAAACAGGGCTTCCAAACGTGCTGAGTTAAATGCAAACAGCCTACATAGTCTATTCGTGATATCTTCACAATTTCTGAATCAAAATTTCAAAAATCACCCCATGTACGACGTTTTTGGTTGTTTCCTAAACATATCATATATCACGAGCGTTTTGTACATCTCTTAACATAAAAGTATCTTATTTTTAGTCTAATTGAATTTTTACTTATATCGTATATAAATTATAATATTTAAGTTCCAATTAATGTGATTAAACGCAGAGAGAAGATAGGTGTGGTGGTGTTGCCTGGAGAGGGATGGTTCTCGCACAAAATAATATTTAAATGAGTGCGCGCAAGCAGGGTGCGTTGTCTTTCGGTGTAATTTTTTTAGACTTGGTTAAGCTTTGCTTGCATGAGGCAGAGGAACAACCTGGAAGTACAACTTCAGCAGGGCTTCAGAAAAGTCGGAAGTAACCACGAATGGACTAATACTAGGAACTCACTTCGAAGTAAATTTTACAAGTGCAATGTTTCAACTGCAGCTTCCACGACCGGACTCAAAATGGCGGTGGGAGAAATGTGAGGCGAGCAGGGGTTGGATGTAAAACCCACCCTTCGGAGTGCGGGCTGGGAGAAGGGGGGGAAACGCGAGAGTAATTGCCCCTGCCCCTCTCTGCATATGTATTGCAGCGCGAGGAGTGGGAGGGGGGGAACATTTACCGCCCCGTGTTGGGGGGAAGGGCTGCCTGATTAATGGTTGCAGAAGCTAGCAAGAAGGGACGCGCGCCCTTGTCCTCCATCTTGCAGACTAATATCCCGATATGCTGCTGCAGCTTTATCGCTGATTCCAACACAGATACTGCAGTGCTTTGTTAATATTTTCTACGAGAGTACCGCATTAGCCTATAAGAGCCATTACACGATAGAAGTTTGGTGACGCTTGCTGCTCACAGATAATTTTAAAACGCATTTGAAGCATTTAAAGAAGCTGTCTGTTCAGACAGAGAGTCATGCGATACACAGTAAATTGAACTTGAAAATATTTATATTTGGAGGCTAGGAATAGTGCTTTGTATTTCCATCATGAATAGCTTTCATGGCGTANTAGTGCTTTGTATTTCCATCATGAATAGCTTTCATGGCGTATCACAAAATTCAAACACATTTGGCATGCTTTAAACTATCTTCTTAGTATATTTAGAATTCCATACTGGCCATAATGCATTTCTAACAAAACGGACAGCCATGCGACCTTGGAAGGAAGCAGTACATCCTTCGAAATTTTTTAAAAGTTTGATCTTAACGAGAGTTTCTATAAACTTTTTGAACATGGGGAGAGAACANTACATCCTTCGAAATTTTTTAAAAGTTTGATCTTAACGAGAGTTTCTATAAACTTTTTGAACATGGGGAGAGAACAACCAGATGAAAACAGACTTTTAAAATTTTAATTTAGTATTTGGTTATTATTTTAAGATAATCTTATAAAATGTCATACACATGTCTAAACAACATTTGAAATTCTCACGTCGTGATTCACTGGTAAAGCAGAAGCAGCATATTTTATTCAGTAAGCAAAAATTTCCTCAATTAACTAAATGTAGATATAATATCGCATTTAATTTGTACGTATTTAACATAATGGGTTTTGTAGGCTATTCGCGGTAAAGTGACCACTTTTGAAAGGCCTCTCATTTGAGCCTCTAGGAGCTTTGCGCTAATGTTTGAATCATTTCGGGGCAGTTGTAGAACAACTACGAATGGAATGCATATATTACGCAGTGTGTCTAGGGTCGTTGTATTGGTAATATTTGCTTGTAAACTATCCACAACTTTTCAGCAGTTTGCGGCTAAATTTTCTGAAGTAGTCGTAAGTATTTTTTTGTCCATAATACCTTGTATAAACACCTAACCATTCACACTCCACCGAAAAAAATACACCTTCAAATAATTACACTCCCTCCACTATGTTTAACAGTCTGTTGAATATTTATTTCCGTGGGCTCTGCATTAAGTCTGTGCCATACAATCAACTGTCCATTTAACCCAACATCCTATAATTTTACCTTCGTTTGCGAAGATGACGCCATTCTACCACTTTTGTTTTCACTGCCCAATGTGATTCTTGACAAAATTCAACCTCCCTTTCCTATTTATATCATTCATAAATACTTTTCCCCGAGTTACTCTTTCATTGAAACCAACTTCTTTAAAGTGCTATTCTATTGATAGATTTATGTATTTGTTACGGTCCTCGTGTATTTACGACGCAAAGGGGTGTCTTATGTTGGATTTACTCGTATGTGCACACATTTTTCTATTATGTTAAATTGTTTGGACTTTCCGTTTTTGTTGAATAGGTCCAACCCTGTTGCCGTTTTTATATCAACTTATTATAATACCAACTGCACGCTTGAGAATATTCACGATTTCTGGTGTCTCAGCACACTTTCAAATTTCAGAATGCTGAAGTATACAAAGCTAAGCAAAGCTGTCTATGTTCGAGTAATACAATGTACGAATACACAATTAATGAGGTAAGCGTACTTTGGAATATAGCTTGCTTCTCCAGTATTGATAATGATAGGTGATACGTGGTATGAGAGTGAAACCGAATGTTTGTGTGAGATAAAATTCTCTCGCTTTCATGTAATTAATTGCTTTTGTTTCACTTACATTAAAATGCAAGAAAAATTCTTTATTGTGCCTTGTGAACGATCTGATTTAACATATTAAAAGATAAATAAATGCGATTGTACGGATTACATAATAAATCATACATAGCCTTATGACGTGATTTTCGCTGAATATACTTGCTCAAAAGACTCGCTACTAAAAAAAAAAAAAAATGTATTAGTGGTTACAAANTAAAAAAAAAAAAAAAAAAATGTATTAGTGGTTACAAAGGCTATTCTTCTGTTGATGCTTCCGAAGGCGAAATATTTTTGCTGCTAAAAACAGATTGTGATACGCGCCCACGTGTAGCTTTGCGAGAATTAAAACCATTTAGCGCTAGTTAACAGGTTTGTTTGTTGCCTATATGTTTATGGGTACTTCTGAAGTAATAACAATATATTATGCTTTTTAACTAAGTGTTTAGTTGACGGGAACAGCACTAATGTTATCTACGACAAAATATTTCGCGAAGGCTACAAAAGTACAACAGAATATCTGCGCATGCGCCTTATTCGTGTTCGTCCACTTACATCTTGTCATAAACGAATTTAGGAGGGATATTCTTCATAAAAATGGGATGCATTACATGATATATTCATTCCGAGCAAGTAAAAGTTACATATAAATGATTACGGAAAATAAACTTTTCGTGAGGTGAAGTGTTCAGGCCTTGATATGTGTGCAAATGGTTAGATTTGTGTTATATTTGTGCTTAAGTCGAAATTCGTAACCAGAATTGCTGCTAGCACTTTATGATTTTTTTTTTATCTTATAACACACTAAATGTATTGATGACCACACGAAAATCATTTTTGTGATTACCAATAAATATTAAAAATTATGGAAAATGTAATTGTCACAAAATCTTCTGTGATGCTTACATTGACATAAAAATATTTTGTGGTCTCCAACAAATTTTTTTTTAATCACCATAAAAACTTATTTTAGTGCATCGTAAGTTAGTGAGGGTGGTATATAAATCCTATTTGTGACTCTAAAATGCTGAATCAGGGATATTAAAAAATCAACAGTTAGTTTTGCCTTGGAAGTTACTAACTTGATAAAATATGACATCGCCAGTTCAAATTACTAAATTTGCTCAAAATTTTCGTTTAGAAGTTATACAACTACTGTGCTATATCTTTTAAGCATATGAGTGTTTTCTGCTCAAAAATTTTCGTTAGATTTGCATTCATGTTATCCATACTGGTTGTTTATTGTGGCAGCGATTGGTTGCCGAAAGACTCACTTGGAAAATTAAAGTCTTATTAACCATAAATTTAAGCAGGAAAGTACGGGGAAAATTACGGGTCTATGACTCTATCATCGTTACACTTCAGCCATAATTAAATTACTATATCTGCCTTCTAGACCCACTCTATATCTTCTAAAGCGCCGGTATAGGAAATACCTTCACCAAATAGTTGATTTTGCGAACTCTCCCGGTACATTTCATGCAGCTGGCGGCCTCCGCAGAGAACTCGGCAAGATTTCAGCTGCTGCTGCGAATGTTTTAGGTTCCAGCGATTAGCGAAACAAGGCTGTTTGTGATAGGATAAGCTAGGTTAGGCCGTGCACATCGTAGTTTCTAAGCATTTAGGTGGGACTAGTCACAGCAAACCGGAATTGTGGAATTTTCCCCACAGCCTGCATTACAGGTTTTACTGATTTTACTGACCGACAGGTCGTAGGACTCCACTTTGTACATCTTCTGAAGTCTGGGTTGCTTTAATACTAATGCCAGTATCACTACTGTAATCTCTGGAAAGAAAAAATCACTTATTTCATTCCCGCAGTTACTGGGTAAAAATTAATAATGGCACTGAAGCTATAACAACGTCATGGATTTTGAGAAGCTACTATTTTATGCTTTATCGTGAGAGAAAAAAATTTTAAAACGTGTTAAAATAAAACACATGGCAATAAAAATGAAAATCCAAGATGGTGGGGTTTGATTTCCCTTAAGGTAGTGACTAGCGACCTCCGTATCTGGAGCTGCTAAGCGTTGCGTTTGGACTGCGAGGTATTGTGTTCGAATCCCGTTTAAGCAGTGTATATGCGTACCGTTTTAAGGCGTAAGTTAATATTTGTTGAGTATGCATTACGTCTCTTGCTCTCGATTAGCACTCCGGCATAAAAGCGACAGTGCCAATGCCGTCCAAAAAAAAAATATATATAGCTGGTTCGCTGTTTACCGATTCAGACCCGAGTAGGTTTACACAGTATGTACATAAAGCAAAATAAATTTGGCTATTTCAGCTGATGCAGTACACTGTGAGTCTCGACGCCCAATGATCTTTCCTGCCGTCAACTGATTCGTAAATCGTGCTATTGCCCTGGGTTATGAATACTGAATGTTTCACATCACTGTCGCCTAACACAAAGCCTACTGCTCATTTGTTGTGATAACTAAAAAAGTACTGCATCTGCTTACGTACAAAACGCATCACAATATTCGGAACTTCCAACGTACAACATAAATTATTTTAGATCAATCAAAAAAATCACTATCTGTAACTACGTATAGTTTAACGTAAATACTTACTGGTACGCTTGCAGTAAGATTGGCAGCGATGCAGGTAAAAGAGTTCGATGTATTAACGTCGTATTTAAAGCGGGTTGTGTAAATCTGCGTGGTAATGAAATTACTTCATTATATTTTTGGTTTATTTTAAACACAAGAGTAATAAATGGCATTTTTGCAACATATTTACGTTCCTAACAATTTCGCAGTTTCACTTGACTGAAGTGATAGTATTACGTACGGCGGAAGGCTACAAAATGGGCAGGGAAGTAGATCCTAAGCAGAGGTACTCTGCCTTTCAACGTTAATGCGGGGTCGCCCATTTCTTTCATTTCTTTCTGTGAACATGCGGGTGGAACATACGCAGCAATCTGGAACAAAGGAAAATTACTTATTTAGGTTAAATAGTGGAAGATAAGCTTATGTTATGTTATGTTGTGTCGGGTTAAGTTAGGTTGCGTTACATTAGGTAAGGTTTGCGCATGCAACTGCAATCCGTGCGCACTACTTTTTGTGTGAACCTCTGCTTTAAATCCAAGTAACCTGTAGATGTACCTTTATTTCATTAAAGGACAACCGCAAACTTCGTATAAAGATGACGGTTTTCAACACTAGGTATTTTTTGTGTTGTAATGAATTATTTTATGTTTCAGGAATCAACATTCCTCTATTTCACACAGAGACAGTAAATTAACATAAATGTTCCAGTGATCTTTTATTGCGTATATCTTCTGATGATGTTAACTCTGTGTTCCAGGATGAAGAAGATACGCGTAAAGGAGATTGTCATTTGGACACGGGGTATACTTATACCTCCTGCTATCAACCTGGAATGACATTCGTATACGTAGTACAATAATTGTGATATTCGAGGCCAAAATCAGTTCTACACTTCAAAATGTCAAAATAATTCGTACTAGCTGATGAACTAAAGAGGACAGACCATTAAAAAATGTATTATGGTACTACGGCACGTGGAACTCCTCGCGTAACTTACGTTTATTTCCCGTCGCCATTCTAAGCACAGTTTCATTCGACTGAAGAACTCTCTCTAGCTGGTAGAAAAATATTGCTGCGTGATTAAATAAACACTACTATAACCGCTTTTGCTCATCTAAGACCTCGCCTAGGACGAGTTCTGCTGGAAAATACGGGACCAATCTGTTAACGTGATATGAAATTATAGGATGTATTTCAGTGCCTTGTTTATTATACAAGAAGTGTCTATAATATGCCTAATTAAAAACGAACATTAGCATATATTATATATTCTCTGTCTTTATACAAATATATGTTTTAAAAGGCAAACCTTAAATTAGTTCCTTTATTCAGTGCTTTGTAATGACCGTAAAATAATCATAACTTCAATAATGCTAAACTTGAAACAATTAATTAATTAATTAAATCTCCTAGATTTTGTTTAGAATATTTTATATAACAAAATAGGCCCAAAAAATGTTATCAAAGTACTTAATTATTTTTAAGAGTGTTTAGTAGAAATTGGAACTTTTATGGTGTAGGCCTATCCTACGTACTACTTATTAATTTATTTGCAAAAATATATTTATGATAAATAATTACGGTTTTTGAATTTTACATACTTTTCTGTTGCATTATATTACTTAAAATGCGAATTAAATACTGTTTTATTTCGAAACACAGCCTTTGTGCTCTAAGGCGCAACTTTTCGTGTGCCTCTGCGGTTTGACACGAGCGTTGCCACCTTGTTCCAGGACCACATAATACAATTGGCTTAAATTGAAATGTTTACAAATAAAAACCTAATACTTTCATAGTCGATAGTATACCTGTGAGGTAGAGTACTCCATCTTGCAAATGAGTCATGAACTATTATTAGTAATCTCAGAATTGCTTGGCCATTTTAAAATTTGCTTTGAGTGTGGTGTGATACCTATTGTACATTCAAATTCCTATCAAACATACTGTGCCCAAATTCTTGGGCAAATTAATTTCTCATATAACATACATTTATTAAAAACACTCAAATTTATCACTCTAAACTAAAGATATTTCCTTAAGTTTCACACATAATATTTTGTTTCTTCTAACGTAGTGACCACAACACCTAAAACGACCAAACATTTTATAATGATATAATTACAAGTATTATTCATATTTTAAATAAATTATAATTTATTCTTAATTATAATATTAAATATTTTGTGCTCAATTTTTGTAAAATGAATTGCAAGAAACTGTCATCAGGAAGAAGAACTTTAACTTATCTTGTGCCCCGCAGAAACACAAGTGATCACGTGTATTTTGCAAAAGAGCCATGCCTTCCTAGTTGTAAAATTAATCTGGAATCTGAGAAGCTAATTGTACCGCCATGGAAAGCATTTTAAGTGTAGTTCCCGTTCATAATAGATCCAATTAATGAATAAAACTAATTAAAATAAACTTTCAACTAAGTCAAATGTTAATGTGTGGAGTTTTTGTGGAGAACTCCTTTCAGTAATAACAGGAGTGGTAATTTCTCAGAAGACTGAACTTATGTATATTTTTTTGTGATATATGCTGTATATAAAAACACATTCTTGTTGGAATGTTATGCTTTTACCTACTGTTCATGAAGTAGTTTTATATTTCAAGATTTACTGGTGGAATTTCAACTTGTAAAATTTGTACAAAATATATTTAGTATTTTGTGATATTTTGTTTTAAAAGTAAAACTTACTTAATATGTGAGCATTAATAATTTTTTGACTATCCTTCCTTCACTAAGTGAACTAATGTTTGTAAAAAAACAACGTGACTACATTTATGAGTGCAAGCAATGATACGAGCTATGAATTGTTCCGTTAGATGTCTTTAAAAATTCTGTTAGTTGTCAAACAATGATATCTGGAACTGAAATCTCATCTATGCCGGAGTTTTTCTGTTGCAATGTATGCAAAGTATGTGCAGATTTTAAGTATTCAGCTTGATCTAAATTTTCTCGTAAAGTAACAACTGGCAAATCAGTAAAATTAAGCGTAATGTAAAACAAGACTTAATATATCCTTTACGATTTATTATTAATGCACAGTCACTCATACTATTGCATTTCTTTTTTTAGCAACATTTCTGGAAGTCAGTCTTCTTTAACTCAAGTACATTGTCAAAATTGCTCAGATAAGGTCAAAACCGCAAAATCAAATTGCAGAATATATCTTTGCATCCCTTTGGAAATTTAAGGTGGGATTCTTAAGGCTGCCGCTTACCTAGGCTGCCAAACGTAGGACATTTTTTTTTTTAAATTGCTAAATATCTTTTGAGCGATGTCTGTCTACAAATAACATTAAATAATATTTTCATATCCGATAAAAAGTTTCTGTTTTCTGTCTGTCTCTGCATTTTTTATAAAGTGAAAATGTCTATTGAGGGTTTTTCAGAATCATTAACCCTGATACATGGATGTGCAACAGACTTTTAAATACATTGGAATGCCATACCTAGAATGTATGTCTCATATATACGAGTTGCTGAAGGAAAGACTGCATGCCAGTTCAGTACTTCACGCGTAGAGGCGATGAGGCATCTAATGCGCGTACCAAAGTCGCCCATAAGGAAGTTCAAATCCCAAAATTATTTTCTAGGTTTTGGGAAATATTTAAACTTTTCAAACATTATATCAACGGTAATTCGATAAAAGTACTGAAATAATGAAATTTAACTTATGCCGCATTTTTGACGAAACTAAGATTTTTAATCAAATTTTGCTTTGGACCAATTCTTGAAAGTTAATGGATAGAGTTAACTTACCTAAAACTTTTTTTGGTTTCGTAAGAATGACACGAAGCTATTTTTTTGAAGCGCGACTCTTGGCACGCATACGATTAGAGCTTAGCTACTAGAATTTTTTTTTTAGTGAATCTCACAGCTTGAAATGAAGTTACAGATGACCGTATAACCCAAGAAATTTATTTATGGCGTTCTGGTGGCATAAAAAAATATTTAGAGCGGTGCCCAATTATTTCACTTCGGTACCATTTTAAAATTTATTTTACATGAGAGAAAAAATTTAAATTCTTGCGAATTCGTTATTTATGGGTTTAAAAATTAGTTTCTTTTGTTTTCACTTTTATTGGACTAGAGTAGAATAGTTTGGTATGTTCTGGTACAATGTATCATGAGGGTGTATTTTAGATTGTTTTGGTCAGGTTTTAATGATCTGTCTTTCCGATTGGGTGTCTGTCATCTTGGTTGGATGTGACCTTGAACTAAGGTGACCTTAACCTTGGGTGACCTAAACTCGAAAAATGGAAGACAAATGGTAAACATATAGGAAAATCGGGGTAAAATTAAATTGACTCCAACCACCATCTTGGATTTCCGTGACCTTGACCCTAGATGATCTTAGACTAAAAACTCGAGAAAAGGCAAAAATCGTTAAAAAATTAGAGGAAATTACATTATTGATTCCAAACGCCTTCTGGGATTTCTGTGCCANACTCCAACCACCATCTTGGATTTCCGTGACCTTGACCCTAGATGATCTTAGACTAAAAACTCGAGAAAAGGCAAAAAATCGTTAAAAAATTAGAGGAAATTACATTATTGATTCCAAACGCCTTCTGGGATTTCTGTGCCCTTGATCTTGACCCCGGCTGTCCTTAAACCCGAAAAATCGAGATAAAATGCAAAAATTGTCAAAATAATCGTAAAAACAAAAAAGAAAATTAAAAGATCAACAAATGTAAAATTTTGAGATCTTATAAAAACTAGATATTTTAAATATTAAATACTTAAAAAAATTTAAAAATGTGAGATATAATACAAAATCTTAAAGTTGTAAAAATTCAAACGATTAAGAAAAATTTTGGGAAAAATAAAAAAAAAATCGTTTTTAAGGACTTAGATGCAGGAGGTACAGAGCTCGATTTTCGTAAAGATGGTGGAGCACATCAACTCGCAGAGTGGCGACCAGCAGACGACTGACCCCGCTATTACATATATTTCATTGGCTATTTAATCGCCCCCTTACCAAAATTTACCCACTATATGTCGAACTCCACCACTACAGTGCGCTAGTAGCAAGGTGCGACTTTGGCCACATTATTTATCTGCAGAGGTCGAGATATC
This sequence comes from Clitarchus hookeri, assembly GCA_002778355.1. Lineage (NCBI taxonomy): Eukaryota > Metazoa > Arthropoda > Insecta > Phasmatodea > Phasmatidae > Clitarchus > Clitarchus hookeri. The sequence continues at coordinate 770,124 of NQII01000137.1, read as the reverse complement.
ATGTGACCAGCAACCAATCTCAAGTGGGCAATGTGATGTCAACATTTAGCCTGGTAAGCTATTTTATGTTCGACTGTTCAATCAAATTTCACGGCATGTTGTTTGTCGTAATCACATATATATTTGCCCATCAAAGTAAAAAATCTGCTCAAATTTCAAGTACCTGTTCGAACCATCGAGCTATTGGAGTGCGACCAGCGTCCCAACTTCGTCTTTGGTGGTACCATTGCTAATTACAGCTGGGCTGCCTGCGTTGTCGACGATACCATTNTTCAATCAAATTTCACGGCATGTTGTTTGTCGTAATCACATATATATTTGCCCATCAAAGTAAAAAATCTGCTCAATTTTCAAGTACCTGTTCGAACCATCGAGCTATTGGAGTGCGATCAGCGTCCCAACTTCGTCTTTGGTGGTACCATTGCTAATTACAGCTGGGCTGCCTGCGTTGTCGACGATACCATTNTCAGCGTCCCAACTTCGTCTTTGGTGGTACCATTGCTAATTACAGCTGGGCTGCCTGCGTTGTCGACGATACCATTCGCAAACCATTCGGGTTAGGCCCTTTCAACATGAAATGAACAAGGCCAGCACAGGCTGAATCAGTTCCACTTAGTACACAGTGGTCTAGGCCCTTTTCTAAATATAGTTGCCCACCATTCTCGAACCACAACCGATCAGTCACCAGGGGTCAAGGTCAAAGTCACAAAAACTAAGATGGCAGTTGGGGTAAAATATACAATCTTACCCGAGTTTTTTGCGAATCGATCGTTGTGTTTTTCTTACTTGTTTGAATTCTAGGTCACCCAGGGCCAAGGTCACGGAAATTCAAAATTGCTGTGGGGGTGAATAATGTAGTTTTCTCCCAATTTTTACCATTTTTTTTTTTACATTTTTTAAATTTGTTGAGTTTACGCTAGGCCGGGCTGTAGATCAAGGTCACAGAAAAACGATATGACAGTCGGGGTCAATAATGTGATTCTCCCCCTCCCACTTTTACGATATTTTGTGACTTTTTTCTTAATTTTTCAAGTTCAAAATCAACCGGGGTTAAGGCCAATGAAATCCAAGATGGCAGCCAGGGTCAATAATATAATTTTCCCCCGCTTTTACGGTATATTTACTTTTTTTTTCTCAATTCTTAGAGTTTAAGGTTACCTGGTGTCAAGGTTCAGATCACCCAAGGCCAAGGTTAAGGTCACACATAAACAATATGGCCTACGTCTGACCGGAATGGCAGAGCGCTATAACATTACAAAAAATCCACAATAAACCTTCATGATCTATTGTGCCAGTAATACCAAACTATTCTACTGATCAGTATTTGGTATCATATAACACATATGTAAAACACGGCAAAAAAAAAATTTTGCATATTCAAAAATTCCTTATTTCTCACGCGCTTGCAGGGCTCGAGCACGCAAATAACGCCGTGTTATATGGCTTCCTTATGCAGCCTGTAACAACATGCAGTAGAGTAAAATCTCATCTGAGAGCTAGCTGCCCGCCTACCGTCTGCTAGACGTTCACCTCCGTTGACCAAATATTTATTTTCAGTGAAGTCGCAGTTATTCGCGTTAAGGAATGTGTGGCAGCTGAGAGCTGGCGATAGCAGCAAGACGTCGGCGCGGCGATTTGTAAGGGCGGCTGTCGCGGGTCAGCAGTCGCCGTGACAAATCACTGGCGGGGCCGTCGTCGTGACATGTGTTGGTCCGGGCGCGGCGGGAGACCCCCGCGGGGCCATTCACTGCGCCCAAGGCCAGGAAGGCGGTGCTCCCGGGGGTCAGTCCCCGGGACCGCCCGCCGGGACCGCTGCTCTCTCTCTCTCTTCCAGGACCGAAATGGGATCGCTCCAGTTGCGCAACTTCCGATCCATCTTGCCCGCCTTGACGGCTCCTTAGCGGCATCCCAATTCCGTTATTTGGTCGTTTGGGAATCGACGGTGTTGAGTTCTACGACACCGAGCAACGACACTTGTGTTTAGTTTAGGAACTGCATTACAGAATGTGTAGATACTCCTTCGTCATTTGAACACTGAAGATAAAATAAATAAGTTGTAGATGATTTCACTCATACAATTATGAAATCGTTTTATTCACTCGCTCCCTTAAAGAGTTTCCCTAGTGGCCATATATGAGTCTCTGCAAACAGTTGTCTAAATTCTAATTTTAAAAAAATATATAAAATATTTTAATTTATATTTTTTTTAGGACTGCAATGGAAGTCAATATTTTGTTGCCAGTTTATAAATTTGGTTATTGAAACACAAACGTGGTCGTTGAAAAATGTCAAAGTTAGCAAAAATCACTGTAAGTAGCTCTCTGTTTACGATAATTATTCTTTTGCAAAGCAGTGTTTTAAAGTATAGCGATAATGCTGTATCTCTTCTGAACACATTGCTGTATTGAAACCCAGTACTCAGCACTTACCCAATACTCACCACTTATAATTCTAAGGAAACAGAGCACAGGCGAAGCTTGTTTATGTTATTTTCCATCGCCGTCGCAATACTTACTTACGGCCGGACGTGACCTCGAGGCGTTAAAAAAATTTTTACTAAGGACACCCCTTAAGAAAAAGTTTGTTCAAAATTTAATGTCACAAAATTACGATTTTTCTTACAGAAATTGTGCCAAATATGACCTTCTTCAATACAAATAACATGAGTAACGAACACAATTACGCATCAATAATGTATCGTTAATATTTTTTGTTTTAATTTAAATAACTTGCGTGGAAACAGGTGTGAAATTAGACATAAACAATAAAAGACGCTTTTGCGGAGGTATTTGGTGATTTAGTGTACTTCTACAGCTCCGTACAGTTGCCCCCTCAATCCCCAAATATTTAAGATATCAACCAGGTCACGTGATAGACTTAGTACTCACGCAACGTGTTCGTTCACGGTTCCTTACATCGGCAAACCAAGATTCAATTTTCTCCACCTCTGTTCTGCGTCAACGGTCTGCCTGTGTTACGAGATGGTTCACGTTTAACAAATCATTTTCAAAATAAACCTTAAAAATTAATCATTTTCCCATCAATGATCATACGTTATTGTAAACACTCGCCGGTGTACTGACATTAAGGGCCATTGAAACGTCTCGCTGTACTTCAATTTCCAAAATATAAAATCAACAACATAATTTTGACTGATTTTCTGTATTTAAACGAGGTTTTTTTTGTTGACTCTATATTTTAATTAACAAAACCATAATATACGTCAATAGTTTACAGTCTACCGTAAAAAGATTTAGAATATAAAAATTTTTGAAAAATAACGTACAGAAACAACAAAATCAATACAAACGCAAACATTGTTTTAAGATTTATAACGTTATATTTCACAAAATGCTATTACAAAATTTACAAAAACAAAATTTAATTTGAACATAATTTAATTTTCTTTAAATCTCCTGTTTAAGATTTTTCTTCAAGTTGTATAAATTTTAAGATTATAGAGCTGTCGATAATACTGTTGTCTTAATTAAAAATAATTATTTTACATCATTACTGATTTTGTAGTTTATATACATAGTTTTTCACAAAATGTTGGCGATTTGTAAATCGAAAACTATAGACACTTTTTATTATTTATTTATATGATATTTGCAAGCATTAAAACTTCTGGCCAATAAATCTAACTCCACCAAAATATATCAGGTAGTTAAAATAATGTTCTTATAAATTTTTTGGGAATTCGTGCACCGCGAAATCTTTCTATATCTCTTAACGCTGGCAGAAAAATATTAAATTTAGTTGTATGACTTTAACGTCTTACTGGAAGAATAATAACTGGCCAAACAATAACATTTTTATAGTTTTAAAGTTATTTTGTGTTACCTGAGCCATAACAATGTTAATTTATACACGTGGCAGAAGTATACACAATGAGTAGGGACACCATATTTTCGCGAAAAGGGATCCATGCAGGCCAAGATTTCAATGTCTCACTGCACGCCTGCAGTTTTCCTTTAATTAGTCTCCGCGTGTCCAGAGAGAAGACAATTCGTAACCTGATTGGCCCAATCATAAATAGATTACCTCTGCACTGAAGTCTGTGATTTGTGAGCATGCACCTGAGATGCGTAGAAAACGTGGCCATCCAAAAACGCTTAAGTGGATCTGAACTGAAGTGTTTTGAATTACATCTAGATAGCAACACTTTTAGCGAAAATGTTGGTGTCCCTAACAATGGGCGAAAGGAAGAAATAAAGCTCACAGCTTTCGAAGCATTCGATCAAGAGCATGACTGGCGGAAGAATACACGGCCCCCTTCCCGAAGATTTTCTTGGGTAAGAGTTCTGTGCCATCTCGAAATACATGTTTGATTTCAACAGTGTCCTTTCCTCTTGTTCGTATTCTGCGAACTTTTAAGACACTTCTAAATTACACCATAGTGCATGAACTGAAAAATGAGTCAAGAATATTTGTTTATTAGCTGACACCTAACCTTTTTTTTTTTTAATACCGACATCGTAATGCCAATCCTCCCCAAAAATATTAGCCTCCACGTGTTCAACGAATTCAAATGCAGCTAACAAACAGAGAGGCTCGCCCCTATGAGGTATTCGCGTCAAACTTGTCCCTGAAATAGGAAAAATATTGTGAAAAATTCTTTCGATGGACGTGGGCAGAATAGTATGGACTTCTCCGGTAATACTAATTTACTTCGGCTCGATGCCCGAACTTCTCTTTCCTCGTTTATCTCGCTCTTCAGGTGGGAAACAACGCCCACATTTTTTATTTATTAACTCTGCTGTTATTTGCGAGGGTGGACCGGCAAGTATACGATTAAAAGGTTTCTTGTCGCACAATGCTATTAAACTATTTACTTCTTTCCCTGCCTACATTTATCGCTGTCATTTTAATCGTTGGTTTCACGCAATAAGGCTTGTTTACGTTTTTAAAATTAACTCCAATAAAAATATTGCCGCCTGTACCGCTGAATATTGCCGCCTTCTTACTGTAATGCCAACAGCGAATCGAGGAGAAATAGTACTGTTTACCAATAGCTCATTAATAAAAGTGTGATATTTATATTTGTGTCGACCAGAATCGGTTTTTTTACATTACATACATATTTATTTCTCATAATGCTAACACATTTATATTTGTAACAATATTTCACAAGCATGGCTTTTGAAAGAGTGTAATAAGATGCAAGGGAACGATGTGAAGATCTATTCCTGAACACAGGCTCTCAATTGCTAACATTCGGACCATAAACGCATCCCCATGCGGATATAACATTGCGGCAACTATATTTTTGCTTTCAGGCACTGATAAGAATGCGGTGATGACATAGTTAAGGGGCTTGCCTGCCTGCATAGTTTTGATAGTTTTTTGGCGGAGAAGCGCGGGAGCCATAAGGGTTACACTGGCACGCGCTGGAAGAGCGCTATCGCCGCTACGCGCAGGGTTGTACTGGCATGCAGAGTTCCCGTAGTGCTACGTGTACCTATGGGACTTTAAGCTGTCACCTTATCATTTTATTGATTAAAAGTCTTTAGCAAAGGTTAACACAGGCTCCTATCGTATTTCAACTCGTGTCCGGGTAGTGCGTTTTAAGATACGGCAGTCTGAAAAAGCCGTTTTTAACTGCATTGGAGTGCTCCGAAATAATACTTACATCAAGCGTGGTAACTTTAAAGTACAATTCCGTCCTCGTCGGGGGTACGGTGTATTTTCGTAGGTTAACATACAGGGGGCACGTTTAATAGTTTCGTCAAAATACCAGGATTTCAAACACTCGGCAGCGCAGTTCAAGCGCCAGGTAGGCGGAGCACTTAAGTATTAAGGTATAATGTTTTGCTCACCTGGCAGAAATATACACATGCAGACCAGTGACTTCCGCCCGGAACGCTAAAGCTGTTAGGATGTATGTTGTCTTCTATTAACTTAAACCTCCTTTCTNTCCTCAATTTGAATGAATGATGAAGGCTGAAACCATATCGTCAGCTTAGCTTGCGAGAACGATATGGAAGAATGCAGTACAATTTATGTTGGACACCAACTATTTCATTACGATTAGAGCACTCACGGAAAAATAATAATTGTGGTAACCACACGATATAGTCTGTTAAAATTATTATGCCAGATCCACAAAGTGTTTTGTTGGTATTCACCCTGCCAAACGTTTTGGTGGTGAACTCGGCAATTTTTTTTTGTAGTGGCCGCGAAAGTTAAGTGGGGACAACTAAAAAATTTTGATTTCGCCACAAAAGTTTTGGCAGGGTGAATACCAACAATACACTTTTTGACAGCCCAGAAATTTTTTTTTCAGTGATGATGATACAGTTATTACGTAAGTCTTGATAAGGTTATTTATTTTTATAATGCTGCGCAGCTTTTATGTCATGTGGTGGGCAGCACACACTAACTCAACATAACCTAACTCACATTTATAAACGACACAGACCTTCGTGGCTTTGTCGGGATTCAAACCCCGAGCGCCGTGGTTTGGTGATAATGTTTTAGCGACAGTTTTAAATTTGCAATGCATAAAATTAATTAACACATTCCCTTTTATTAAACTGCTTAAACTGTTTTATCGCTTTGTATTTTGCAGTGTCAAGTTTGTATTTGCAACTGGAAATTTTCGTCATTTGCAAGTTGAGTCCCCGTGGGACTCGATTTCGCCCAACTTGCGTTTCAGTGTAGGTGTTATCTGTGCCAAAAAGTTTTATAACATACACAACTTAATATTGCTTTCATTATATAACATTTGACAACGTATATTTTAACTTTTAACAATAAGAGTCATTTCCAATGCATGAGATTACCATTAACATAACGAGGGAGGGAAGAGAGAGAGAGAGAGAGAGAGAGAGAGAGAGAGAGAGAGATAGATATGTGGGTGGGCACATGTTAAAAACAGCACAGATTTTTTAGGCTGTAGTAGTTTTTTATCAGCTGCAATTGCCATCAATTCCCAGCAGCCATGTATCTCGATACTTATAGGCTGTGAGCACTTTTGAGGCCCTAGTTACTTTTTTCTTTCAGTAATTTTTTATTCTTTAACCGCCTTTTTAAACAAATATTTCAATGTAGGTAATAAACACAGTGTGTATATTCCACCGCACTCGGAAGTTAACGTCTAAGGTTAAAATTAAATATATTTATTAACTATTATTCCAAATGAGAGGGCTTTCAAAAGTGCTCACTTTACCGTGAATAGCGTATAACTGTTCTTTTGCCTTTGGTTTATATATTCCTCATAGTCGTCTAACAGGTGCAATGGGAGTGAATGTACGAATATAATTTCGGCAGTGAGTTACTTACTACCAAGGCTGATAAAATAGCCGCATTGCAGTTATCGTTAGCTGAAAACTTTCAGGCTTACGAATTTTTCCTTTGCACTTCATTACTGAATCTTTGCTTGCATAATCTCCAAACTAGGTATATTAATTTTATTTGCAATGATTATGCTCGTGTTTTCTGTCTATTTGTATGACAAAAACATACAATTTTTCAAAATAAACCTAAATCATTATGCCCCTTCTGAGAATTCAGTGTCCTTTCCACCCCGTTAGCGAATGAATGCAATTATTCGGCCACCGAGTAGGAATTTCTGCGCCTGGCATTAACTAAACACATATTACGTCATTAGGCATAACTTTAAACAGCAGTAAAACTCCTCTCTGTTACAGTGGGCGTCTGTAAAATGACGATAACACGACTACAGATTACGGTAGTTTTGTTAGATTAAGAAAAAATCAACGAGTTCTGAACCAAATTCTAATCCTGACGCCATCAAAGCCGGAGGGAGTCCTTTCTTGCGCAGGATTTATTATTAAACATAGGCTGCCTGGACTTGTAAGATCAAGTTATTATGTTGGTACATAAATTATTTCAGTATAAACTCAAGACACGAATGAAGCCATGCTAATTAACCATAAATGTTCCTGAGAAAACGAAAATTGCTCTCATAATTTAGAAAAGTCATTTGTAGCGCACTTACCAGCAAACCTTCGTAACTTAAGACGAAACGCATGCGCAGAGCAATGTCTGCGATGTTTCCGGTGAGCAGAATTGTGGGGAGGACGAGACGGGATCGGAAAAGACCAAAATAAGAACGAGAGCGAGATTGGGAGTGGAACCCGAGTACAAAAAGAATGCGAGGCGACTTGAGTGGTTCGGGCGTGCCGCGAGGATAGATAAAAACAGAATACTAAAAATAAAACCACTCTTAGAAATGAATGGAGACAACCCGAGCGAATGCCACGTGCAAGTTAGAAGAACGAAGCACGTAAAAGTGCGGGAGAAAGAGGAGAGATTGACAGTATGAGCAAGTTGAGAAGTTAAGTCATATGTGGTACAAATTTTGCAATATATTTTAGGGCCATGGAAAACTCTCGCAGTGTGCGAATTCCCAAAACGTAAAATCAAGAACAGAATTTGAACTACTTAATATCTTTCGATGGTCTTTATTCTAGTGACTGTATATTTGAATTTAAAAAAAAAACCTTACATGCATACAGCAATATTTGATACAATGTAGGATAGTTTTCGAATAAAAATTTGTTGACTGTTTTCGATTAATAACCTACAGAAACAACAAAATCAGTACATGTGCTTATTATTGTTTTTACTTTTTTAATTTTATTATGTAGAATTTTATAACAACAAAATTTAAAAATAATAATTTTGAAGCAAATTAATTTTTTTAAAAGATCTTGTTAGAGGTGTTTCTTTAAAAAAATCTGTTTTCTTCAAGATATATAAATTTCAATACCATACATTAGTAGACAATACTATTTTGTTAATTTTAATACTCATTGTTTTGTTATATTTACTGATTTTGTGGATATCACTATTTTTTCGGAAAAAAAATTAGCAATTTTTAAATTTAAAACTATTGATTCTATCAGGACGTTCGTGCTTTGTAAATTTACACGGGCTCAATTCCTCTTACATGATTAAATTTCCAAATTATTTCTTCAATACGAAGCAGCGAATCCAGGTACCGGATAAGAGTGTATCGATAATTCATTTTTCTTCACAATGTATTATTACTAAGGAATGAAACTAATACATTGTATTCAAAAAATGGAATTCCAGTCATCCAAACATAATCTTTTTTCCTAGTATATGTTGTTTCTAGAACAGATAAACAAGTTTGTGCTTCATGAAAAGAACCTCAGCCTGCAACACGAAACCTTATTAAAGTATCTGAATTAATTTTTTTTCTAACTATGTATACTTTTCAAGAGCAGCAAAGCAAAATTCTGAGCTAAAAATGAGCCGGAAGAGAGCCAGGGTACAATTTACCACACTCATGATTGATCGTGTAGAGCGATTCCATCTCATTGTGCATACTTATGTAAAGGGAGAGCTGAATCACTACCGCCAATGCGGGAGGTACTTATGATAGAGCACTGGGCGACTGTATGATACGAAATTGAAAACAAAGATCCGCAACCAGTGAAAAACACTGCCCTGCCATTAAATTGTGTATCGGAAAATTACTGGAGCCACCAACTTATTTTGCATTAATCTTTGCACGTTGGCAGCATAATTTTTACAGCAGTTTATTTGATTGTACGAATATTAAAAAAGAAATTCTCCTTGTACTATTCCGCAAATATCACAGTTTTTAGTGAAATCAAGAAAGCTGTGGGAGATTGACGTCCTCGAGGATCCCAAAGAGATCTGGCCTACCGCTATAGGGCGTTTTTCCTAAGCATCGTGAACCGTCTTTACATGTAAGACTGCTTGTCCCATTGAGCTCTTGGCCTTTTCCAAGTGGTAATGCCAAATATTCTTTTCCTTTCAGTTGTTTATGATTTTGGCGTTAATACGTCTTTTAAAATCAGACCCGACACACGGGGCACCAGGGCGGAAACGACGACTGTAGCGTTTGCCGGACGATCCATCCCGACACCGTTACGTTGTGACTGATAACACGATTGAAGTAAACGTGGTCTCGTTCGATCGTGTACACAGCTACGATGCGAGCGTGACATTGAGTTGGCGCCGCGCATGCGCGAGGCCCGGGCGGGGGCCCACGGCGACTGGCGGCAATGTTGGTATTAGGCGAGAATTCGCGGGTAGCAGGCCTACATCCCGCAACTCCGATGTGCTAGTGCACTGGTTTTGGTACCACCAACAGATTTAATATGCATTTGTCGATTCGAACCATAAAAGTTAAGCATCAGTTTCGTTACTTTCCTTTCACGCCCGTATCCCAAAGAAAATATTGCCCTTTAACGCAGACCGTTAAATAAACAGTATGTTCTAAAACAATCCCATGAAAGGCATATATTTCAGATGTGAAATATATTTCCCCGTGAACGCGGATATGTAAATTCCTTTACAGCCAGCTATCCTCTTAACATATTCTGGTAGACCATTTGTTTTTTTTTTTTTTTTATCTTTTGTTAAAACTTTACTTAGGTTAAAATTTATTTAAGTGCGGCAATGTCGTAAGATCCAATAGTTATTGTGGGTTGAAATTATTACATCCAAGCCAGAACTTTCCATAATACCCAGACGTTTGAACAGTGAAGTTATATTTACCTGCCACTGATCTGCCGACTCAATCTACAAGACTTCTCGTTTGAGGATTAATATGTTGCTGTGGCTGCACCCAGCTTGCTCTCACAAGTTAATTTATTTATCTGCTTTTAGGCTGACACTTAGAACAGTAATGAAAATTAAATATTATATGAAAACAATAGCCTATATCCATTGTGTACATGCCCAATTCAAATAATTTAAGCTGCAGTGCAATAAGGAGTCCAAAAAGACATCTTAGAGTTGGATGCGCGTCGCCCTACGGAATCCCTTTAGTCCTTCAGCCGTACATATTTTTGGTTTCCTTTTGTAATGAACATGCAGCAGTAGGCTATATGTGCTATTTACTTTTCGTATGTCAGCTGGAATTTGAAAACGTTTGCAATAAAGAATTAAATAAAAAATTACAGCATTTATTTACGCAAACTGTAGGCTATATAGTTTTGTTCGTGAACGTTATTATTTTTCCTCCAGTATCAAATACTAGCTCAAATGAAAGTGACTGTTCCTTCAAATTTTCCGTATTTTCTATTGAGAAAACCTTCCAGCGAGCCCAGTGCACACGACAAATATTTGCAAAAGCCTACTGCTTTGGATGCCTAAGTGGTGTGTTTATTTATTTTATTTATGTATTTGCATCCCATTGATCCCGGAAACCTAAGGATGCAGAACGAGTCAAATATAAATAATTAAGATAATGCAGTCAGCACAAAAACAAAGTAAGATAATAGTACATGTTAAATCAGACTAAGCAAGTGCCAAAATACTACAATGAAAAACTTTACAACTAAGAAAATATTATAGAACTAAATACATATACACACAAATGCATGCACATACACACGCATATGCATTACATAAGCACACTTACGTCCATGTATGCATGCGCATATACATATACAATGTAAAATAGTTAAACAGTTATAATACAAAGCCATTAACAAAGTCTAGATAGAAACCACACAAATTTACACAACTAAAAAAACTCATATTTATATGCTGATATATAACTTTATTATATTTTGACATGGTTATAATATATTGTTGATAATACCTTGTGAGGAGACATTACATTTTTGGTATTTTGCATTTAATTTAGAGAGTAAAAACAGTTTTCCTAGAAGAATTTCTTTATTTGGTTTAGAAACGTACTATATTTGATATTTGGGAAATGGATAATGAGATAGAGTTAAAGAAAATAAATCTGCTAGTGTAGTAGGAGGCACTGTGTGCGTTTAGCTCTGGTGTTCCAACCCAGGCTTCTTGGCGGACCTCCCTGACCTTCGCACTGCGGAATGCAATGGAGAACCATCGCGATGTTATCCTGCGTAGTTTTCTAGGTTGCATTGCATCACATCGCCTTTGCCTGGTGTTCCTTCAAGTCTCACAGCTGTCGGCTTCAGCACTGCCTGCTACTGCCTTAGCCACAGCCTCGTGCAAAAAAAAAACTCCAATAACGTTAATTGTGTTCGTTATTATTAGTTTTCGCCTTGCGCTTAGCGCTGGTATATTTCACGTGGAAAATGTTTGCGTACACAATTTTACACCGATATGAATACGCACGATCGTCGACTATTTAAACTCAGCTTGAAGTCAAACACGCTGACAATTTTATCATAGTGCTGGCAAAAGTGTTGGAGTTTCATTGCACTTCGACAACTCTTTTGAACTCTGATGATCCGTAAATCAGAAATCTAAATTGAAGCGCATTATCTGTATATCTGTATGAAGCTTTGTTATTTGTATTGCCTGCCCAAGTTTTATTTTCCCTACCTATTAAGGAAATGCGCAGGAAAGTTCTAAAAATGCTATTTTAAAACATTTTCACGATTTTTTTTTCCTTCGACTAAACTTAATATTATAAAAACAAAACAACACGGGATTATAAAAAAATTTTATGGTAAAAAGTCGTATGCCCGGGACACATATTTTCTGAGATACACGTAAACACGCAAACGACGAATGTAAAGATAATGGGCTTGTGCCATCTTTAGGAAGCGAGTTAAGCTAAATGTCTTGTATATACTTTTCGTCTATATGAGGAATAACTCAACGGAGTTTGACAGTGATTCTGGTTAGCATTCTGTATATAGACATATAAGTGTCTGTGTGCGTTTTAAATAGCTTGTAGGCTACCTCGAATTGTAAGAATTTGAATGGACGACAATACCGATCACGCAACAAATAAATATTCCCAAATAAGCAAAACAACTACGAAAAAATTATATTATTTACGTATCAGAGTAGTTCTCATTTCAATAACCCACCCCCAGATGCCCCACGCAACACAAAATAAATTATAAAACTACTGTTCACGCCACGGGGCTCACGTTATTTTCCACGGCATTCCGGAAAGTGAAGAGTGAAGCATGTCTTGGAGAAGGGCACGCTGCAGAGTACAGGACGTTTGGACCTTGGAGTCCAGACGGCGAAACCAGGTTTGCACGTCAAGACACACACACACACGGAGGCGAGTGAAAGAGCTTCTCGGGCTGCGTGCAGCAGTATCTCTTCCCCTCGGCGAGACGTGGATGTGTGGCGACTTGCGGGGGTCCCGGGGGTCCTGCATTGTGCGGCCACAAGGCGTGATGAACGACGCGTCGTCGGCGACGTCACTTCGAAGAAGGCTCTTCCCTGGCCGAGGGAACACGCCAGTTTACGTAAATAGCTCGTCGCCCCATGCTGAGAGCCTCGGGACACAACTGCAAGTCGGCAGGCAGCCGCCGCGGCTTTTGTGCTCCCNAGCTCGTCGCCCCATGCTGAGAGCCTCGGGACACAACTGCAAGTCGGCAGGCAGCCGCCGCGGCTTTTGTGCTCCCACCGAGTGGCGAGAGGCGACGTCCTCCGAAAGACTCGGCGAAACTGCCTTCAAATAAAAAGAAAACGCCGTCGCTAGGTCGTTCCGGAGTTCCAGTGGCACGACGCAACCCACAATAACACAATTTACCTCAATACTGTCCCAGCGATAAAAAGTAGTACTTCGTCTAAGAAAAACAACTATGTGCTTCCGTGTTGCCATCGTTGAGTCGTCCAGTTTTCCCGTTTCTTAATACAGAAGCGGAGTCACAATCAGACCGTTGTCCTCGTTGCACTCTCCTGAGTATTTTGACGTTGATTTTTCTTCTGACTTCATTGTTCGTTTGTTTGGACAACCATTCTATTATTCAAATCTCATTTCGTTTTTCAAATTTTGACTTTATTCCTTTTGGAATTTTCTATGAATTTTTTTTTTTCTCCAAATATTTTGCTACAGTTAATCTTGGACGTTTTCACGACATTGTCTGGGTCTTCTGTAACGACATAGCCCTGCAACGGCGTACATCCACGATAACAATTTTTAATTTAATTTAAAGTCTCTGTTCTTCAAGCCTGCGATGAAACTATCCCATGTGTTTGATTTTGTGAAACACCTTTCAAACAAGAATGACTGCACTTTTAATGACACAGTTGTAATTTATATCTTACTATTACTTTAATTTTTTAGGACCACATGGAAGTCGGCCTTAAAATAAATGAAGTTACTGCGGGTTGCCTAGAGCCCTTGTCAATCCGGAATGACCTTGTAAGGGAATTTACATTTATCATATCGGATTTAAAGATTTTTCATCGCAGCCTAGTTAGTATTACATATTGATAGTTATATTTCACGGATCGATACCTTTAACTTTTGCAAGTACATTCATAATCATATTCATAAAGTTGTTTCCAATTTTGTGCCTTTTGTCTTACTGGAAACGGTTTGCATATCAGACTTAAACTAAACATTCAGTTGTAAATGGCACACACATCCGTGGCTTATCCAGACTCGAGCCCGGAACTTCGTTATCAGAATTTTACGCTTTGACATCCTAAACTTTGAAGTTGGAAATGAGAAATAAAAATTTCATAAAATACAAAATCTATTTTTCTAGTTTGTGCTTCTACGTATAAAGACAAAATGTTATTTCTAATGTATTGTTTCGCACAGACAGAAAAGTGTACCATTAGTATAAATCAAATGAGGATGAAAGGTATCGACTGAATTTAACTTACATTCCGTAAGCGGGGGTCACTTTGTGACAAGTTGGGGTGACTTTGTCCCCCGATTTCAGTGGGATGTTTCAGACATTCAGTGGTGTCAATTGAACCACTGAACATTACAAATTGCCTCGCGTCTGATAGCAACTGAGATCTTCAACGTTGATGGGGTCGAAGTGAAGTGAAGACAGATCAGCGACAAAATGCAATGGTGGGGAAATGGTACTGAACCGAGGAAACGTCTGCCACGTTTCTCCACATGCGTATATCGGAAGTGACCCTGCCAGGAATCGAAGCAGGTTCGCCAAGATCCTACACACTCATTTTAAATTTTGAATAAAAATTAGCGTGGTGAGTCTCCAATCTTATTTTGTTGTCAGTAAACAATTATAGCCCACGGACTGCGTTTTCGTGATCTTCCGCAGAAAACCTTTTCCCTCCCTTTCTTTTCTTCAGTAAAATAGCAGTCGACGTGATCCACAAATAAGGCGACTGCTTCAAAAACACAAGTGCACCCAGCAAGTAAGTAAATGCGGTCTTTGTTAGGAATCTGGGGAGCTGTAGCGACATCGCAGATCGTGTCAAGTCTGAAAATCTGTATACTTTAAGAGAAATACGGCACGGCCTTTGTGGCATTTCCTAAAGGGAATGGTCACTGCATACCTGTCGAACTGTACATCGAGTTTTAAACCTGATTATTTATCAAAGTGGCTCTGCCTGCTCGTNAAAGAAAACGCCGTCGCTAGGTCGTTCCGGAGTTCCAGTGGCACGACGCAACCCACAATAACACAATTTACCTCAAGGTTGATCTCGATACTGTCCCAGCGATAAAAAGTAGTACTTCGTCTAAGAAAAACAACCGTGTGCTTCCGTGTTGCCATCGTTGAGTCGTCCAGTTTTCCCGTTTCTTAATACAGAAGCGGAGTCACAATCAGACCGTTGTCCTCGTTGCACTCTCCTGAGTATTTTGACGTTAATTTTTCTTCTGACTTCATTGTTCGTTTGTTTGGACAACCATTCTATTATTCAAATCTCATTTCGTTTTTCAAATTTTGACTTTATTACTTTTGGAATTTTCTATGATTTTTTTTTTTTTGTTACAAATCTCTTGCTTTAGTTAATCTTGGACGTTTTCACGACATTGTCTGGGTCTTCTGTAACGACATAGCCCTGCAATGGCGTACATCCACGATAACAATTTTTCATTTAATTAAAAGTCTCTATTCTTCAAGCCTGCGATGAAACTATCCCATGTGTTTGATTTTGTGAAACACATTTCAAACAAGAATTGCACCTTTAATGAAACTGTTGTAATTAATATCTTACTATTATTTTAATTTTTTAGGACCACATGGAAGTCGGCCTTAAAATAAATGAAGTTACTGCGGGTTGCCTAGAGTCCTTGTCAATCCGGAATGACCTTTTAAGGGAATTGTCATTTATCATATCGGATTTAAAGACTTTTCATCGCAGCCTAGTTAGTATTACATATTGCTGGTTACATTTCGCGGATCGATAGCTTTAACTTTTGCAAGTACATTCATAATCATATTCATAAAGTCGTTTCCAATTGTGTGCCTCTTGTCTTACTGGAAACGGTTTACATATCAGACTTACACTAAATATTCAGTTGTAAATGGCACACACATCCGTGGCTTATCCAGACTCGAGCCCGGAACTTCGTTATCAGAATTTTACGCTTTGACATCCTAAACTTTGAAGTTGGAAATGAGAAATAAAAATTTCATAAAATACATAATCTATTTTTCTAGTTTGTGCTTCTGCGTATAAGGAAAAAATGTTATTTCTAATTTGTTGTTTCGCACAGACAGAAAAGTGTACCATTAGTAGAAATAAAAGGAGGATGAGAGGTATCGACTGAATTTAACTTACATTCCGTAAGCGGGGGTCACTTTGTGACAAGTTGGGGTGACTTTGTCCCCCGATTTCAGTGGGATGTTTCAGACATTCAGTGGTGCCAATTGAACCACTGAACATTACAAATTACCTCCCGTCTGTTAGCAACTGAGATCTTCAACGTTGATGGGGTCGAAGTGAAGTGAAGACAGATCAGCGACAAAATGCAATGGTGGGGNTAGCAACTGAGATCTTCAACGTTGATGGGGTCGAAGTGAAGTGAAGACAGATCAGCGACAAAATGCAATGGTGGGGAAATGGTACTGAACCGAGGAAACGTCTGCCACGTTTCTCCACATGCGTATATCGGAAGTGACCCTGCCAGGAATCGAAGCAGGTTCGCCAAGATCCTACACACTCATTTTAAATTTTGAATAAAAATTAGCGTGGTGAGTCTCCAATCTTATTTTGTTGTCAGTAAACAATTATAGCCCACGGACTGCGTTTTCGTGATCTTCCGCAGAAAACCTTTTCCCTCCCTTTCTTTTCTTCAGTAAAATAGCAGTCGACGTGATCCACAAATAAGGCGACTGCTTCAAAAACACAAGTGCACCCAGCAAGTAAGTAAATGCGGTCTTNCAGTCGACGTGATCCACAAATAAGGCGACTGCTTCAAAAACACAAGTGCACCCAGCAAGTAAGTAAATGCGGTCTTCGTTAAGAATCTGGGGAGCTGTAGCGACATCGCAGATCGTGTAAGTCTGAAAATCTGTGTACTTAAAGAGAAATACTCCACGGCCTTTGTGGCATTTCCTAAAGGGAAGGGTCACTGCATACCTGTCGAACTGTACATCGAGTTTTAAACCTGATTATTTATCAAAGTGGCTCTGCCTGCTCGTTTTTGCTGTTTCCTCAGTACTGTTAGACACCAAAGGAAATGCGTAGATAAATAAATTAACTTCTGGGATTCGTAACTTTAATGTAATTTTAATTCATAATTTTACGGTCTGTTTGTTTACATAACCTTTATATACATGTGTGTATAATATACATATAATACACATTTGAAGTTGTTTGATGAACCAGCAGTCGACATCCGCTTATTGTTACTCGAGGACCGTCTATATTATGATTTCACTTTTCTGTTTTTTTTTAATGTTAATATGTGTTAGGATGAAACTTGACTTATTCATTTGAGAGTTGCAGATTTTGATTTGTGCTAGACTGTGCTCTCCTAGCCGACATATTACTGAGATACTTACTCAGAAGGTTCATTTCTATGGCGGTTGAGTGGTTTCTGGAATAAATCATTTGCGTCGTGGTGAAGACTTTGTAAAACGGCGAGCGAACGGTAAATTTTACATCCCGAGTTGTCAATGAGGCGCCGCATAATGAAGACATCCGCTCGCAACAGATCTTTATGCGCCAATTTTTTGACGTGAACGTTTATGTAAAACAAACTGAGTTAGGCCTACATTTTACGGGGAAGATATAAGTTAATATTTTCCGTTAAAATGTTTTCTTCGAAGGTTGTGTGTGTCCGATTTGCCATAGCAATAGGAGAAAAGTTTTCTAAGTAATGACAAACTTAATTTTTAATAAATTAGTCTGTGGCAGATTTTTTAAACTTAATCATGGGTTAGTTTGGTCCGACTATCCTGCAGAAATATGGAGCGCTTAAGTACATTATTACACATTGGACAACTGTTACTCTTCCATCCCTTTTCTCTCCGTCGTAAGTAACGTGCTACACCTGAGAACCACTCTCTGATCGGCGGATTAGCCTACATAACATTTGACGTGGGCTGTCAAAAACTGGAATGGAAAAATGAAGAATATTTTCGGGTGTTTAAAGTAACTCGAATCGCTTTTTGGATCGGTGTTATCGACGTTTCTTATGCCTCCCTTTTTATATTTTCGCTTTCCACTACTCCGTACGTTAGTTGCCCAATCGCCAAGATTTGTTCCTTTTCTAAAAGCTTTAGGTAGTCACACAAACGTAATTTTAAATAACGAAGATCAAAAATTATATGTGCAATTTACGTTAGTGGCATTGCTTATTCCGTGNCTTTTCTCTCCGTCGTAAGTAACGTGCTACACCTGAGAACCACTCTCTGATCGGCGGATTAGCCTACATAACATTTTACGTGGGCTGTCAAAAACTGGAATGGAAAAATGAAGAATGATTTCGGGTGTTTAAAGTAACTCGAATCGCTTTTTGGATCGGTGTTATCGACGTTTCTTATGCCTCCCTTTTTATATTTTCGCTTTCCACTACTCCGTACGTTAGTTGCCCAATCGCCAAGATTTGTTCCTTTTCTAAAAGCTTTAGGTAGTCTCACAAACGTAATTTTAAATAACGAAGATCAAAAATTATATGTGCAATTTACGTTAGTGGCATTGCTTATTCCGTGNACACAAACGTAATTTTAAATAACGAAGATCAAAAATTATATGTGCAATTTACGTTAGTGGCATTGCTTATTCCGTGAGCGTTTTAGAGCTTTCTGTTAACACGGGTATAATTTATGTTAAGCTTTTATTTAGTCTCAAATAAAACTATTCTGCTTGGCAATAACAAACTAATATTTCGTTTGCTGGAAAATTGTGATTCATAGTAGAGAAATAGTTTAAAAAATCCTTTACTACGTCTGTTTTCAATATTCTGAAATGAAGAAAGGTTAAATTTCTACAGGAATTCATAAAACGCAGCGTTTGTACGAGTTGAATTAGCCCCGTGGTGGGACGTCGCCTTCAACCCGTCTGCAAACCTCCACGCCGCCGATGAGCTACGAGAACTTCCGCGTCAGGGCTCTCATCAAAAATTGTGAACCAATCGTCAGGGCTGTTCCATTCTTAAAGCATTGTGTAAACTTAGATTCTTTCCCCTCACTTCATACTCAGCTGGTATTCTCCTACGCCGGTAAGTGTGCGTAATCTTTTGGCTAGTTCCTGTTGGGAAATTACCAATGCGTCCGAGAAAACGTGCAGTAACGTTATAGCCATAATGCATTGCATGTCCTAATTAGTCTAGTGATCCCGTGATGACTGTTAGTCATGCTCGCGCTGCGAAAGCTATTATTAATTTGGACAAAATTTGTGGCCAGCAATTTAAGGCACGGAAATTTTCACTCTGTATGAACCTTTGATCGCGTGTAAAAGTTAGCGTATGCATTCGAGTTCGTCTGATAGTGCGTCAAGGGGACCCCACCACTTGTGAGTCAGATTTTTAATTTAAAATCGGCTCAACTTTCTTTCCCTTCCCATAAACAAGGGGTCTTGTATCAAGAGTCTGACGGAGCATANTTAATTTAAAATCGGCTCAACTTTCTTTCCCTTCCCATAAACAAGGGGTCTTGTATCAAGAGTCTGACGGAGCATAGAAATAGTTTTTGCTATTATAAATCCTTAGAAACTTGCGTAAAATGTCTTCAACCAACACGAGAATTTTAAGTGTTCCCTGTTGGGATAATTCGCTTATTTGACTTACATCAAGCCTGAAATAAAACTATTCTTATCTCATTTCCATACACACCCACACGCGAACGATATGTGTCATCACAGCCCGTTGGGCTATAAAATGTAATTTTTACGACATTACTTAAAAATGTATATCTTATTGCACTTTCTTTAACTAAACCAAGAAGAAACTAAATATGTTCGAGACCTGATGACTAAGATCTAGGCGTGATGTCTTGCACAACTAACACTGGGAAAGTGTACGAAACATACTTATTTTTGCTGTTGCGCTAATTCTTATTGCAAAATGTATATAACAATAAGAAACCAGCTTCAGTTTACACTCATATAAACATTACACTTAGAATTATACGTGCAACATGGTACATTATTTTCTTTATTTGCGATCAGTATTCCTAGGAATATGTCACTCATTGTTAACGTTACAGTATATGCAGTTGAGAAGAGAATAGTTTTAAAAGTGCTTAATTTACCGCGAAGTAGGTAGCTTTAGAATAAATTTGTCAAATGTCTAGGACTCATGCGTCCTTTAATTTTTATTTGATATGTTTGGAAACCCAGGCAAAGAACCAACACTTTTTCTTTTTTACTCTATCGCAGAAAATCTCAGATTTACTGAACTCGTGTCTTATTACTTTAAAGATCCTTAGCGAACATTTTTTGCAGTAAATTTTAAGCACCAAGTTGTTGAATATACCTACGCATTGACATAAAAATTTGCGCAACAAGAAGGAACCTTAGTATTCAAAATAAACTTATTTAATGTGATGGTACAGAAAGAAAGAAGTGATTGTAACATGATTGTATGATGACAATATTTTGTCCAGTTGAGGCACAGAGAAGGTGGGTAGATTTAGGACCTCGTCGGACCGCCTCTTACAAGGATACACAAGTCAATACGATCGGGCACGGGATAAAAAAAAATGCTGTTGCATGCGAGTTATGCTGGAAACATACCACAGACACTTCGGCACGGAAGAAAGGCGGCGTCCCACGCGATCCCACTGATGTTCGATGGACGACAAGTCACGTGAACGGGCAGATCATGGAAGTGTTCAAGCACGAGGTAAATACTCACGGAAAACAGTATCTGCGAGCGGGTGAACGCTGTTTTGCTGTAAACTGGCTCTTGGGCACTCGGCCGGAAAATTTAACAGATGGGGTTACAGGTGTTTCCAACATAACATTGTGCGTGCAATGACTGTCGCGTCACTGAAGGCCGATTACAACTGAAGTTAATACCATGGAACTGGTTGCGCTGTAATTCTGGGTTGTCGTTAGGATATGTGCCCGCAAACGTCCCCCCTTCGACGTTACAGGCGCGAAAAGTATAACGCAGATTTGAATTTCGCGCACGGACCAGTACAGCCCCGTGGCTTGAATATACAGTCACTCCAGCCTGTGCACGGTCAGAGTGGTGGAGAACGGAGGGGAAGGGGATTTCGCAGATGAACAACCTAACGGCAGTGATCGACAGTAGCAGTTCAATTGCGTTCGGTGTTGTTACGAAGTTACGAAGGACACGTATCCAGTGCATTCACACTCGTGCCAAAACCAGTCTGTACCAAGCAGTGCCGTACTATCACTCCCCGACTAGCCACACCTCCCACTGGTAGACGTTCCAGCGAACAGACCACCCAACCAATCAATGGCGCCAGCCCGCGCGCGAAATTCAAATTTGCGAGCTTCTTTTCGCGCGTGTAACGTCGCAGGGGGATGTTTGCGGGCATATGTTCCTCGACAAAAACCTCTTGTCTTAGTATCCCCTACAACTCATTCAAGTTTGGCCAAACAATTCCCGAACATCCGGTAGATCGCGCAACAGTGTATTTACCTTTAACTAAGAGCGACTTAAAGTTAATGTTTCCATGTGAGAAATTTACCTAACTTCAACATAATGTAAAGGCAACGTAGTATCAGCCAATAAGATCCAAGGGGCGATGCTCTTATTTTGTTTACTGTTTTTATTTTTGTTCCTATCAACTTAGATGGACTGTATATTGTGCCACGCCACGATTGCAAAAGACGTTGAATTTTTTAACTTTCTGTATGTGCATATAAATGATAAACAAGTTAACGATTTAAGCAACTTTGGAATCAAAGAAAATCCGTGGGTGCGAATTGCAAGGAGGTTATTATTGGCACATAGATGCAATTGATTTATACAGTATTACTGCTCATATGTAGGCATACGTTTATTTGCAAATATAAACTTATAACACTAGCCTTTTTCAGATTACAGACACAGCATATTTGGTAGCACTGAATTACTTATCGAAAATGATACTTTCTTAACACGAATGTGAACACAGCTAAGATTTATGAAGAAAAAAAAGTTGCCAATGTGAATCGGCGAAAGACGATCATATATGATGAAGTAATGATTGTAACGTTCACCTACGGTACTCAAAACTCGGGAAAAGTCGGCCATCCGTTACCAAAAGACAACACGTCGCCAGCCGTAAGCTAATACCACTTGCAAACTAAAGATGTTGATGTGTTAACTGCAGAACATTTCAAAGTTGACGGAATCACAGATTTGCCTGTACTGGGCGTCTGTCACGGACACTTCCAACTTTGAAGTAAACTTCTACTTCAAGAATATTATTCCGCTTATACAAACAAAGCTCAACCAAGTTTAGAAAACTACACCAAAGGACAAGCACCACATTTATGCGCACTCAGTGTAATACTATTATGCATGAGATCTATTTCTTACTAAGCATTGCCAACAAACCTATTTCCTCTATCTTTTTATTTGTATTTATTATAAATAAAATTTTGTAATTTATATAATATAACTAAAAATTCAATTTTAGCAAAAATAAGGTACTTTTGTGTTAACACATGTATAAAACGTTTATGATGCATGGGATATTGAGACACGTCATACATAGGGTGATTTTTCAAATGATCGATTGAAAAAGTGTGAAGAAACCGCGAATATACTATATAAATACTTCTGGTAGGGATAAATTGCTCAAGTCCAGTTGCCACAAACTAACAGTTTTTCCTCATTGTGGCCTGTCCGGATCACGCATAACCAGCCGGCGACATAATCTCCTGACTACGAAGCCCGAGCGATCCAAATTATTAACAACGAGGCACGTTATCAATTCTGCCTCTCGCAGCCATATTATCCAGCCTCTCTCAAACTCTGGCGATTGGTGGGCTGGTTGTCTATTATGTCTTTTTCGGCATGTCTATGTCCCCCCGCCAATCACGCCCAGCAAATATCGTGCTTGTTACAGCAAAATAGTTCTGAGGACCGTTTACCACACATCAGACAAAAGGCGACGGTGGCGCCCTCGTGCGATATGTGTGCAAGCGCGATCGCACGAAACGTTATTCGTTCGCGTATCAAACATCGATGTGAATATTCATCAACTTTTCGCGAGTCTTTTGCGG
This sequence comes from Clitarchus hookeri, assembly GCA_002778355.1. Taxonomy (NCBI): domain Eukaryota; kingdom Metazoa; phylum Arthropoda; class Insecta; order Phasmatodea; family Phasmatidae; genus Clitarchus; species Clitarchus hookeri. Next base: position 746,844 of record NQII01000137.1, on the reverse strand, counting down.
GGTCAGCACATGTTTATGGCAATGAGTGTATTAACGTACAGTTTTTGGGTTTTAATTCACGTAAGTACTGTTGTATCGGTTTCTTTCAACGTGAAAACGGAAACCTAAAATTTAAATTTTTACAACGTGTAAACAAATATTATTTGAGGTGGATGTACTGTCAGAGGTGTTTCTTGATAACAAAAAAAAAATGTTATAATGATGATTATGTGCTATAGTAATATTATTACGATTATTTGTTCGAGTTTGGGTCTTCGCAGTCAGCGCTATAGTTTATTCGCGATATTTTCACATTTTTGGAATAAAATCTTTGGTAAAGTACCCCGTTTATGACGTGTTTTGTTGTTTCCTAAGTATGTCATGCATCACGAGGGTTTTATACTTCTCTTAACATGAAACTATCCTACTTTGGCAAAATTGAACTTTTACTTATATTTCGTCTATAAATTATAATATCTAATTTATAATTAACATGTATGAAACGAAACAGAGGGGAAAAAAAGGCGTATTATGGCAATGCCTAGTAGTAAATATTTATCATTCAAAATATGATTATACCGAGTGCGCACAAATACGGTGCGTTGTCCATTTTGTCTAATTTTAGTCTTAGTTAAGCTTTGTTTGCATGAGGCGGAGGAATATCCTGAAAGTAGAATTTTAGCTGGCTTTCAGAAAAGTTGGAAATAATCACGAATGGACTATAACATCGATTTATGCAAGTTTGTTTGTGCACCACAAAGCCTATATTCGTAGTGATTTCTCTCGTTATAACTGGCACACGTATTAATTTACACAGCAAATTGTAAAATCACCAGTCACAGCAAACAAATAAGTTCGAACGTAACATCATGGTTCGATAGTTTAAACAATATAAATAATTCTGCGTGACTTAAGAAACAATTTTATCAATGGCTAGTGTGGAGATGAAAGTTTCTTCTCTCTAATTAACTAAATGTGCGTATACAGTGTTTAGACTGGATAAAATTAGGTGCTTTATTCTTCACTAGGAAACTCAGTAAATTGTTTAATCTTAAGCATGTATACACAAAGATGGGCGATTAACAACGCGAGGCGCTAATTGAACTCCTGTGGAAATGAAAAATGTTTACCGAATACAGCGATGCAGTATTGTAGCAACGATGTTCAAGCGAACTGTGGTACCAACATTAAGCGAATAGTGGTGCCAACATTAGGCGAATTGTGGTACCAACCTTGATATTCGTCATGTCTAGTGTCGGTGGTGCCATGCCGTCTGAACGAAAACTTCACTTAAAGTAAACAAATAATAGTCTTAAAAAAAAAAAACGACGTCACATAGACCTACTCAACTATGAATTCTAGTATCAGCATCCAATGACCATATAGTAATAGATATGTCGTCCTGCAGGCATCCCTTTGACCCTTGCACCTCTATGCCATAACAGACACGCCCGAGTTGTTCGCGAAACGACGAAGAACTGATGTACGCAATATACCAGGAAGAAGTCGTGGATCAGATGTCTACAAAGTTACAAAAACTCAATAGGCGCTGCATGTTGGTTGGGTACTTTAGGTGTGGATGTCAACCAAGCACACGGATGTCAAAGGCCAAATACAAATGGGAAAATATTAATATATACATATATTCTAAAATCTATATGTTATAACACTTGAACTGAGCTGTGGATAAAAAGATAAATTATTAAAGTTACCAATTCCGGGATTTACAAATAATCAGCACATACTAGTTAATACCTCACTTGCTAATTAACACAGAAAATAAAATGGACTCAGTTGTAGTTTTTATATTTAAAATTAATTTTAAAACTTATTTTTGTATTGTTAGTGTGTTTAATTGTAATTTTTTTTTCTAAATTTGTTTATTAGTATTTTTATGAATGTATTTTTGCTGGAGTAAAAAAAAAAAAAGCTTTTTTACACGTTTGAGTGATTTATTTTAGCAGGAGAAAACATAAATTACAGTTTTGAAAGTTTTTCTTGGTTTCTACTCCAGGGTTTTTATGTAACATTCCGATATATGTATACATTTGTATTTCCGTGTACACAATGACTTGTACTCGCGTGTTTACTAAGCGACACTAACATTTTTAGAAATATAGTTATGCTACAAGTATACCAATTCTTAATCTGACGTATATAAAACAATATTAGACACTTTTCAGTTTCCGCTAATTTTAAATTATACACTTCTACGACATGGAAATAGTTTTCTATCACAGCACACCTGTGTAGTAAGGATTTTTCCCCCTAGAAAACCAGGAAGAAAAGAGAAGCAAGTTGTCGAAATAACGTCACGGTATTTAAGTTTGTGCAGTTAGGCAATCCACCGCTTCGGAGTGCAATAAATCATGCCTGGCATTGCTTAAAAGTTAGGAATAATTAAAACATTTTCTCTTTAACTTATCGAGGGCAAATGTTATAACGCCTTTGTTATTGCGGCTGACAGTTGGCTGAAATGACGTGCATGATGTAGGTCATAATTTGTTATTTATATAGCATACCTAAGCGTTGTTACTGGTGCTATTCCTATACACTTCTATAAGTGAGATTTTCTTTTAAAGAATATAATGACACTTGAAATATAGTTTAGTACAAGATGACACACTGAAGAACCGCTATTCGGAACGAATGATAAGGTTTGCCTTATGGAGATCAACGCATAACCTTTCTACAGAAAAAACAGAAAATATTAAGCTGGTACGCAGGCACAATTTTTTTTGCAAAAGAGTGTATTTAGCTTTCTGTTGGCTTCTTTATCGTGAAACGTATATATTCAAGTGCTAATTGCTTTCCTGGGGTTTTAATATAGGTGCCGTTTGGTGTAACATGCATAAGAGTCCAAATTTTTAATCAGTGTTTTTCTAGTTCACCAAAAATTTTCTCACTATCGGCACTGGCCAAATCATCTGCATATGCAAAATTACAGGATACAATACCTGGTATATCGTCGATGTAAAGAAAAGTTAGATAGTTCATTTTATGTAATACGAACATTTTAAACTCTTTTGTTTAGCAGCTTAAATACTCTGTTTTTACCAATATTCAGCACTTAGAAGAGCTCTCAGCTGATCAAACAGCTGATTAACACTACTCAGTTTAAAGTAATTGAAGAACACGTGTTGTCCATAAATTTCAGCGCAGGGCACAAACTACATCTACAGGTTCTCTAGCCCGACAAGATGTGGACATATAGGATAATGTGGGCAAGAGCCCGCATTTAAGAAAACAGTAGTCGATTGTGTATGTTGTAATGATGTATTTCGCATATGCTACGACACTGCACTGTGTATGATTATATACAACAATTGCAATTTTAATTCATTTGTGAAAACTTGTAACACAAATTGAACACTTGACTCCATACTAGAAACTTGCCCCACATGTGGGGCAAGAATCCTATTGCAGTGGGGTAAGAATCCTATTGGCATCTATTACATTTGAAAACGTCCTTTCACATATAATCAGTACAGCTGTACAGGGCACCTCCCACCACAGAAACAGTTCACCTCACCAGAGCTTGCAATGCCTTTCTTGCCATCTAAAGTCGATTTGCGTTTTACTTTGGTTTTCAAGCTTACTGATTTTGATGGTACGGTCGTTTTCTTTAGGTTATGTTATGCCTTTTTCTTATTTAACTTTGTAATAACACCATCTTAGCATATGGAGACGATGTATTCGAGATCGTTTTGGATTTCTGCGCCTTTTTTGTGGATGACTAGCTTTTGGGAAGGGCCTGATTATTTCTAACGAAACAGAACACCTTACACGAGTGGACACGTTCCTAAGACAAGCATCGAAGGAGACGTCAGTAGAGCTACCACAAGCAAACTCTTTACAAACATTTTCATGGCCACTTTCATAAGCCTAACCGGAACGTTTGTATCTAACTTTTATTTCTGTCAAACAATCAAACTGAATAAATTCAGCGCATATTAAAAAAAATGTTGAAAAGGTATTAATAATGTTTGGTTTTGGACAAGTGTTTGCATATTCATTTGTGCAGACTCTTGCCCCAACAAACTGGAAAAATATAATTCGCCAACTACATTTCACAGTTGCATGATTCTAATTACACCCTCACATGGATACAAGCAAAACACATACCTGTTACGTAAATGTACATATTCTTCGACAACAATAATTCGTTGCAGTTATGTGAGCATTTCTTTAACACAAAATAAATTACATTAAACGACACTCCAAACAGATAATTGAAGCCGCACTCTCATTAATGGCGGCAGTGGGTAACCAGCCGTGTCCGGTGCGTGGCAAGCATTTCGAAAATTCCCTATATGAACCTTGACGATATCTAACGGCGACTGAGAGAACTACGACATCGTATGACTCTTGCCCCATGCGGACTCTTATATGCATTACCCTAGTGTGGCACGAAAGTATCAACCCCTATTTTGTTTGTACTGGGGATGCAATTGCTTTTCCTGTGGTTGATGATCTTCGTTTGCTGATACATTTTACGAATGTTTTCTTTCATGTTTTATAGTTCCCGCTATTTTTTTTAACTAAATTCTTGTTAAATTCCCAATTTTAAGGATGAACGATACCATTAACCATTAACCTTAACCAGTGGTACAGCGTACTTCTTGAACGTCAGTCACGTATTTTTTTCAGTTATGCTCTTTGTATTATTAAGAGAATTTTAGATATTCGACGAGTTTCCCGTCATTTTAATTAACTTTAAGTTTCATTTCACATTAAAATAAGTTTTATAGATCCCCAAACGTATACTTACGGTTTACGNCGTCGTATGACTCTTGCCCCATGCGGACTCTTACATACATTACCCTAGTGTGGCACGAAAGTATCAACCCCTATTTTGTTTGTACCGGGGATGCAATTACTTTTTCTGCGGTTGATGATCTTCGTTTGCTGATACATTTTACGAATGTTTTCTTTCATGTCTTATAGTTCCCGCTATTTTTTTTTTTTAACTAAATTCTTGTTAAATTCCCAATTTCAAGGATGAACGATACCATTAAGAATCACTTGTAGACCTCTCAAGTTGTACATATATTTTTTTATCGGGTTTTTCATAAAGCATCGCCTCTCGACCGTTGTAACACACGAGAACATTTTGAATATTTTAGTCACTTTTTATCCTATTATATATCAGTGAAAATGCCGGTATTGATTATTTGGTTCAACTGTTCATATTTGCCATTTACATGCTTACATTACCCTTACTACCAGCTAAAGTCAGCAGGTTGTTATTGTACAATTTTTGTCGGTACTACAACATGGTGTGAGTTATTCAAAATGTATTTGAGGTAATAAAGTTAACATATTAAACTATCATTGAGTACATTATTTCCAAAGATATACTTTTTTGGAATATACATTTATTATATGTGTTACTTTATAGTATATGTTCACATTTTTCCGAGTTCCCTTAACCAGTAGTACAGCGTACTTCTTGCACGTCAGTCACGTATTTTTTCAGTTATGCTCTTTGTATTATTAAGAGAATTTTAGATATTCGACGAGCTTCCCGTTATTTTAATTAACTTTAAGTTTCATTTCACATTAAAATAAGTTTTATAGATCCCCAAACGTATACTTACGGTTTACNTATTTTAATTAACTTTAAGTTTCATTTCACATTAAAATAAGTTTTATAGATCCCCAAACGTATACTTACGGTTTACGGCATTTTTTCTAGTGCCCGCTCTTAACTGCTTAATTGGACGTAGCAGAAAAATATTTTACATTCTTNACGGTTTACGGCATTTTTTCTAGTGCCCGCTCTTAACTGCTTAATTGGACGTAGCAGAAAAATATTTTACATTCTTATTACGCTTTCAAACATGTCTATAGTTCCAAAACTGTTATACCAAGTGCTAGAGGCCTCGAGATATTGCCGAACTGNATTACGCTTTCAAACATGTCTATAGTTCCAAAACTGTTATACCAAGTGCTAGAGGCCTCGAGATATTGCCGAACTGTTACCGACACGGAAGGACAAGCTGTAGTCGAAAATGATTACCGAAAATTTAAGGATAGAGTGTAGTGTAAATACGGTTTTGTTATTCCCTCGCTACTGCCCAACCTTGTGAAAAAATAAGAAGAAATGATTAAAGACACGAAAAGTTTTTTCGTGACTTCCTGTGGTTTACTTTTGCGTCTCGGCGGCGACGATTTTCAAGGGCATCACGCAACGCCGACCACGAAGACATGATGATATGTGTTTAACGTCGAGGTGAAATGCTCAGGCGTCCAGAATGTCGTCGGTGGGGGGGGGGGACATTTGGAAGAGTGACGCAACAAGGATTATGAAACAGTCCTACTTTTGCGCCAGCCACGTCCTTCGTACAGTATGGTGCGTGTCAGTTGAGACATGACATGCTGCACGGAACATATCTTCGTGGCGTAATTGGTTAGCACACCGGTTTACGCTGCGAGAGATTCTTAAGTTCGAGTGCCGGGCAGGACAAGGGTGTCAATTTGTGTTCGTCTTTAAGTTAGAAGTAGATTGGTTTCCAATGAAGTGCTGCACCTGACTGTACAACATGCAGAACGCAATACAAAGTATTACAGTCACTACCAAAATTGTCAGAAAAGTACTATTTGTGTTGCATATGAAAGAAGAATGCATAAATGTTGTAATATCTTTTAACATTTTGCTCATTTACGAAAATATATTGATTAGAGTTTACTTTTAATAACAGTTTACGTGTATTTACATTCTGTATGCTCTTGAGAATATATATTTTTAACCTCCTTTTTTACATCAAGCAACACTATCATAATAATTACTCTGGCTGCATGTATTACAAATATAAATAATGCTTACAAATTTTGTAATAATTAATTTTAAGCTCATCGGCTTCAGTTATAACTATGGTAATTTTCATGTCTGAAATGTATGTTCATAATATCAATATTAAAATTTGTAAACAGGTGTTCTCGTCGTGCTGCGTACAGTGTACATACACATGGGACTTTAAACTGTGATCCCAATCATTTTAGTAGTGAAAAGTCTGTATAGGTTGTTCACGGTAAAGTAAACACTTTTGAGGCCCTAGGTACTTTTTTCCTACCAGCCAGTTTTTATCCTTCCACTACTTTTTTAAAATAAATATTACCATGTAAGTAATAAACACCGTGTATATATTTCGACGGACTCGAAAGTTGACGTCTAAGGCTACAATAAAATATATTTATTGATTATGATTCCAAATGAAAGGGCTTCATAAAGTGCTCACTTTACCGTGAATAGCCTATAGCAATTTTCATTGCAGGGTTCTCGAGTATTTTTCTATGTGTCTTGGCCTCCTATATTCTGAAAAACGGCACATTGGAAAAGCAGTTTTTTTTAGTGTTGCCTTAAAAGCGCTCGATAATAGGCCATGCCTGGAATGTGTGTTCTTCTCGTAGATCAGCACAATAAGCGCACGCTTAACTAACGCAATATATATATATATATATATATATATAT
>NQII01000137.1:691564-726470 GCA_002778355.1 Clitarchus hookeri | reverse complement strand
AGGAACGGGAGGGAGTTGTCTCGAGAACTTGTGTGGCAATTAACTTGTTTTAAAGCAATAATAAAACTAGAGATTTTTCTTGAACTCTTAATCATTACAGTGTATTGATTTTTTAGGAAATTGGACCTTTAGAGAACAGTGTCAATCACCTTCCTCCAAAACCACAGCTCTGGGAGTTGTCACATTCTAATAATATTCTACATAAGAACTATTTATTACTAGGCGTAACCAACACATCTATTTTCTGACTGATGTTCGTATTAATTATAATTGAAATATTATAATTTACAGATAAAATGTAAGTAAAAAGTTCAATTTAACCAAAAATGATCAAATGTGATAAATGGCATATTTAAGAAACAACCAAACGACGTCATGCGTGGAATGATTTCAAAGGATTGATTCAAGAAGTGTGAAGAAACCGCAAATAGACTATTATACAGATACACCTCTAGCTTATTATCCCGCTGCACATAATGTGTATTTTTGGATGTTCGCTCCCAAATCAGGATTTAAAAAAGAACTATTCTATAAAGTAACAGCACGTGACAATCATACGATTACTTACGACTGTGGTGTCAGACATTATGGATTTCTGATCACTCGCAGGAACAATTTTCTTTTTGCCTGTGTATCTTAAACGTATAAAGAAAAACAAAAAAAATTGGCCTTCGCCTATTTATAGGATTGCAAATTTCTTATCCTTACATTGGCTAATGTGTATATGACATTTTTAGAAACTTTATTTACAGCAGACGCAATAGAAAATAATCTGAGTTACATTTCAGCTACATTTTCTAACGTGAGCTGAGTCACGTTTCCTGGACGATTAAGGAATGAACTTTAAATTAAGTATAAATGGAATCATTAAACGACCATTAATATTTTTATCGTCACATTATTTTCAAAGTTTTAAAGAATATCTTGTACTCTAAAATAAAATAGTCCATTAATGCAAACTGAAGGTCATATATTCATAATTTTCGTTATCAAATTTTGTATCGCAAAAATTACTTATAGTCTATCAGGTTTAATGAGGGAGAGATCGTATTGTTTATTCTTTTATTTTGACTAATTAATTTGACAAATAATGTTCCTGTTTTGACTTTGAATTATTCGGTTATGCCGAACAGGCTGAAGACGAGGCCTGATTATAGGCTGTTCTGAACTATTTACATACTGACTACTTGCTGCTCCAGTATTATGTTTTGAAGTTGCGCGCTGTACACAGTAACTCCTTGCTAGTTTTAGAATAATGTGGTCCCGAGGCGAGTTAACCCATTAAGTGCTTTCTCGAATGCCAAGCATGGTAACTTCTTGGCCACACGTTAGATTTCGGAAGTTTTAGGCCGCAGTCAGACGGGCACAGAACTACTTAACTTTTTATATGTTTAGCTCTGCATACGGTTGCATTGTCTCCGAACATACACTTATTTGCAAAAAAAAATTGATTTTGCTGAAGGTGCCATCGCAGGGGCACGCACAATACATGGTAGTATATATACAGAAAACCCTCTAAATATTGTACCACACCAAGCATGTACACTGGAGAGCAAAAAAAACTGGTATAGGCGTGCGTATGCAAATAACAGAGGTATGGAACCAATCAGAGTAACGCGATGCGGTCGGCAGCGCCTATATAAGACAACAAGCGTCTGGCAAAGTTTGCTAGATCGGTTACTGCTGCTACAATGGCAGGTTATCAAGATTTAAGTGAGTTTGAACGTGGTGTTATAGTCTGCGCACGAGAGATGGGACATAGCATATCTGAGGTAGCGATGAAATTTGGATTTTCGCGTACGACCATTTCACGAGTGTACCGTGAATATCGGGAATCCGGCAAAACATCAAATCTTCGACATCGCTGCGTCCGGAAAAATATCGTGAACGAACGAGACAAACGACAACTGAAGAGAATAATTAAACGTGACAGACGTGCGACCCTTTCTCAAATTGGCGCAGATTTCAATGCTGGGGCATCAACAAGTGCCAGCGTGCGAACTATTCAACGGACCATCATTGATATGCGCTTTCGGAGCCGAAGGCCCACTCGTGTACCGTTGTTGACTGCACGACACAAAGTTTTACGCCTCGCCTGGGCCCGCTAACACCGCCATTGGACTGTTGATGACTGGAAGCACGTTGCCTGGTCTGACGAGTCTCGTTTCCAATTGTATCGGGCGGATGGACGTGTACGGGTATGGAGACATCCTCATGAATCTATGCACCCTACATGTCAACAGGGGACTGTTCAAGCTGGTGGAGGCTCTGTCATGGTATGGGGCGTGTGCAGTTGGCGTGAAATGGGACCCCTGATACGTATAGATACGACTCTGACAGGTGACAGATACGTAAGCGTCCTGTCCGATCATCTGCACCCATTCATGTCCATTGTGCGTTCCAACGGACATGGACAATTCCAGCAGGACAATGCGACACCCCACACGTCGAGAGTTGCTACCGAGTGGCTCCAGGAACACTCTTCTGACTTTAGACACTTTCATTGGCTACCTAAATCACCAGACATGAACATTATTGAGCATATCTGGGATGCCTTGCAACGTGCTGTTCAGAAGAGATCTCCACCGCCTCGCACTCATGTGGATTTGTGGACTGCCCTGCAGGATTCATGGTGTGAATCGCCTCCTGCATATCTTCAGACATTAGTCGAGTCCATGCCACGTCGTCTTGCGGCACTTCTGCGTGCTCGGGGGGGGGGGGCCCTACACGATATTAGGCAGGTGTACCAGTTTTTTCGGCTCTTCAGTGTATTGCAGGGGACCAAAGCTTGCAGGATGCACTTAGCTTGGTGTTGAACTACCCGTAGCATGGAGACAGGTGGCGATACGGCCGGTAATGGTGGAGTAGAGACATCAGATGTTTTCCTGAGGAAGATCCTGCCACAGCTGGCGCAACTGACCCTAAAAATCCTCTAGTTGACGCTGGCCGAAGTTGCCGTTCAATGTGCTCCCAACCTTCTCGATGGGCGAGTGATCTGGAGATCTTACTGGCCAAGGAATCATGTTGACATAAACTAAGACAGGCCATACATACCCGTGTTGTGTGAGACTGGGCATCATCCTGCTGAAAAATGGGGTTTTAACAACCAGGAAGGGGAGCGCATATGGTTGCAGAATTTCCTGGATGTATCGCCGCGCCGTCAGGGTGAGTGAGGGAAACGATTTGGGCGGCTCTTAACAGCAAGGTATTGAGAGTCGATTAGGGTGAAGTGAGGTGAGTATAGATCAGCGCCGGATTGTAAGGGCGGGGGAAACGGGAGATCCCCGAGAAAACCCGCCGACCAGCTGCATCATCCGGCACGATTCCCACTTGCAAAAATCCAGAGTGAACCGGCCGGGGATTGAATCCGGTTCGCCTTGGTGGGAAGCGAGCGGTCTAACCGCTCAGACACCGTGGCCCCAACCGCGCCGTCAGGGTTCTTTCAATCACCTCCAGTGGGGTGCAGCAGTCGAAGGAAAAGGCACCCTACACCATGACACCTCTCGGTAGGGCGCTGTGCCACTTCACAATGAAGTGTAGAAGATGGCGCTCGCCAGGATTCGGCGGTCATCTGTATACAGACAGAACCGTGATTCGTCGCTGAACACTACTCGTCGCCAATCCGCAAGCTGCAATGCTTCCCGCTAAGGGAATAATGCGTACCAAACCAAAATTGGCATAGTATTTTAATGTTTGTTGGTAGGGGTAGGGGCGCCAACTTATTCTGTGCCCAGGGCAGAACAAGCCTTATAAGCAGGCTTGCTCGGAGGTGAGCACAGTAGTTTTCCATAGTCGTTAATCTGATGAGAGTACTAGGTACCGATCCGTTTGAACTGCGCGATACCAATACCATCAGCGGGAGGATGGGGGAACTCGAGTATCCTTGAAGACAAATGTGACAGTGCTTGTGTGCGCCAGGTCAACGTCCCACGACACACTCGCGGGGACCCCCTACGTCGCGTCGGCGGGGTGCCTATTGCCTGCGGTTTGCCACCACCGCGAAGGGAGGACCTTCATTTGTCCGCGCGACGGTACGACTCCACAGAGACGGGACACCCAACCGCTTCCGGGTGGTCTGCCCCCGAGGTGTCGTCCTTTTCAAGTGGCGCCCCCGTGCTGCGTTGATGCCCGCAGATGTCGAGCGGGGACCACCCCCCCCTCCTCCCATCAAAACATTGTCACCGCCGATTCCTCCCTGCGGCCACAATAACGGCGATAACTCATCACCAGCACCTCCTCGCCCAGAGGAGCGTCCTTGCTGAAAGCGAGTCCGCCGCTTAACGGAAAATTCTGTGAAAGATACGGGCTGAAATATTAATCAGCAGATATGTAGGNNAACCAGCGCCCATCACACAAGCCATTAGTCACAACTGACAGTTTTAGAAACCATATCTAAACCAACTGGACTAATGTAGCAATATCAAACTGCCGCACTCCAAATAGGCTTACAACGGCAATTAGCCTATGTAAAGGCTGCTCACAGTAAAGTGATCACTTTTGAAATCAGCCTTTGAAAAATGTCATAGACCCTAACTGCGTGTATTTTAACGGGCACACTGACTGTCACGTGCCCAGTAAAGTTGGCAACGACGGAAGGAAAGTAGTTCCATGTGTTAATGTTAAGTTGCAAGTTTTAAGTAAACATTTGAAAATACTGAAATATTATATGTTACTTTTTGTTTATTTTAATGTACATAAATGTAAAAATTAAAAAATTAGTAAAATATAAGCTTTTCTTAAAAAAAAAAAAAAAAAAAAAAAAAACCCGTTGACTTTGACCGACGCACGAATAAAGTGATCACGATCGTAGTAAAGTTAAATGCGCATATGGTGGAAGAATACACAATGTGCATACAAGCAGAGCTTAAGAAAGGCTTTCAAAAGTTCTCATTTTACCGTGAACATCCAATATAAGACTTTTCTGTGACATGACAATATTTCTACAGCATAAAAACTATGCTGCGTGTTGAATAAAGCGAGGCCTAAAAAGGTGCCTGGGTGTTAAATATTATGTTAAGGGGAATCGTCTCTGTAACGAGCAGTTTCATATTTCCTTTATATTTTACGGTTCAAAAAAGAAAAAAAAACACTCCATTCTACACTTTTTAAAGCAGTCATTGCTTGACTGCTGTAAGTATCGTTTATATAAATGCCCGCAATAAATAATTGTCTATTTCTTCTCGGCTTTCATCAGTTAAAAATTAAGAAAGCAGGGAAGCTATTACAGTCAGGTAATGTCGGAGAAGCTGTTGTTTACGGTCTGTTGTACAACAATTTTGTTAAACCTTTTTTTAATAGAACTTACGCCGAAAAATTGTTAAATCCCATATGGGGTTGACATCCTCAAAGGTATCCCCCGCATTTCTCAAATCAACACAAAATAGTTGACAAAATGATTTTCTCCGCAAATGGTAAATGTATTATATGTCCAATACAAATTTATTTCATATGCCTACGTTGTACCGCAAGGTGGGAGTTACTTGGCTCTAGGGTTGAATTTAGCCCGAATATTGGAAAGTAGTATCTACTTTTGTAATTATTAAAACAAATATTTTTGTTCTCTGGCTGCTCTGTGATAACTAAACCACAAAACCTAATAAAGCAAACGTGTTTCTAACATTCAAAACTGTAAATAGGCTTACTTGAAATTTGGGCCAAAGTCACTGCTAAGGGCCAAAGCAACCTCATATTAAGGTACTTTTGTGTCAATGGTGAAATCGTATTATATAATTGGGTTTATGTGTTCAGTGCTTGTCTCCCCCAAGTAACTTACACTATATTTCTTTCACCCCTATGGTCGTGCTACAATCGACGTATCCACCACACCAATAACAATAAAAGTTGAATAACTTCTGTATAGTTGTGCTTGCCACAACCTCGCGTAACAATACCCATGACCATTGCCAACGCACAGCTGCATAGAAAGTTGGCGAACTTTTAACATTCTTGTGCAAGAACCTATGCTTAGCCAATCAGAATCCGCTCTTATTACTGCATACGTCGAATCCACTTTCACAGCTGTGCATTCCGGTCACAAAGCTAAACAAGACTCCAACCATTATATTTCGTTTCGTGTTTGTTTCTTTAGCAAGTTTTCTCGTGAAATAAAATCTGCAACAGCTAAAATAAGTCTTCTGTATCCATCGAAACTGTTTACAAACAAGATGTCTACAAACAAAAACGAGTTTACATTGTAAGTTGGCCAACTTACACGAGTGAAAATTCAAACCGCTATTCGTAAAAAAAGTTCCACTATGGAAGTGAAACCCTATGGACAACAAACGGAAACATCCTGTTTTATTAAGTTAATTGGATCACAGGATTCTTATTATGTGCAATCGTTATGGGTGTGGATATAGTTATGGAAAGTTTATTTCGATTGTAGTGTGGTCTTCAGTTTAGTCAAGCAATCAACTAACATATTTCAATTTCGCTTGTAGATAGCGTGAATTATTCTTGTACTTTGTCAAGGCCGGAGGGGCCCGTAACAATAGTCTAACGTGCTATCGAGAACTGTAAATTGAAGTTCTAGGTAGTTAACTTAAAATGTCTGCAGATTTAAAGTGTTTTGACATATTTAACGAGTTATACCCAGTGTTACAGCTATTTGACTGTCGCTATGCCGGAGTAATCTAATAAAACCCTGAGAGAACAGTATTCATTTAAAGTGAAATTTTACAGAACTGATTTAGTCTAAACGTATATTATTTTTGAACTATTAGTAATTATTTTGCTAAAGTATTGTCATTTCAACTTAATCGTACATCAAAACTACGTGAGGAGATTTAATTGCGAGACGCTATTTAAATGGAGATTACAGTTGCAACGTACTTAATTTATTTTTGATTTAATTTTCATTTTTTTTATTTGGTTTTAGGTAATTACTTATTGTAAGGATGGTGGTTATTCTAAAGTAATTAAATTTTCATCCAATTGCAATAATTTTATTTCAACCAATTTTTTTATATAAATTTATTCTACTCCAGAGTCAGCACAGTATTTGTAAATTGAATTTTCATTTTAGTTTGATCCAGACTTAATACATTAACAAATAGTTTCAAGGAGAATTATTTTGTGTCTACTAATTTGTGTAGTTTGGAGTAGTTTTCAGTGCATGGTTTTAAAGTATTAACTTGTCATTGATGCTGTTATGTTTGTTGATTCAGTGCTGCACATTTGGCACGCATGAGTCACGTATTTTCTCTCTCAAACACACTTCACACTAACTTCACACTCTTCACACACTTCACACTCTTCACAATTTCACACTAAAGCACAAAATATATGTAATTGTACTAATGACGATGAAACTCTAGAACAGAAGTGTTGGAAAGTTTGATTATAGTGTAAATACCCTCTGTACCCTTCTTTATCAATAAAGATTTTTGGATGGGATTGAGTTTGACTCTGTCCCAGATAAAATAACATCTGTTAATTTGTACACTAACGCGAAAATGACACAACCTCATAAAAGGAACCTTTATTTATAAATTTCATTTAAATATAAATGTTTTTAAATCAACGCTGGTATTGCAATCAACACCACTGTTGCGCGCGCACACACACACATACGCGCACACACACGCACTCGCGCACACACACACATATATAATTTCTTGTTACTGTGGCAAATTCACAGATTTAAGTCACAGATATTTATGATACTAAAATATCGGTTAATTTCATCCCTATGATGGCCACGTGGTCGGGATGAATGCTGATTTGGCAACGGTTATGATTTGTCTCTGGGACCCTATTTAACTTTTTACTCTGTATATAAAAACATGTACCCTTTAACTATCTTTACAAGTCGAAATGGTATTCTGTAACTCAATATGTCTCACTGATGGTCTTTCGAATGACTTGTGACTGTATTTGTGTAAAGACCGGTCAACAAGGTGCCTTTAAGAAAGAAAATGGCCGACGCATTGTGTTTTATTCTACAAATACGTCTTACAGAAAAGAAAACTTTTTAAAATACCCTAAACATGAGAAATATTATATCATACTAATATTATAAATGCGAAAGTTTGTGTGTGTGCGTGTATGTTTGTTACCACTCAGCTCCATAACGGCTGAACGGATTTTGATTAAATTTGGTATGTAGGTACTTTAGGTCCTGGAATAGGACATACGATACTTTTTATCTCGGAAAATTGTACTGTTCCTGTGGATTAACAACAAAACATAATTCTGCAACGGCTGGGAACGTGACCGAAATATTTTTTTCCTCTGGTGCCAGAGTTTATGAGGCCGCCCAAGGACCTCTGAAATCGCTTAATGACTGCTATCAATCGATAACAACCGGGACTGAAAAAACGTGCCTTCCGAAGCCCGGAATCGCTCAGATGTTATGCCTCTAAACGGTCACTCATCCAAATGTGTGCCGCTGGGAACGTTGCTTAACTTAGGTGATCGATTGAGATCCCTCAACCAAGTGAAAAAAGTAGTACTGTACCTAGGTACACTTATTTCTAAAGCTACAACTTGATGAAACTCATTTTTTATTTTCATACATCGACAGCGGAAATATGGTAACTGCGCGATAGTTGCACAGATACACTCCAAAAACAATACCCTACTTCTTGGCTATCTAGTAAAATATGTTTCCTTCCTTTTGAGTTGCCGTAATCAGTTAAAAACCTAGGCCAACATAGTATTATTTTATAATTCTGTTTTCACATAAATTTATTTATTAGTGTATCACTTTAAAACTCAGCTGTACCCGGGCGAAGCTAGGCCGGTTCGCTAGTTCAGTTATATTTTCGTACAATAAACTGTGTCTGGAATACATTTAAGGAGTATATTTTATAATTCGCTAGCGTCGTGCGCTACCAAGACACGATTAAATATGACTACCTAGCATTTTCACCGGTGCAGGATGTGCAGCGCAACGCAAATAAAACTGGCCAGTCTTGTTGTATGACAGCTGATTCTAAGCCTGAATAGTCCCGTGAATTTATTCGCGTTAGGTCTGGATAAATACGTTGCCTGTAGTGAAATGAGATGGTAACGATTGTGATCATGAGGTGTTGTTTATATATATATTTGATCATATTTTGTATTTTCAATCATTTCTCAAACCCTGAGACGATGTAAGGTAACCCGGGTCCTAAGACAGGTTGGAAACGTACGTTGGCAGCCTTTTTGTTAATTGATATACTACGTATTTGCTAACTTCGAGAGCATACGCATGAAAGGGGCCAGTGCTGCCATCTCTGGTGGAGAGTGCAAGGTTCCGCGGAATCATCGGCCAACCAGGGCAGGTCCCGCTAGTTCCTTACGTTTTGTGTGTTAACGGGGTAGAAATTAGGTATTTAAAAATGTTTAGTTGATTTAAATATGAAGAGATCTGGGATTTGTATTAAGAAATGTATTAGCTATGTTGTTAAAAGTTTTATTTGATGGGGAAGCGCCTCAGGAGCTCTATATTTCTACCGTAACAGACGGTGTCTAAAGGTAAACAGATGCGCGGAATTATTTTTAACTAACCTACTCCCCCCTTTTGGGATTCAAAGTACAACACCCTAAACACACGTCATGTTCTCTATGTACTTTCTCTGATCTCTGGCCGCCGAATTAGTCATACCCCGCTATTATCACTCCTTCATACCTTCCCATATCCTTTGCAAAAAAAAATACGTATATGGTGTTTTGATAGATAATTACTTGATTTTAAGTAGTTGTATATAAATATAGCTTTTTAAAATGTAAATTATATTATTTCCATGTGGGGCCTAGCGGGATTTTTTAAAAACTTGTTGGCGGCACTGCTTGTCACCCTTTGTTGACGACAAATGCGCATCGAAAAGGGGTTTTAATTGTTGTATGTTTTTTTGTGTTTACTTTCTGGTTTAAGGTGTGACAACTGGTTATACAATTATGATCGTATGTATAGTAAACGGGGAATGCATAGCGAATTAATCACTTTTGGGAGAAACGTGGCACTCGCTGCCGAAGTAAAATATTTATTGAAAGCTTATTCATATTTGAGTAAAATACTAACGGTGCTCATAAACTGTATAATGAACTAATGCCGCTGCTTAAATACAACGCAACATGCCAATTTTTAGAACAATTTTGTCCAAATTGAATTACAAACTTTAAACGGTTCTTACATTACCCCTCTGGAATCATGAAGTATTTGTGAAATGTGGGATTCAAAAATTAATTTATTTGGTTTTGAATAGTGACAGAATGGTCGCCTGTTATGACTAAATTTTAGTCAATATTATTACAGAGTGCATTTTGTCAAACAATGGCCAAGGACAATTATGCTTTTCCTGTACATGCTCTACGAGAGCTATCTGGTAGGTTGACATATACTGGAAGAAAGATACGTGTCAATAATTTGGTTAATTAATTATATAGTTATAGTTCAGTATGGAAATATGGAAAATAAAATTAAAAACCTTATTTCATAAGCCTCTGCACACCAGAATGGTAGTTGATGGGTTTTCTTGGAGTACTCCTGTGTCTTCCACCATTGCTTTCTATCACTGCTCCTCCTTCATCTCACTTCACCTTCACTGGTGTAAAGACCTGTGTTGTTCAGCACACCCATATTTTGCAGTGTTACTAAATTAACTAAGAATATTAGGTTAGTTAGTGTTTTGCTTATAATATAACAATGGATTTTTTAATCTAGGATGTATCGTAAGCAGGGGTCTCTTTGTGACAAGAGGTGACTGCCCTATTTCAGTGTGATGTTTCAGATATTCAGTGGTGCCAATTGAACATTACAAATAGCCTCTTTGAAATTGAAGGAAATGTAAATAACACTAAAAAATTCTGTCTCGCAAAGCCCCCTCCCCTCGCCCCTGCAAAGTCACCACTGCTTACGGTAGACTGAATTCAAAACCACTCTTGGGGTCTTGAGAAATGATTTAAGCATGTCTCAGTTGGCTCAGAGAGCACTATTATATCAGGCTGTCACTCTTGCAGAAGATCTTGCAGAGAACGCTCTGTGGTCTTCCCAATTTGTCAGAGCATGAAAGAGTGAGAGTACTCCTTAAACTCTCTCATGCTCTCTGTCATTTTCCAGATTCTTTCACAACTTTAAAGTGATATTATTTAAGACAACAGACTGGAATTGCAATGTATTTAATGAGATTACTTATTTAAACTGTGATAATTTCTAACAGTTTTGGCCAGAACAAGTGTTAATACCATACCATGTAAGAAACAAAGGACAGATTAAAAATTTAATTCTAAATGTAAATTATCACAGTTTATATAGTGTAACTTATTTTTGTTACAGAACAGCAGAGCATAAAAAGATTAATATTCGTGATACTGCTGGTTAGTACCGTCGTCGTGCTGGTTTTGGTGAATAGATTATCAATTAATTTGGAAGCTCATGAAACTCCACCAACTGTAATAATTTTCAATGTTGGGCATTACTCACATGAAACCAGCAGTGAATTTCTCAGCATTGCCCTGGATGCTTCATTAATTCGTAGAGGTTGGCTACATGACAACATAAAGTAAGTGATTCTGAAATCTTTGAATGTGATGAGGTATTTGTAGTTACTAGCTGTGCCCGCGGCTCCGCTCGTGTGGACTACAGAATTATTGTTTAGGTTTTTTTTTAAATAATGTTGAATTTTACTTAGTGTTAATCTTCTATACTCTATACATATTATAAAACCCAACGTCTTGGTGAATTAAATGGTAAAAACACGTATTAGTATTTCTCTGTTATAGATAGATACATGCTACCGTGGAGTTTTTTAAATTTATTTTCATTGTACACAATTCTTTACTGCATGATATTGTTCCATCTTTAACGGTTTAGACAGAATATTGCAAGAGAGTGCGCGGCGGCAAACTTTTTTCCGACTTGATTCACTATTACCATCACTGCTTATTCCTTATGTTACTTTACGTAACAAAATATATATACTAAAACCTGGCCAGAGAACATAGCTATGAATTTAAAAAAAAAAAACGTAAATCGGATAAGTGGTTCTTGAGTGATAAGTGCACAGACAGACAGACGTTGAGTTTTATAATATGTATAGATGAGTCTACAATTAATTTTAGGCCATAATTTGATTGCCTGTCTGCACATGGATGTGATCAGTGTTGTCATACATTGTATTGATGCATATATTTAAAACATTGTACGCCATCGTAAGTTTTTCTTCTGTTGCATTTGTAACAAGCGCGACATGAACGTTGTAAAGATAATTAATAACATAATTCGCAGTGTCCATTCTGTTGAGTGAACGTAATGGTGCAGTCTCGGTAAATGGACGTCTTGAAATGAGACCAGGCCTAGTAGTTAAAACTACTCTCTAATAGTTTGTGCTAGTGGCACTGCGGGATGCACAGAAGAAAATAACACAAGTTATATGCTGCACTACAGCTGCGTTCGAAGTTTATGTGCTCAATAAACTAACAAATTATCTACAGAAATTTATCAGAAGTTCCCTCCAATTATTTTTTAAACACAGGTGGGATGAGATTTAAAAAAAAAGGTTACAGTTAGTGTAATGGTGTAACACGAGACGTGTGAATGACAAAAAGTGTAATGGATTATTTGTGAAAGATTTTTTTGTAGTGGCGTCGTAAAACTTAGTTCTCCAGTCTTCTGAGCTCCAGTAAATAACGGGGAAAAATTGTTTGATAATTGGGTGCTTTCGTAACATACAGTAGCCTGACTAGTGATTTTCTTTAATTCTCTTGTTAGTATTTAANACATCTTTTAAAGTTTTTTTTTTTTTTTTTTTTTTCCATTCTTTGTTAGTATTCTATTTGTGGATTTTCATTTGTTTGTAAAATATGCAAACCATTTAAACAGACTCCTCTATGTATGATTTTTTTGTTATGATTTAAAACTCAGTTAGGCCTACTGTGAAAAACCAGCAAATTGGAAGTATTTTGTAACCTAAATGTGTTTACATTTGATTATATACCTACTACCTAAAAATAATTGTAACGGGAAAATTTTTTTTGAAGTATTGTTTTTACGTCAGTAAGTTATGAGTCGTTATGTGGAGGTATAAATAAAATTCACTCTTTATTAACATTTCACATTGACACTTATACTGGTAAATATTATGTTTCCTTTGCAATGTTTACAACTGACAGTATAATATTTCTTGTTTGTTTACATTTAAAAAGGATGGTACAAATTTTATCATAATTTTATTTTGATGCACAGTCTCTAATTTTCTGAAATTCTAATTAATTAAATGTTTTAATGTCACCTGTAGAGTGATTAATGATGTTTTATTTGAGTTGTTTTCTCCTTGTCAAACTAGTGCCTTACATAATGTTAATTTTATACGGCTAAGAGATTGTTAATTTTAAACTGTTTGTAAATAAGTTTCTCTTATCAGAAAATTATTTGTTCTTTGATTTTGGATTTTGTTAAGGAAGAATGAGGGCTGCCTTAAGCAAGCCCAAGCCCAGGGACTCTCTCTATACATGACAACGGTCAGTTCGTAAAATTTTGTCTCTTATCTAATTTAATTAACTTCTTAATTTTGATTGCCCATCCTAAAGACAGGGCGATGGAAGAGTGCCGTCGCAAGTCTAGTAAATGTGCGCAGCCTATAGAAGTGGCCTAAAAGCGCTAGATTTATTAATTTTAGTGCAATTTTGCAAGACCTCAAGATCAGGCCTTTGGATGCTTGGGATTCCTCAAACATAGAACTGCAAATCGTAAGCCCCGTTAGTCGTGATGGAATTTCGTTTAATTAAACTACTCAGTTTAACAAGAACTTCTTTTGTGAACAGTTTTCTCCAGAAGAAATGTTATTTACTGGAATAACTTATTTTTCACGTAATGCTGTTTTTGAAATTAGCGACTTTGGAGAGAAAGAGTTACCAAAGTTTTAAAGCTCTGAGAAATTTCAATAACTGATTCATACTCTTATTCAGTAAGAAATCTCATTGAAAATGATTATTTTTGGTATTTTTAGCTGTTCGTATGTGTGTAATGTTGATTTGTTCAGTATTTCTTATTACAGTAATAAATGTCTTCTAACCAGTGTATGACTGTATAATTTGTGTAGATTTGAAATTTCATTATCCTTTAAAAGCGCTCAGTCGTGTTGTATTTTACTGTGTTTGTCACAGCTTGTTCTACTTGTTCTTTCACTCACCTTTTGACAGAAATTAAGATATCTGATACTTCATTATTTTTCATACTGTGTTTAATGTGGTGTTACCTGATGGTAACTGGGTACGAGAATTTTAATCCGTTTTATTCTTGTATGTGACTAGCAGCTCCACAGAGAAATTAATGGTATCTTGTGTACTAAGACTTCTCTTCCACAAGCACTCCTTTTCACTACACAAATATCAAACACTGTAAATAAAACTAATAATTTTAATTTTCTGAACACTTTTAACTACAATACTGATTTGGTGAGGCAAAATGTTTAGTAATGCTGAAATGCAGTTTAGGCATCGACAGTTCAAACTAGCCACATGAGCGTAGGCGTAACGTCTTCGTTTGTGAATACAACCCCCGAGAACTACTTGCTTTAGAATAAATTTTTTTCATAAGTTATGTTTTTGTTTCATGCAATATTCAAAAACACTTTATAGTTACATCAATTTTATTATGAGGATGTGTGATGTGCGATGCATAGTGCCTTCTCAGTTAACAATATTAATAGGTGGGCATACTTTGGAATTTTTTATAATTTATGAGTATGTTATGGGTCCTAACGTACATATATCAATTACATAACACATAAAATTTAAAATAAATATGTATTTATCAAGCAACAGTTCAGCAAGTTCAGAGGAGAGTCCACTTTTGTTAAATGGTACGCTTTTTTAATAATATAGGCCTACCGCACTGTGGTAAATAAAATATTGTCCCTTCTTCATACCATTTTATAGAAACATTTGCAAACTTGTTAATTTTGTGCAACTGATTCCAAATTTTTATTGACTAATTTCACAGTTGTGTCTGTGAGGACTTATAGTTAAATAACTTTTTCAGTTTACTTTTCAAGTCATTTTCCAGGAAATGGATATATTTCTGTTTCTCAAAAATTAATTCCTAAATATAAAATGGATTATTTGTTTTTCTGTGTACACTTAAGCAAGTATCAGCATAATACATACATTTACATTACATCTATGCATATAGTTTTTAAATAGTTTGAGTTATTTTTTTGCATAGGAGTTCCATTTTTATTCAAGAAGGTGACACAAAAACGTGGGAATGGCATGTATTATTTTATTTTTTGGCGAAATCCATTGAGCCAGTAATAGAAGTAAAGTCAACACAAAAAAAAAACGGGATCAAGAGCAGGCCAACGTGCTGCTATCTGTTGAGTTACGCTCTCGGCTTACAACTCGCCCTTCCATGCCATGCGCGTCATCTGTCCGCTCTTTCCCAAAGTATTACCGTCGCAAAAAAAAAAAATAGATTTAGTGTGTAAAATAACAAATTTGCGAACATATACCAATAGTTTTATTTTTCCGCAAGCTCTGCTTTCCTACTGAGCACGGCTGCCGCTCCTCCAGCCAGTCCCTCGCATTGGCCGGAGTCGTAAAGAAACACAGGAATCTGCATAGTTTTTCAAGTAACATATATTTTGTGTACAGCGATTTTGATTACTACTAATTTCTACTGGGCCGGTAATCGTTACGTCTACATCCATTAAATGCAGTGTTGTTCTCTTGCAAACCCATCTTATTGTTTCAGTGCTGTTACTATATTGCATTAATAAAACAAAGACAGTGGGATGCGCGTGAATAGTTTTTAAGCAAATCTTATGTTATTCCACGCCACATATTTCCAATTCGAACTGTTTAGGATCAGTAATAGCAGAATTACTGCTTTACAATAGTCTGCGAGTTGTTGGCGATTAAAAGTGCGTTGCCAATCAAGTTTCCCGAATTACTATTAGTTCCAGTTATATTAGCTGTGACATCCAAAGTGTGATAAGAACTACAACTACCATCTCGCAAATGTTAACCCAAATTTGCTGTCTTGGACAAATTAAAAAATAGTTTGCAAATATTTAATTTTTTTGCAAGGTTTTATATTTTTACTTTTATAACCTACAAATTTTTTTCCACAGAAGTCAATCTAAAATACCTTAAAATTTGTTTAGCCTACAATGGCAAGTGGATTAGCTGACAGCGTGTTGATAAAATATACAGCCCCAACTTGACGCACCAGCTGATGGCGAAAGGATACATAAACGAAAAGTAAACATTGGCCCTACTTTTGTCGAACTGTCAAAATCTTGCCAAGTTACATGAAACAGAGAATATGTTAGTGCTGTCCACGCAATATTATTTCTCTGTAACTTATTACATATTACTTATGTCATTTGTTATAATCTGGTGTTTCACACACAGTTATTATCTAATGTTTAGTTCTGAGAAGTTTCTGCAAGTGGCATCCTTCCTGACTCCTGCATACCTCAGGATTGGAGGAACTCTGTCAGACTGCCTTAGTTTCAAAGCCAATACGACAGAAGTAGATACTCCGGAACGTCAAGCAAATGATGCAGAATATGAATGTGATGAAGATGGATTGGACTGCTCGCCAGTTGTGAGGAACTTCTCAATGACTGGTACGGTAACTTTGCACACATCTCATCATTATAGTGTGATCATATATAAAATATTTCAGTAGTGTTGTCACTGCCTCGTAGGAAACCATTCCGCTTTAAAAATTAATGAATTACCTGTATGCTTTCTTAGTGCATTACATAGCCACTCATGTGCTTATTAATTACACCAAAAAAAATATATTGTGCTTCTTTTTATTAAGGGATAGCTATTAAAATTCTAAATCAAGAAGTTTACGACAGTAATAATTACCATATTTACTCAATTCTAAGCTGTCATCAATTCTAATCCCCACCTGAAAAAAATGATTGGTATACATATGAGGTCACAGGTTAAAGCACCACCACCTCAGTAGGAAGTTTAATTTTGCCTTCAATATAAATGGCCATCATAACAAATATATTTCACTTTACCAAAAGAGAATATTGTGCTTTTAAAAGCAAATAATTGTATTCCATGCTTCTCTTCAGCGGCTCAAGTTCGATTTATCGTTTTCAAATAACTTCCCAGCCGCTGTATTTCCGTTGTTTTCTGCAAAAATATCCACATTAATTTTTAAGAAAAAAATTATGCACACGTTTTTCTGTCACTATAACTGAAGCATTGCATTTCAATCCCATAGTTCAACAAATATGGAACAGCCGATGCACACACAATCATTTGAAATGTCAATCACAACCATAGTTTTTGTACCGAAAACTGAATTGCAGTGTAAACGACCACTATTTATTTCACAGTATCATCGACTCAAAAAAATATTGCAACTGTATTTCAAATTTTTTTAGTAACACCATTCACGGATTGCTTTTGTTTGAAGATAATCAGTTAACCATTTTCATTAAATTCTACCATAATGCAATGAATGGTCCCTCTATTTCACCAGCACGTAGTCGCTGTGTGATCTGCTAGATAATTGCACTGTTACTTCAACATACAGTTTGTATGCTTGCCACTAAGTGGTTGTGCTGTTACACCACGTGCAGTTGCTAGGTTTCCCGCTAGATAGCTGCGCTGTTCAGTACAGGTAAAGATAAAGCACATTTTTCCTTACAAATGAGTGTAGTTTCTCGTACGCTTTGGAGTAGAAAAGGAGCGTTAGGCTGAACAGTTGGCCAATGAAGCACTGAGTATTATTGTGAGTGGCATGCTTACATTTGGATACACTTTAAAAACCTTGGTGTAGAAATTTGCATGATTTTGCCATACTGCCACCCATCCAGATCCACCAGTAAATGTCTAGGAAGTTGAGTGCAGATCTATTCAGGAATGGGACAACTTGCTGTAACATAAGCTAGCTGCATTTCTATGGAGCGTGGTCTGCATAGTACCCTTGGATTTGAGGTAGTCCCACCACCAGTTTGAATAGCTTTGCAGCACATCAGGGGCGCCTGTTTTTCACAAAAATATTTCAGGATTAGTTGTGCTTTAAAACACTTGAGCTCAGATCCACTTTCATGATTGGGTCGTTTGAATTGTTACACGTCTTATCGGTCTGCAAACCACGGACAGTTATTATTCGAGAAACTTAATTCAGATTACCTCACTCATATAACAGGACATGCAACGAGCTATCAAACGAAAGCTGCATGTAGGATATTTAATTGTAGCCTTCATGCAAACCTTTTTTGCCAAAAACAGGTAGCCCTACATATCATCAATTGGCTTATTTTTTAACATTTAATTCATTCTACCTAAATAGTACATTACTGAAATTTGCTATTGTTCATTCTGTGATTAAATATACACAGACTCTGTTTTGTTTTGCATTAACTGTTGTTTTCTGTGGACAATAATCTAAAATTTATTTTATATTCCTTTAGAAACTTTCACGTGTAATATAACAATAACATAAAATGTAATATTATGGTAAACTTGTGTTGTTTTGTTTTCAGGCTACGAGTGGATACAGATAAATAACTTCACTCAAAAAGCAGGCTTGAAACTTTTATTTGACTTGAATGTTTTACTTAGGAATGGCGATAACTGGGATCCTACAAATGCTAAGGAATTGCTTGATTTTACCGAGGACCATAATTTTTCTGTCTCCTGGCAACTCGGCAATGGTAAGTTATACTTTCATTTGTAAAGTTGAGGGCGTGGTGGTGTAATGGTTAGACTACTCGCCTCCCAACCAAGGCGAACTGGGTTCGATTCCTGGCAAGGTTGCTTCCGTGTTTTTGCGTGTGAGAATCGTGCCAGATGATGCCGCTGGTGTACTGATTTTCTCCGGGATCTCCTGTTCCCCCCAACCCTCCATACTCACCTTGCTTCACCTTATTGGCTCTCGACACCCCAAATCTCTTCACTCACTATCTGTAAAGTTTACATGTCTTACTAAAACTAAGGTGCTTCTATGCACAGATACAATGTTACTCATTGTACATACAAAGGACTCAAGATTATGCTTGTGGGATATACACACAGTGGAGAACAACATTTTAAAAAATTTTTTTAATCAGCTGTATTTATATTGTTGGTTACTAGTAATGTTTTTCTTCAAATTTTCAATACTTTAATTCTCCCACCAAGGCGAACCAAGTTCGATTCCCAGCTGGGTTGTTCCTGGATTTTCACATGTGGGAATCATGCCGTACGATGTCGCTGGTCTGTGGGTTTTCTCTGGGATCTCCCGTTTCCCCCGCCCTTGCATTCCGGCACTGCTCGATACTCGCCTCATTTCACCCTCATCGGCTCTCAAGACCTTGATGTTAAGAGCCGCCCAAATCTCTTCACTCAATACTTTAATTAAATATTATTTCAGAAAAAAAATATTTTTTCATAAGCATGCTTTTATTTATCCTGGAAGCTGATGTGATGTCACTAGGCATAATAGTTTTCTTCCCTCCACCATAAAGAAAACATAGTACGTTTGAATGTTCTTTAAAACTGAAGACTTTTAAGTAACAGAACTAAATGCAATGATAGTACCCAGAGTTGTGACACGAACCTATGGAGTCTGCACTTCATGATGCAGCAGTTGGCAGCCCTTGTCAATTTATATTGGTGAAAAAAAATCTGTTTAGAAGTCTCGTTGCCATATCAGTGAATCGGCTGCTGCCGCAGGCAGTAGTGTGTAAGCACGTAAGGAAGTATAATAACTAGTGTTTCAATGGTGCAATTTAAATTGTTATTTGTTGCATCTGTGGTAAATAAAGTATGTACATGTTATGGAACACACAATAATGGTATCTAACAAAAATATTAATCATGACTATGTTAGATTATGCCTCTGCTTTAGGTAGAGGGCAGTGATTGCATACACTAAATGCAAGGGCATACTCTGACTACTGTTTGTTATTATATGGCACAACAGGGATTCCTGTACATACACATAATATTATTATGACAAGTAAAAACCATAAATTAGAATCGGGAAGTGTTTCATTAGATGTGTCCATGTAAATTAATGGACTACACACTGAAATAACAGAAAATGGCATCAACCTTGTTATGACAGGCAAAGTCATTACAAGCCAATAATAGGATAATGACATCCTAAAACTATAATAAGGTAATTTCCACATTAGTTAAACTATTGTTGCACGTACTTTTGGCTCATCTTGCACACAAAATTTGTAATTTGCGCACTAGGTGATTTTGTTTCTGAATAAATGCTTTCCAAAAGTAAAACATTTCACTATTTTCTGACAGGCCATCAACCAAATATTGGCAGGAGAGAATTTTTTTATCTATTCTTTTACTCTGTTGTTATTTACGGGCACATCATCCTTCTTTGAATCTTAATAAGGCAAGGGGCCAAGAAAAAAAAAAGCCAACAATTGTGTTGCATATGGAGATTATATTCCTGACGGCAATATATTGTTTTCAATTTTGGTGGAGCATTCTGATGTGGAACTGTTCTATGTAACACAAAACAAAATATATGAAGTAGCAGAAATGTTACCAAAAACCTGAAGGAACATCTCGGAACCAGAGGTAGACTGGAGGGATAGGAACCTTCATTGGAAATAGTTCCAGTGTTGCATTCTTTTTTTATAGGAAAGGGGAGGTGGCAGTTGCCAGGTGGTCTTGAGGGTATGGAATACCAGGGCTTCTGGAAATAAGATATTAAGTTTGAGTTTCAAATTCTGCCAAATTTAATGCTTCTTTCCTTTTTTGCATTCATTTTATCCCATGCATTTTAACTTCATCCCTGCAGGCTCCCCACCGTTCCTGTTAATATTGCCTGCTTTAATTCATACAGTTTTGAGGGGCCTCTGACTACGAGGGCTTCAGTTCAATTACCTACCTCCCAACCTTGGTCACGTCAACTACTGGCCACTGCCGTGCTTTTGTACACAAAATGAGTGGACAGTATGGAAATTATGCAGCTATCATCTAGAATGGAAAACAGGAAAACTGTACCCAGGAATTTCAAAATGCAAGAAAATCAAGCAGTTTAAAGGTTAACATTGTGCTGTAATTAACACCTGCCCCCAATTTACAAAGAAATATATGATTCTAGTAATTCTGATGTAGAAGAAGACACAGACACAATTAATGACAGTTTGATACGAAACACAGTAATTTCAACTTCACCATGTAATTTTTCAAGAACCTTCAGTTAAAAAAATACATGGAACATAGTGGGCAAAGGAAGGAAAAAAGAAATGCTAGTTCTGGTATGTTGGAATCTGGCAGTCAGGTGTGGACAACGAAGATGGGGAAAGTATCATGTTCTTAAATGTTTGTAGTTAAAACAAAATGCAGTTTAAGTAAAGGCCTCTGTATGTGACTAAGCATGTGCAGTTTTTAAATTTTAATTAAAGTACTGAATGGCTGCAACAAATATAGCACTTGCAGAGTGGAAATGCGTAATAAATAGCACCATACTTTAAACACACGAGATTTAATACCACACTTGTGTTGTCAACAAATATCATGGAAATGACAGCAAAAATTTCCGAAAATGTGCTGCACTGGTGGTAAACCTCTCTTGCGTCAAGTTTTTGTTATTCATTGTTCTGATATCCAACAAAATCCAGCAGAAAAATATTAGTAAATCCTTTTGTAAGCATGTCGATGTAAGTTCGGTGAAACTGCTAAGACATTTCTTAAGGGAATGACAAATTTTAGCTTACACTATTTGTGAGATTAAAAAAAAAAAAGAGTTTAATTGTTGATCAGTTTATATCTGTTCAGGCAAATTAAGCAGCAAAACTGATTACTTTTTAAAAGAGTTTCAATGTATAAATATATATATATATATTATTATTTTATGAGTCTTTAATGATTGACTGTCAGTGCACCATAAATTTAGTTAATTGTGCATTTTATAAGAAAATAAAAATAAAAGTTTAAAATATACCCTTTATTTTGATTTTTTTTAGAGCCAAATTCTTTCAGACACATTTTTAATGTGTCTGTTAGTGCACAACAGTTAGCAGATGATTTCTTATCTCTTCGAGAACTTCTGAATACTTACCCAAGCTTCAGGAAATCTATGTTGGTTGGCCCTGACATTACTGCACCTATACTGCTTTCTTATTCTGCTCTTCAATTCCTTGAAGAGTTTGTAGGTTCAGTAGACAACTCCATCAGTGCAGTTACCTGGCACCAGTAAGTTACCACAATTCTAAATGTTTCACACTAAGTTTACGTTAAGGGGGAAGAGTTGCATGTTGTCTTGGATTTATCTATTTTTTGTCCTTGCTTCTGTTGAGATTCATTTTTTGAAAATATAATTATGTTACAGCATAGAATGTTATTTGATTATATCTTAGGGACTGTTTTTGTTTGAGTTACTGTACTATCACCACTTCTGTTTTCATCCTCAGAAAGTAATAGGTAATTATTCTTGTTTAGTCCTTCCACATACAAAATAAATAAAGGCATGTACTTTAGTGGTATAACATTCAGGAAAGCCACGGAATCATGTACTACTGTGTGCCTTGTCAAAGAAAAAAAATTTGAATAATGAATGTTAAAATACATTTAATCGCTATTAAAAAAAACTGCTCACACCAAGATAATGTCCATCTTTTCCCCTTAAGTGAATTTATTTATAAATTGTAGTTTACAGAATGTTTATGATTTGTAGCTACTGTATAAATTTTAGGTACTAAGATTCTCTTCACAAAACAAGAATGAAGTTCATGCACACGTGTTTGTGGTGGTATTACCTTGTTTGTCTCTATGGTGCCTCAACCTTTGGGGGAAATTATAAGAACTTTGGTAAAAATGTTTTCGTAACACTTTGAGGGGTGTGTACATTATATCCAGATAAGCAAGAAAAAGTGCTGTTTACCTAACATTGGTCTAAGAATGATTTATTATCTACAAGTCATTTCATTATATTGGGTAAAGAACTGAGCTCTAAAGGTAGCTGAAAAAATTATAACAATTTTTAGACTTTGGCTGAAAATGTTTTATCACCAAAAAAATCCATTTTAGAGACATGTTTCTTATGTATTTTCATATTTTGATATCAGTGTGACAATTAAGTTTTATAGTATACAAACTGTTACAGAATAAAGAATAAGGTGATTGATTACAATCAATAAACATAGTAAAATTAATATATCCTGAGTTATAATAAAAATACAAATATAATCCTGTATTTATATATTAAGACATACATTAGTTGAGTAAAAAATATGTGTTATAAGAAAAATTTTAAATGAACCTTAAACGTATTGACATTTTCTGTGCTTAACTTATTGATTTTGTGTATTAAAAATATCTGATACCAGAGAAGAACACACCATTCTGTATTACTGTATTTTTCAACTGTTATGTGAGAAATGCTTGACCTCACTTTGTTCTCTCCAACTGCATCAGTAGTTCTTGGTGAGTTGATTAATATAGATATGAGGAAGAAGTGTTAAAAGGCCAATATCCTATTCACTGATATGCTATTAAAGTTATTCACAAAAGTAGTTTGTTAAGAGCCTTGGCTCTAATAACATTTGTGATTACCCTTTCGCATATATGACTTGTAGTTTGTCTTACTGTAAATATGCCACTTGGGATTTACTGTCTCAATATCAGTAGGCTTGTGGCCACGTTGATGTTGTCTATTAAAGCTTTGTGCCAGTCCATTTCATTCTCAATAGGTTTAGCTACAGTTTCCCCAGGTATATAGACTGAGTGGAGGCACTTGTTTGTGCCTATTCTGAGGAAATGGGCTGCAGTTGATGTAGTGGCTAAAGTGTTTGTCTCCCACCAAGGCAAACTGGTTTCAATTCTTGGCAGGGCCACTCCCAGATTTTCACAGGTGGTAATCGTGCCTGACAATGCCGCTGGTCAATCAATTTTCTCAAGGAAATCCAGTTTCTCCCTCCCTTGCATTTTGCACTGTTCCATATCCACCGTGCTTCACCCTCATCTGCTATCAAGACCTTGTTGGCAAGAGCTGCCAAAACCTCTCCACTCCACCCGCATTCTGACGACCTTCAAGCTCAGCTAGTGGTAGCAGCACACCAGGTCCGGGTAAGCAGGTTCGGGGTAGCACAAGTGAGATGTGCAGTGGTCTGCAGCTGTTGGGCACTCTGTACCGGTTTTTGTCCTTGCTCTTCGGCATCAGTGACAAGCCCCATGGGAGCACTGATGACTGGGATAAGCTCCTACATGTCAAGAATGAACCCACCTACCGTGCCCTTTAACCACAGAGGAACGCCTAGTGTGTGCCCCTTTTAAACTTTACAGTAGCCCGCATCACCCCAACATGAACCCCGTTCTATGATGGAATACTTTCTGTCTAAGGTCAAGTTCTCTGATATGTGTGTACCTTGATGTGGGGCACACTAGTTAATATATCAACATCCAGTTCATCCAGGCACCAAAGCAGAAACTTCGTGATCCACAGTGGGCCCATTTGCCAGTTCTACGTAATTCTTTGATCCCAGCAGGAACCAACTCCACAAAGGGAAGGAAGGTCATTTCTATTTAATTCCCTAATTTGAACAGGGACCCACTCCATGAAGGGAAAGAAGGGTTCCCCTTGAGATCAGGTTGTTTTTCAAGACAACTGTCAACATGAAATGCTCCAATCAATACGTCACCACCCAGTAGACCCAGATGCGAAAGCAGATATTTCATGAACTAAACAGTTGAGTTATCCCACAACTGAATACCTCATTTTTTTCAGCCAGATGCAAAATGATGCTTAAAAAATGAAGCCATGTCCTCCTTTTTCTGGGCTAATATCCTATCAATGACTAATGCCAACTATAGCAGCTAGTCACTGTCCTGTAATCCATCTGACAGCCTTCAGTGTGTAGTTCATCAGCTCTCTAAATATTGGATATTGTGATGATACAGAATTTCCCTGGTTGTGAATCACAGTCACTACAAAAAAAAAACCAGTTCTTGATGATGGAAGCACTTAACCAATGCTGAACAAATATAGTTTCCATTCTGTAGTGAATGTCTGCTATCATGTGACCTTTGACTGTGAGAAACTATATTACACCATGGTGTTCTTCCTTCGAACCTCCATCCATCCACAACCAATCTACTTTCAGTGTATTAGGTGGAGCATTGATAGTCCAGCAGTATGTGATGAGATCTTATGCCCCCACCTGCTCCCATTTCTGGCTGGGATTTCAGGTGCGATATTCCAGCAGGATAACCCCTGACCATACATGGTACGGGTTGTCCAGGACTGCCTCCGCCATCTCCCAACTCTGCCATGGCCTGCCTGCTTCCCAGACATGTCCTCAGTTGAGCATGTGTGGGACTAGTTAAAACGCCAACTGCCACTGTGCCACAGTATCCGTGATTTGGAACACACCGTCCAACAATTGTGAGGCCGTCGGCCTCGGGACATCATCTAGCGTCTGCTGGACTCCATGCCAGACCGCGTTGCAGCGTGTATTGCATTGAGAGGGGGTGCGACACACTAGTGAAGGTGACTGGATGGTGTACCACAGACCCATATGTAATTGTTCTGCTGCTCTGTTTTTGTGATATATGTGTAATGCTCATCTGTATCACTGCCTCTATAAAGTATCAGTACTATTCCAATGCATCCTTATTTGCGCTATTTTTATTTTCCAGCTGTGTATAACAAGTCAGTTTAAAAAATTTTCAGAGAACCTTGTAAAATGTGGCATTAGTCGGCTCATAAAGTGAAATGTGGTTAGCATTCGTTTATGAGTTAGTTTAATAGCTTCTGATATATGTTGGTCAAAGGGTTCCAAGTATTAGTTGTCAAGATATGGGGACAGCATTATTAAGTCTGGATGCTTAATGTCTTTATTTTCCAAGTTCACAAAGTAGACTTAACACTGTGTCAGTCTAACTGGTAGCATTAATGCTGCTGTTCCACCTGTCTTGTTAGTAAAAAAATTGATTTTGTGGTTCAGGTATTTGAAATTATTTGAAGTGTTCAAATGTCAGCCATATTATGGATTATAATTAGTAACACAGACTGATTATTTACCTTTTTAAAGAAAAATACTATTGGGACCTTTTTAGTTGCATTCAATTTACAAGTGTGTAGTATGTTAAATTTAGGACACTTTAAATTTGTGTGTTAAAAAAAATTTAATTTCTTGATGTTGAAAATAGCTATTATTTTAATGGACGCTCAGCTAAATTGGAAGACTTCACTAATTCATCAATTCTCAATCACCTTACTGAGCAAATTGATGCTGTGATGACAACTGTAAGAAAGAAGAAACCAAAAATACCATTGTGGTTGAGTAAGTGTCGTATTAGCTGACTGTTTTATGTGATATCTTTACTTTTGCTGCATTAATAAACATTTGCTCCTAAAATGCCTGCATAACTGCATGAGCTTGCTAAGATATTTAATTCGTAATTTCGGAAAACTTGTCAGGAAGACAATCTTAACCTAATTTTAATCCAAAAATGTCAAATATTATTGTGGCCCCAAAGTAAAACTTGAATGCAGTATATCTGCGTGTTGCTAAGCAGGTAATTTAGTTCTTACACCATCAGAAAAGGAAGTTGTAGTTGTGAGAAGAACATATGAAAATATATACACTTGGCAATATTTCATTTGTCTGAAATAATTTCAGTTAAGAAGATGATAGCCATAGTTGATAGATTTTGTGCAGCACAGTTTGCCGTCAAAATAAAATAAGTTATAGAAAATCTGTAGTAAACTTCACATGTGCGAAAAAAAATTAAGAAGGGCTATTAAATCTACCTGTAATTAACACTGCTATATTTTTTTAAACAAAATTTATAGAAAAAATTTCCAAAGAGTCTACTAAATTATGTTTTCTGTTGGTGAAGGTAGTTAGGTATGTGAATGTTACGCTTTATCAGTGCTGTATTATGGCATGGCATATAGGGTGAAAATTATTTTGAAGTGAATTGTACATAGGAGAAAGTAAATGTGTATTATAGAGATGCAAAAATATGAAAATAGCAAATACAACCTGGAAACTTCCAAATATTCCAAATATTAAGGTAGGTTAGGTTTAAAAATAACAGAATAATAATATTACTAAGATTTTTTCACATATTTTGGTTGACACATCTAAATAATAAAATGTAATTTAAAAAAAAATTTTAAAGCAAACAAACATATACTGCACAAAATATCGTGTAGGAAACACAAATACCCTTGTATGAGATAATCGCAGCACAAGAGCAAACACTAGCCGCACAAAGTTCAGGAAACGTAATTCATTATAATGCTTGACAGGAAAATTTTTCATCTCTTGTAGTCTGAAAATAAACATAAATTTTCAAGACGTTGCATAGCATTTATCCTTTGGGGGAAAAACAGAATTAATTAAGCCATTAATAAATGACATAACTATGTTAATGTTTAATGAGATGACTTGGTAAAAAGACAAAATAGAGGATGCTGCTTGTTTTTGAAAAAAATGTTACCTCTCGCAACTAGCTGTATCTAAAATACCAAACAATCTTGCCATGTATTACTCTACCTCTTTTTGGAATTCTTATTGGCTGTCTAGAAAGAGTAATTAATTATGTAGCATCTTGAATTCTGAGAAAGGTGCGTAATCAAAATTGAAAATTCTGGTTTTTTTTTTTATACCTTGTTAAGTACTTATTTACACACCAGAATCATTTTGTACTCTATCTCAATACCACCTTTAAATGTGTTGTACATGATATATTCATCTAAATTTCAAGGTTGCCAAAAATGTAC
Organism: Clitarchus hookeri; assembly: GCA_002778355.1. Classification (NCBI taxonomy): domain Eukaryota; kingdom Metazoa; phylum Arthropoda; class Insecta; order Phasmatodea; family Phasmatidae; genus Clitarchus; species Clitarchus hookeri. The sequence goes on along the minus strand of NQII01000137.1, from coordinate 698,821 downwards.
CCAAGAGTTCAATTCATAAAGGCAGTTGCAAGTAAAACAGCGAGAACAGTAGTATGACAGGCCTCACTCGTCTGCAGGATGGTGTCGATAATGGCACCCTCACAGACACCGACATCCGGTTCTTTCTTGATTTCACTAAAAATTAAATTACTGAACTCCACATTTGAAACAGAACTCTACCTCTTGGATTGTCAAAACAGGATGGCACAGCTTTTGGTGCTTAAAAGCTATTATCCTGGAGCTCTGACTTAACGATAACAGCTGCAGTGATGCAACCAGAAGTAATCAGTAAATACAGGGACTGTCAGGGAAGTTCATACACTGGAAGTAAAATAATTTAATTGGATAATCCACACATGTAAAGATTTACTAATGTACATTTAATGATGTGCAAATTTTGTCTTGCAATAAACTTGACAAATTGTTAAGTGAGTCTCTTACATGCATACCTGTATTTGAACAGCATTAAAGCAAAGAAAAACAATATCTTAAAGTTTAATTATTAACACAAAATGAATATATGATTATTGAAAATTAACAAAACTACAAAAATTCACAATAGTTATAGGAGCGTTGGATTTTGACAGTTTTTATGCCTACTTCTCGTCAGTACAAAATTCCTTTAGTATTTTAACAAACTTAGAAAATACTGATATACCGTATTTTAAAATGAAAATAAAATATCATTGTTTTAACAGCAGAGCTGTTAAAAGTGCAGACTAAAGACATTAATGATAATCATGATAAAGTATTACTGCACAAAGAGTACATATGTATTAAATTTATGTATTTTACGAACCAGACTGAAGCTGCAACCGGACACTGGAAGAAGCACAATTTATTGCAAAAGGCTACAAGCAGTCAGCAGCTGAATTATGGTTAGTAAGTGGACAACGTCCCCCCCCAACCCCTGTTCCTTGGCGTCAAGGGGCACGGGGTGAGCGCGGCCGACCCCTGAAGCGGATATGAGTCATTTATACTGACCCAGGAAAGCGACTGTGCCGAGGTGGCATCAGCACTTGAGAAATATGATAACTTGCTGTCCAGCTACGATTACAGTTTGATTGGCAGGGGACTGATTCCTCCATCACCTCGAGAGTACTTCCACAGTTAACCCATATAAGCAAGGCAGTGTGCTGGGATCATTGTTGTTGTCACTTTGATTCAACCAGTGCAGTTGGTTGTCCTCACGCTACGGTAACTCCGGGTCCTCCAGGGAACAGTCACGAGTGAGGGGTGTCACAGATGACCGATGAAGCAGCAACAGTGTCTGCACATAAGACGCGAACTTAACCCAGTGTAAGATTAGGGTAGTAGGCATTCTCTAAGTTATGGGATGAGGACCATGTACCATGGGTGTGGTGGCTAGGGTCTTAGCTTTGATAAACGAACTAGTTTCACCGCATTCGCTGTAGTAAGTCATTGTAGCTTTGTCACCCCATCCCTTCTTGTCCTATGCTGGGATGCTGCTGGTCATCCCAACGCGTTTGCCAGGTGCACACCCAACCAGATGCCTGGACTGGAGTTGCACTTACCTTGAGGAACAGTGGCAGCACATGCAGGTATGTCTGCTTCTGATTTGACAGAGAGCACAAGCCAGGTTCCATCCATCATCGTTACTGAGGGATAACTATTTCCAGATGGGATTAGCATCTGACTGGCCTGGCGCTGCTCTAACGCAGCACACTACCTCGGAGGAACTGGCCTGGAGAGATTTATTCATCCTGGTAGAAGACCCCGGAGAGACCCTCTCTGATGGTAGAGATCACAACGGCCATCCTCCTAGCAATCCCAAGGGGGCGGGTAGAGGGGCGAGCGGAAAACAACTAATACAGGTTTTGAAGTGTATCATAATATAATGACATAGGTACCCGAGGTTATTCACCAGCTACCATGAGAGTTGTAAGCAAGGTGCTGCACCCACTCTCATGTCAGTCACAGTTTCAAAAGTCGACTGAGTGATACAGCATCTGGTGAGGTCCCTTAAGGTTTAGTGGTGTGATTGTTTAACAAACATAGAACTTCCCCTGTTCTACTTTCTCATTAAATTTTTGCATATTTTGTTTAAATTACTAGTTTTCAATGTGTCAATGTATTTGTGCAAATATTTACATGAATTCCTTCCAAGGGAGACTAAACCATCATATAGAAATGCAGTTTATTTTTAACACTTTTAATATTTAGTTTAATGCCTAAATGAACTATGCAGAAACTAAACATGACAGTATGAAAATACTTTGCAAAATTAAATTTTAATAATATTTTGTAGAAATTGAATTCTAATAACATTAAGGTGTAGAGAAATGGTAAACATTTTCGAAATTCAGATATATTCATATATTTTGACTCTGTACATATGTTGCTACATTAGTATGATAATATAACTGCAACATTCAAAATGTCTGTACAAGATCCACAAACTTTATGAAACCATAGCTATAGAGGGTTATTTATGCTGTAACAATAACCACTATTATAAATAGTCATAACTGAACAGGCAGTTCAAATTTTTCTACTGATTCACATAAATATGCCATTAATACACAGATTAACTGAAACTTCCTTACCAGTCTTCATATAAAGAAATATTTTTATAGATTTTTTGCAAAATATTTTATTGAAACTAAAAGTATCACTTACAGGTTTAAAATCATGTCACAGATTAACGACATGTAACAACAGCAGAAACAAAGTTAAGTTTGTAATGTTAACCAGGATCAGCAGAAATGTTGATATTGGTAGAAAAAGTATGGCATGGCTGATCCAGCAAACCATCATGGTGTTCTCACCTTTATGTCACGTACTGAAATGTGCATTACAATTGTAGGGCATTGGTGAAAGGAAATGAATAAAATCATGGCATCTGGTAAGTGAATCTCACCATATGTGAAACTAATGTGTGGCTTCCAGAACAATGTCAAAAAACAAAATACAATTTATGCTTGCATGTCTTTGTGGCTGTATCCAATCTCGCACAATTGCTTAGTATTGTCCAATCACTCTGAGATGACAGTCATGTTTCTGTGTGGTTTGCATGATCTAGTTCTTTGCATGTAATGTTTGCATGAAATTTCTTTTGGCTCCTGATGTTCTTTCAGACCATCAATTTATTATTATTAATCTTTAAAGAAAAGGCATTTTAACAGCCTTCTATTTATAGGATTTAATGAATACCATGTGACAGTAAATAAAGTTAAATTTGCTCTGAACGCTATTGCTTTTAATGATGATTTTGTATACAGTATTTTTAATGTAGTACAAACCTTAATTTTAACTTCATTGCTGTAAAACAATTACCATATAAAATTGCTGCATTTTGTGTTTACTTCTACAATCTATTATGCATTTCCATATGTAGCACCGCATGATCGGGAACAGTAGACATCCCCAAATAGTCAGTTAAATTGAAGCTTCATTATAAAATGAATGTGTACAGTGGACTCCCTATCTACCGTTTTTCAGGGGACTGTCAAAAAATTTCCTTACATGCGGGATTTCAGTAGAGGAGGGTTCTGACATTTACATCAATAAAATACACCTTCTGACCTTATTAGACTTGATTTTGAGTATAATTAGAGGTGTAAATTATCTGTGAATAAAGTTTAGCTAATAAATACAATGATAATGGATTTTTTTTAAAGAAGTATTACTGTAAATAATACATTCAAAAACTGATTTAAATAAAGAATATAACATCTCAAAATACAGTATATAATTGATTGTAATTTGACCCCAAATGCAAGCCANTTTTGAGTATAATTAGAGGTGTAAATTATCTGTGAATAAAGTTTAGCTAATAAATACAATGATAATGGATTTTTTTTTAAAGAAGTATTACTGTAAATAATACATTCAAAAACTGATTTAAATAAAGAATATAACATCTCAAAATACAGTATATAATTGATTGTAATTTGACCCCAAATGCAAGCCGACCTAAAACTTTCAAACCCTCTGAAAATGAAAATAATATGACACCAAATGCGAGTCAAATTTTTAATGTCCAGCACGCATTCAAATCAGCTGAGAGCGCACGGAAAGATTATCGATCAGGCAGTGTGTCCATGGCGACAGGCAGAGAAGGAGAAGCGGCGGGAGGAGTGAAATCATATCCCTCCACGCCGCTACATGTTGGCGACACCCTGCGGGCGTGGCAAATGCCTGTCTTTTAAAGCAATTAATTATATTTCACTGCAAAAAAAACCTTGTAATTTTGAGATAGAAATGAATAAATAAGGCGATTAAAATTTCTTTCTTTACAGTCTTTAATAATTAATTATTCAAAACCACGTCCTCTGATTTTCCCGTACACACACCTGTCGCGAGTTACGCTGCACTCAGGCTCGGTGTTTGCCCATATTAGACAACAAAGGGTGTCGAATAAGCGCCTACAGAGAAATTTTAGGTGACGGGACTGAAAGATATTTTGATCGACGCAACATCCGATAAACTATACGAGCGGGTAACTTTATCATTATTTACATAGGAGTTTCACCGGGACAACTGAAAATTAACTGTGGATACGGTTTATCGGTACATGCGTTTTCGGTACGAGAGTGTACTGCATATAAATTACAGATAAAGGCAATGTTGTGCAAGCTGTCATGAAAAATGCACTTTACATAAGATACACTGGGTGGCCGAAATTTACTGTATACTTTGCTCTCAGTGAACTTGCCCAGTAGTATACAATATAAGCAAAGGCACAAATGTGTGAACATAATACATGTGTGTATTGTCATAAGTCAACAGAGAGTGTCAAGTGCATTCAAAAAGGCCATGATTGTAGGAGCTTATAAATTCAGGCAATCTGGCAGAGAGATTCGTCAGAACGTATATGTGCCTTTGTAAAGTGTTATGCTTACTGGCATGCTCAAACCCTACCTTGACCTCAGTAGAGCAGTTTTTAGATGAGCTGGAGCATTACAAACATTATATTATTTATGTGGTGGCACCTTTAGAACCACGATTGGTGTCCCATGGCGCTTGGCCACATAATGTTATGTTACACATGTGTAAGTTTATGACTATACCAGTGAAAAACCATGAATAAGCAGAGACTGAGGAGTTGGAGAAATGAAAAAGTAAGATATCAAGAATAATCTACGTTCATGTCAGCAAGGACTTAAAACAACTGGTAGGACCAGACAGATTTTTTAAGTTGTTGTATGATCCGAGTGATCAGAAAAGTGAGGTATTTTTCTATTAGAAAGCTACTGGTTGAATTTCATACAGAGATACACAACCTAAGGAAGCAGAGCCAAAACCAGCACACTTTGCATTTCCATAAAATCTTATAGCTAAAGTTACTAAACTAGGACGTTCATAAAGAGTGAATAAAAATTAAAAAGGTAAAGAATGAATGAAAATTTAAAAGATAAAGAATGAATGAAAATTTGGCAGAAAGCATGAAAAACAGTTAGCAGGACAACACCAAGGAAGAACAACCTGTGTTAGCCACTGATGAGGAAGGTTTTAAAATTGTCTGCAATAGACAACATGTGGCAGACCAATGCAAGTGGGTTTACGAATGTTTCAACTCAAAGAAAGTATGGTTGTTAGACAGCCCCTGTAGGCTTGTAATGAATCATAACTTGTCCATTTTGTTTCATATTGCTATCTAAAGATGACTTCACATGTGTATAAAATAAATAAAACTTAATTTTAGCATACCAGGTGGTTGCATTGTGAATTGTTTTACTTGGGAGACTCATTCTTCATTTAAATACACTTGCAACACAACATCGTAACGTAACCTCATTGTGTACAACTGTTGTGCGTGAATTCGTCCTGCTCAATTTGTGTACGGAATTCACATCGAATGGAACCTTGTACCATCTCAAACATGCTAGTGTTCCAAATTTTCCATCATTTTAACAAGTGCACACGTCAAGAATGGAGAGAAACAAATTAGAAGTAGCTGCAGTGTCATACATTTGTATTCATTAATGTGACAAGAAGGCAAAGAAAGTGATAGCAGACACTTCTGTTTTGTACGAAGGCAGAGTATGGTGGAAATAATTTCCTTGTTGATTTGAAATTCCAAGAAGTGAGCAGACAATAAAAAAAAATTTGAGGATGACATGAAATTCAACATTAATCAATAAGTCTGGTTGGTCCCAAAGCAACCAAAAATGACACACGTGTGATGAAAGCAATAAGTGTCTAGGAAAGACTTGCACTAACGGAGCATTTTTTCTGGCACCGAAGGATTCTTATAGTAGTCTACAAAATCTTTTTCAAAATGTCAAAGCAAGCCACAAGTTTTGTAGTGCGGTGCATGGTCAGAGTTGTGGGAAACGCACAACAATTTAGCTTCTGTATGCTCAAATATTCTGTGGTGGAACTAGGATTGCACAGGAAACTCCATGGTGGGATTTCAGTGAGTAAAACATCTACAACTTTCATAAATATCTCCCTTCTGTAGTTGTTAGAACTTATTGAGTCAACCATTTTTAAATCACATTTACAAATATTTTCTTCAGTCTTCATTGAAGTGGACAATAAATTCAGCCCAACAACATTCAAGAGATAGGAAAAAGATGCTAATAAAAGGTAAGGTAATCTTGAGGAAATAACAGGTAATTAAAGAAGTTTTCAATGTATTGTTATTTATTAGTTTTTGAAGCTTGTTTGGTTACACAGGTGACATAAACTTTGCAGTAAACAACTTAAAATAACTGGGAAGAAATCAGGTCTATTCTGTAGGTTTTCCATAAGGCCTGCTGCAACATTTTAATAAAATTGGATGCAATGATGTCTGGGAAGAAATAGCTGTTGCCAAATCATGCACCATATTCTGATACTAAATCAGTTATTTGAATCATTCAGATGCTCGTCACTGGAAGTCAGCTGTCAAATCAATCAAATATAACTAGAAACCAATACCTTTATACTGTTGGATTCACTGGATTTTAGTGGTAAATACTATTATGTAGACTGTTCTTAATGTAGATTCTTATCTAGTGGTGGTCCTGTCCAACTTGTTCTATCAAACATACTGCATAAAGAATTAACCATGTGTGTATATGTGTGTCGTGTATGCGTGTGAGCGTACACGTGTGTGCCTATGTATTTTTGCCCTTTTATCATTTTATTCTTTAATCTCATTAACTTCAGATATTTTTACAGGTGCAGTATTGCATATATGGGTAAGACTGATTAACTGTTACTTTTGTATTGTGAAGGTTGTCGTGTGACGGTTTAGGTACTTTAGAGCGACGCTGGCCCACAACCCCCCCCCCCCCCCCCCCCCCC
>NQII01000137.1:657720-668512 GCA_002778355.1 Clitarchus hookeri | reverse complement strand
TTTTGTAAAACTGTACCAAAACTGGAATGTGGAGTGTTTACAAATCAATCAGTGTAGTGTGTAACAGAAAATGCAGTATAACCATAATTAAATCAAACAGTGCCAAACTTTCACAAACATTTTCTGCAATGTTGTAACATTATAAACATTTATATAAATTTCCAAGTAAAAATTACTTAGCAAGTTTGAATTGTAAGTGCCGTTCAAGCACCAGTAGAGTGTCACAACATAACTCTAAACATGCATACTCCTCCCCTCCTGTGGCACTCACCATTCATTGGCTCATCAAGCAGCTACGCCAAGCAGCCACGCACGAACACATCTGTTCCCACGCTCGGTGCACAGAAGCATATTAACTTCGCATCAGGAACAGCAAGCTCTCTAATATCTTTCAAGTTAATAGTGTGCCTATGAAAAGCCTTTTGGGGTGTAAAATCATTTTCACACCATTCCTCATTCATACATACTTCTAATTTGCAGTGTCGTCTATTTCGTATTTCTGTGGAACAATTAATTTCTCTTTGTATTTTTTTATTGTTTATAGCACATTCACCAGGCATAAATTTCCGAATTATTACCCATGCACTTCATCGCCATGCAAGTGGATATTATCGTAGTGTAACCAGTCCCCCTCCACAAATTGTAACATCATTCATCACCCTGCATGCAGAGCTATTCGGTGGGTACACAATCCCCTCTCTGCCAGTGGTTCACACAGCCGAGAAGGTGTGTCAGCACCTCCTTCGGAAGAGCATCTACAAGTNACAATCCCCTCTCTGCCAGTGGTTCACACAGCCGAGAAGGTGTGTCAGCACCTCCTTCGGAAGAGCATCTACAAGTTCATGCAAGCTCGACAACATCCAGCATCCAGGCGCCCGTCAGGGATAGTCGAGGCGGTAGCCCCATGATTGAGGATGGCGCGGTGCCAACATGCGTCGCCATCCCAGCGCCAATGCCATCTCAGGTGTACCACCAGGACGAGTAAGAGGAAGCAGCACCACGGCCTGCCCACATCCCGACGCTTGTCATCGAGGCGCCCATCTCAATGGGGCTTCCACACCCCTCATCACGCCCACTACAGGTGATACCCCGCGACCTCCTGACTCTCTGTCGACGGCATCAGGACGGCTTTCGGAGATTTCCACAGCTGGCAAGGTTAGTGATGCACTGGGGTAGTTCCACAGCAGAAATGCCGCCACCAGCAGAGGGGTCACCACCATGTGATAAAACCCCTACTGTCACTGCCAGCCTGGGTCGCTACCATGGCAGTGGGGTCGGCAGAGCAGCAGCAGCAACAGCAGCAGCAGTGATGTTGGCAGCGAGTGCAGCGAGGCACGCAGCCCGCCTCTCCTCTGCCACTTATGCTGGAGATGTCAACCAGCATGGATATGCCTGACCTGCGGTGACGCCTCCATGTCCCACACCACAGCAGGCCACCCACATCAACACCTACAGCAGCTGCACCAGCTCCATTCAGGTCACCCAAAGGCCCCATATACCCTGAGGCCCGACATTGTGGGACCACAGCCTGTCCTTGTGGCACCTGAAGATGCGCGGCCCGCTAACAGACTTAATAGGAGGGTGGCGTTTGATGCAAGACAGCATCCTGCCTTACCGACTGTTTGCCTTGCTGCGCATCCACTGCATCAACAGGCACCATTGTGCCCTCAGTTCACAGTGCAGTGTAGTGCGAGATCAAGAGAGCTCAGAGTAGTGATGCGCAACTTCATACCACCCCTCTCCGCAATCATAGAGAAAGTGATATAGGTGCATTATGTTACTGACTTGGCTGACATTAATTATAGGGTAATTTAAGATAATATAATTAAAAGTTAAAGAAAGACACACCAGGCATGTGGACGCTCAAAGACGCCCCAATAAGTGCTTTAGTGGTTCAATTATGATTATTTGAAAATTCAGGCATGGATGGCGTAAATAGCTGTTACTTCTTTTGAATGGAGGTGTAAACCTTCGTTTTATGTTAGCATTTTAAAATACCTAGTTCCATGCATCACGAAAGTATTGACATTAGAAATATTTTTATTTTATTTATGAGTACTCAGAATATATATTTATCAGTACGAAAATGTTATGCATGTAACCTCTGGGATGAAAAATAATTTTTAAAGTGTTGCACTAGTATGATAGAAGGAAAAAACGAAAAAAATTTCTTTTCTTACAAACTAAACGCTATGATACAGCAGTTGTTTATGAAATTGTACTTCAAGAACACATTGTGTGTAAATATAGAAAATAGATAATGAGAATCCGATAACTATAATTTTTATATTTTTTGCCTAATTAAGGGCACAATCAATCCACATGGCTATCTGTTAAAAATTAACGCACATTATAATCAACTAACTTCCCTACTTGTTGAGCTCAACTTATGCTACAATAAAAGAAAATACCAAACTTAAATTATGAGTACAGTAACATATCTACGATTTATTATATTAAGTGAAAATCACGAGCTCTGTCGAATTTTGCTAGCAAAGATATTTTTGTTCTTGAGGAAGCGTGTTTCTTGTTACCATGACACATTTCATAACACACTGTTAAAGAGAGCGAAATCCATTTGAAAATGTCACCACAGAGGTTTTACTCAACTCTGCGACACTAGAGCTATCAAGAGTTTCACACAACTCCGCGACACTAGCGCTACCAAAAGGCGTTTTAGTACATTACAGACGTTGAGAAGCAAGACAGTACTATATGGGCAAGAAAGCTAAGAAGGCTGGAAGAAATAAGGAGTCAGCCTCTCGGGCATCACATACTCCGGTTCATGATGGCACTGAGCAAGGAAAGTTTACTGCACAAACCATGCCTCTGTCAGCCAATCAGGGCGTGGCATCACCGATAGAAAACTCGTGCACCAAACTGCCAGTCAGCATTCTCACCACTCATACAGGCTGTTATCACACAGGAAAAAACACTTAAAGCGGTAATATACCCGCCACAGAATTCGATATATTATGACTCGTATAAACGAACTGCAGGCTCTAATCTCAGACGAAGTGGCCTTTTGGCGAGCCAGTGTCTGGAACATAAAAATCGTGAAATTAAATAAAAATACAAATAACATGTGTCGAGTAACTAAATTTCCCTCAAATAAAATATATAAAGTTCCAATACCAACAAACAACACAAGGACAGCCTTCACGCCTCAAGCGAAAGCACAAATTTTCGCCAATGTGCTGGAAAGAATTTTTAAATTACATCACACAAATCCCCCACGAAATGAAAATTAGATAGTCTCCCCACCGAGCACGAACCTGAGCTCACGCAATTGCAAGTAATTAAGCTTGCCATCCTCCATGTGAAGCCGAAGAAGGCACCTGGAGAGGATCCCTACCAAAAATTTACAAGAGAAAACACAGCAAAAAATTTTTGTGGGTTTCTGTTGTAACTTCTGTTGTATTTAATACAGGATTTAGCCTATTTCTGTTGGGTTGCTGTATGTTTTTTTATTGTAACCTAATGGTTTCCATTAATTTTGTTTCTGTTATGATGGTTGTCACCGTGAGACCAGTTTATTCTCGCTGGATGGAGTAGCAGAATCCCGTACATACATGGCCAAGGGGGCTCGGGTTAGTTTCCAGCTGGCTTCTTGGAATAAATAATGTGCACCACTCAGTGTGTGCCCCCACTAAGAGGGTCATGTCTCTTAGTTCAGGGTGTGTCAGTCCTGCAGTGTGACGAATTATTCCCCCTTGGCGGCAAGTGGGTAAGGTCCATGTAATAGCGCGCACAGCACCAAGTACATATCTGCTACATGCCTGTTGCAAGCCGCGGACGGCGCCACTGTCTTCTCAAGCTATGGGAGAACGATGCCTGGCTAGACAGTTAAATTACTGTACACAACACAGAGTTACCATTACATTTGTTTATTTATGAAAATACATGCAAGGACAGACACTTGTTACTCACAGACTTAGAATATAATGTTACCTGAGCAGTTGGGGATAGTAATGCAGACGTCGTCTGGCGACTATGTTAGGGAAAGTCAGAATATTACACCATGTTCCTATTCACGAAGTCACAGTTCTCAGGATCGTAGGCTGAACGACCATGTCGCTGTATCCCCTGACACACACGATACAAATTTACAGGAAAACGTAATATATACCCTGAGTATGCTGGCTCCCCAGCATGCCTTAGTATTAACTTTTACCTTATAAATTAAGAATGCCTCCTTAAGGCGTCGATGAGTTCCAGCATAGGGCCTGGGCCCGAAATACCACAGCAAACATATTTCAAGCCCTTACAAGGCAATATCTGCTCGCTAAAAATTCTAGAATTTAAATCTGTGCTATCACAAGAGACTGCGACGATTCTAACATTTATGTGCAATACGAAATATCATAGGGTGGCAAAATATATCACAACAGGTAAACTAAAATATACAAAACACTCAGATACAACACCCACCTACTGTACCTGACCCTTGTCAAATAACATCTGGAAAACAAATCATACATCCTGTAAAGAGCTTTATTATGATTCAAATTATTTGCAGAGCCAACTCACAATGGGGGTGTGTTGCTGGTGCGGAACAGCCACGTGTAAGGTAGAACCCCTAGCACCACCGTGCTCAAAATTCAGCATTCGGCCAGGTATAAAATACTGAGTAACTAAAGTACTGAAAGCCAACCATCTCCCTACGTCTTCATAAATCCTGCTTAAATTACATATGTCGATCCTTCACACAGTTGGGGTGATAACAGTAGTTGGGTGTTGCCTTCTGTTGTTTTGAGGCGACATGCACGCAAAGGGATGGGCAGGAGTGGGGGTAGGAAACAGCATACCAGAGTTTGTTGGGGGAATTTGGTGTTCAAAAGTTGGTGGTACTGGAAGGAGCAGTGCCGGAAAGACAGGAGTGGCTAGTGGCGGCATGTAAGGGGCTGATGGAATGAGAAGGAGAGGTGCTGATGTCATGGCCGTTTGGTGTAGCATTAAATGAACGAGTGTTGCTTATATATGTCATGTGTGCATAAGGTGCATGTGACAGATGCTGTACTGTGTCAATTCTTTCATCTTCTTCACACACTGGTATGTGGCATTGTTTGGGTTGATAACTTGATCTGGTTAGCAGGTCTCTATAAACTTTGAAAGTGTTTATTTTATCAGAGGGGGTGGAACATTGTTGGCATTTAAAGACCCTCCTGCTGTCAGTTGCGAGATCGACCATGGATAGTTACTCTTTATCCTACATTTAGGTACAAACAGTGCACTTTAGCATGGGTACATCGTGTCCTTCATAAAATAGGCTTGTACACATAAATTTTGTTAATGGGCGAATTTAGATGGTTTTGTATAGGTTGGCCGAATAATTCTGCTCGCATTCTGTCTGCGTTTTGTTTGCATCGCGTGGTTGTTAAGAGCTGTCCATTACATTGTGGATGTTCGTTGCACAGTTGCTCGTAGGTCTGGTCTTGCGATCGCATTGGCATTGGCGTGTGCCTAGCTCATATTTTGCTACCACATCTTGTGAGACAGGGGGAAAACACTGCAGATACAGATGTGTCGGAACACCTGCATGTGCCAGGCCAGCCATTGTTGTCTCGTGTGGCAGCCAGACCGGTGGTGGGGGTTAAGGCCATGGCCTACCCTTGGCAGTAGAACCTCCCTACACCCACTTGAAGGGGTGTACCGATCGGTGGTGAAGGGTTGTGCTTGTCTGCACAGATGTCCTGCAGTATCGACAAATAACTTCCCCCATAAATAAGAGGTTCCGAAGCATGGAAGGGTTGGGTGCAGGTGCCCCTGCTGACCGTCATTGCACAGTCTAAGATTGGAGAGGGGATGAGGTGGTGACATCGATGACGTCGCACTGTCCCCAAGTTGGCTGACCTGCTGCACATATCCCGCACTGTAGGCACAATGGCAAGCTGGCAAAAGCTGGATTTGGCGCACTTTTTATTTATGTGCTGTAGCATCTCTGGGCATTGTTCCGGCATCGAGGTGGCATCGAATCTGCGATACACATGGATCACAACACTACCAAGATGCAATCTTAATGCAATTATAGGGTAAATTACGGAAAGAGGTTTCTGGAATAGTGGATAAATGTGGAATTTCTGGTTAGACGTTTTCATGGGATACTTGGAGGATGTTCCTTTAAGTGCCTGTGAGGTGATGTGGTTGCAGCAGGATGGAGTCCCACATCTTTGTCATTGCTGTTCGCTGGCACCTCTATGTGCACTAGTGATGGGCGTTATTTAACATAACTGTTATAATAAATTGTTACAATTTGGTAAATTGTTATTTTTACACAAGTAACACGTTCCTTTTTTATTCCATAATTTTTGGAACGTCTTTGATTGCCTCATTTAAACTAATGCTTTGCTACTGCGCATGTGTAAAAGCTATTTTTGGGGATGTTTCGGCTGGCAATTGTGCGCATGCATAAAAGTAATTTTTTGGGATGTCTCGGCTTGCAACTGTGCGTATGCGTAAAAATTATTTTTAGGACATTTTGGTTTGCAACTGTATGCATGTAAGAACGTTATTTGTTGGAATGTGTAGTTTTGAAACATTGAATAACATAATCGTTATTTCCCAGATCGTCGGGATAGGCGAGTAGTGTTTTACTGTAACCTGTTACGAAAATAACATGTTACTGGAACAAATTACTAACTTGGAACTGGAACCATGGAATGTGTTACATGAAATTAACTGTTTGGCTCATCCCTAAGGTGGACTCCTTGAACCGGTAAATACCTAGGTAGAAGAGGCCCCATAGTTTGGTCACCATGCTCACCTTATATCATTCCACCTAACATCTGGGTGTGAGGCCACATCAAATCGATGGTGTATACTGCACCACTTGACACGAAGGATGGGCCCATGATGCGGATAATGAGAGCTGTTTGACAACATCAATGCCACACTGGCAAACCTTTCAATGTGCGTCGAAACATGCTTCACTGTCTTTTATGGACAACACTTTGAACAGACACTATGAGCCCCATGCCTTCTGCCCGAATTTATAAATAAATTGTCATTATATCGCATTGTCTGTTGACTAATTATTGTGTATGCTAACCCCCCCCCCTTTTTTTAATTTCCACTGCCATTGTGTGTTAACTATGGACGATAGACAATTTGTTCCTTAATAAAATTTGCTTCATTTGTGCTCATCTACCCCACTCTAGTGTTTATTATAATTTGTTCGATTACACCCAGTATAACAAATATTTCGGAAATGAAAAAAAATTGAGGAAAAGGACAAATATGTTGAAATTTACATTGGTTGCTTAATCACTAATTATTTGTAAATACAGAATTCTATTTACATCATGTCCATTCCAAAACCATGTTTACTGTTTCTTTCCTCAGTTGTTACTCTCTGTTATTTTACTCTACTTTCGTAGTAATGTTTTGGAATGCCACCCTAAGTTTCAGGCATTTATGGCTGGCAACAGGGTGGCTCGTCATTGACCAGTCCACTGTTACCTAACAGGGGTTCCAGGTAGCCATGCTCAATTATAAAAAACAAAGCTAATTTATGTGTCCCTGCGAATATATGTAATTGCCCACTAGAACAATATATTAGATTTTCCCTGCATACTTTTCACACTCGCACTTCGTACACAATACACAAACAGGATTGTAAAAATTGAATGGAGTATGCACACAAGGTGGGAACACCTGTGCACCCTCACTGCATTCATTTACCTGGCAGTATTTTTAATGGGGACTCTTGTGTGGATGTAATTAGCCATCCCCAGTTATAACACCCACAAAAGTTATGTCTTTAGGGCATTAAGGCGTGAAGGCCCCTTGACTCCAGTGATGCCATGAAACTATGTCAGCAGGGTGCATTTTCAACATGCAGCGTTGACTCTGGAGTCAGGGAAGGTGGCCACCTGCGTTCGGGGCGCAGTGCTCTGTATAGGACACATTGCAGCTGCGTGTTCCGGGTGAAATGAACGATTTATTGGAATAGGTACGCAGGAAAACGGCACTCGTATTTTGTGCCTTATTTCTTCCTCCAAAAATCAAGCTCCACTTGTAATGATGAAGATTTAGATGTCGCAGAAACCCGACAATACGAAATGGTCTGGTCACTATCCCAGAAAAGGAACTCAAGGCATTATTCCAGCAATGGACATTATGCCTGTTGAAATATGTTTTTCTGGAAGAGGATTAATTCAAAGTTTCTAAAATGCCATATCTATATAGCGAATACCGGAAATTTTACTATGAGCATGATTTCATTATCGGGGTGGGTGACGGCGGTTTAGCCAACCTGTATAGATTAACATTATCATTTTTAAATGTCGCCTTTCTTCGATGCCCCTTTTTAATTGGTTTCCTGGTTAAACATGTATGTGTCTACTCTTGGTATACATTTCGTTTCTCTATGGTTTTATTTGCGCCTCTTGGGTGGGAGTGGGTTGGGGCTGTCACTACTGTCCGGATGAGAGCAATAGTTATTCGAATATTACTTTCTTCGAATTACAGCTAAACCATTATTTGAAATCCAGGTTGGAGGAAGAACACAGCTTAGTATTATCAAAGAACGCGAATTATTAAAAAATGGCAACCGTGGCCCAACGCGTATCATGTAGATTCAGTGGAGTTTTAAGTAGGGCAGCTTCCAAAGGAAAGGCCAGAACCTTTTACACATACAGCAACGAACCCGCTCAACCTTTGGATCGAGAACCAAAATGGACCTCAGCGTTAGACGCAATGCAGTGCATAAAATCAGGTAATTAAAAATGTTTGTCTCTCATGTTTTTTTTTTTTTTACATTTTAGACTATTGGAGCATTCTCCAAACTATAAATAAAAATAAAATAAATAAATAAAATATTGGGTGCACAAGAATTAGGAAATCATAAACAGTGATCAGGATTATAGTAAAGTTTCTTTACAGAAATAGCTTTATAGTTTGTAATATCAGAGTTTAAACTATGGAACTTGCAGGGTTTATGTAGCAATTTACTTGTTTAATTAAATTGGTTAAAGTATTGTGATTTGCAGTAAAAACAGCAAATTGTGGGGGTATAGTTCTCTTGTATTATATTGATATTTAAAGATTTAAAAAAAAAAAAAAAAAAAAAAATTACATAATTGTTACAAAAAAATTTTGTTATATTTTCCTATTTTGCCACCTTTTTCCACCTCTGCCATTTCTTTACAATGTTCCCCTCACCTTTTTTACCTTGTCAACTTTACTACACTGTACCAAACCTTTCAACCGCCCCTCTGCTTTTCCTCCATCATCTTCCCTTTTCTCAGCACCTTCCTTTTTATCTCTTATCTTCTTCACCCCTCCCTCATTTTATCCATTATCTCCATATCAGCCTGTTCTCCCTCTTTGCTCATTGTGCTCATTCACCCTTCCTTCCCTTCTACTCATTCCTTCCAATACTTGTATTGCTAGTTCATCTCAGACTTTCTTCCCATTTCTTTCCCTTTCTTCCTATACCTACTTACCTCCTTTATTTTCCTGTATACGATTGTCATCTACGTTGAACTTTATTTCCTTTCCCACTTCACCTTGACAGCTCTTCTCCTATATACATTTGACACTTGTCTATTTCTGCGTGTCTTATCTCTTAGTATATTACCCTCATCTACATGTAACCTTTCTCTGCGTATTTCCTCCTATCGGGGGCGGCGATGGTGTAGTGGTCTAAGGTGAAACGGGGTTGATTCCTGGTGGAATCACTCCCTGATTCTTATACATGGGAATTGGCTGGATGATGCAGCTGGTCGGCAGATTTTCTTGGTAATTTCCCTTTTCTCTCGCCATTGCATTCTGGTTCTGCTCCATTCTCTCGTCATTTTGCTCAGATTGGCTTTCAAGACCTCATTAAGAGCCGCCCAAATCTTTCCACTCCACTCCACCTTTCTCTCCCGCTCCACTTTTCACTCCCGCTCTGTCTTTGACTCCAGCTCCGCCTTTCACTCCAGCTCCGCCTTTCACTCCAGCTCCGCCTTTCACTCTCGCTCTGCCTTTCACTCCATCTCTGCATCTCTCCCCATCTCCGCCTCTCACCCCATCTCTGCCTTGCACTGCCTCTCCACATAACACCCCCTCTCCACCTCACACACCCTCCATCTCACTCCCCCTCTGCACCTTTTACCCCCTCTCCAACTTTTCACCCCCACTCCAACTTTTCACCCCTCCATATATTCCCCTCTACACCTATTTTTTTCTCAGTACAATTTCCCCTTTCCTTTTTCCTATTTTTCCCTCTGCAGCTTTCCTACCTCTCCATCACTTCCCTTATCCACCATTCCCCTTCTTCACTATTCTCCATCATTCCTCCTCTCCACAATTTTACACACCACCTGTTCCCCTCTCTTCATTTCTTCCTCACCACATTTCCCCCTCACTACTTTTCCTGCCTTTTTACATTCCCCCCTCCCCCTTCTCATCATTTCCCCCTTTTCCACATTCCACTCTTCACTCTTTTCAATTTTCACCTTTCCCCCCTTAACTACATTCCTTCATCTCCACCTTTCCCCCTCTCCTCACTTTGCTCCATCTCCCCCCTCCATCTTTTTCCACTCAATATTTCCATTCCTCTCCACCTTTCCCCTCTCCACCTTTACCCTCTCCAATTTCCATCCCTCTCAAATTTCCCCTCCATCATTTCTCTATCTCTTCACATTTTCCCCTCTCTGCCTTTTCCTCTTTCTATAATTTTCTCCCACTACAAATTTTTTTTACTTACCTTCTCCTTTTTTCACCCCTCCATGTTTACAACTATTTATAACTTCCCTTATCTACACTTCACCTCTTCTCTGTTGATCAGCCATTTCCATACTCCACT
>NQII01000137.1:606217-657649 GCA_002778355.1 Clitarchus hookeri | reverse complement strand
CGCCACATCCACCAACTTAACCCCTCACCAACATTTCCCCCACACCAAACTTTCCCCCCTCCTCACTAACTTCTCCCTCCCCATCAATCTTTTCCCCTGCAAAGTTTTGTTTTCCATCAACCTTTCCCCATCCACTGTCACCTCCCTTGAATTTTCTCTCCTCACCAACACTTTTCTCTCCTCACCAACCTTTTCCCCTCACCAACCTTTCCTCCCCCCACCAACCTTTCCATCTCCTACCAACCTTTCCTCCTTCCCACAACCCTTTCCCCCTCCACAGCAACCTTTCTCCCTCAACACCAACATTTCCCCTCCTCACCAATTTTTCCCTCTGCACATTTTCCCTTTCCCGTCCACTTTGTCGCATTCCCTGAATTTTTCCCCACACAAACATTTTCCCCTCCACACCAACCTTTTCCCCTCCATGCCAACCTTTCCCCCACAAAACTTTCCCCCTCCCCAACTACATTTCTCCCTCCCAACAATTTTTTCCCTTCACGAACCTTAACCTCTCCTCACAAACATTTTCCCCTCCTCACCAACCTTTTCCCCTTCTCAATAATCTCCTCTCTTCACCATTTCCCTTTCCCTAAACCTTTTCCCGTTCACTTTGTTGCCTCCCCTGAATTTTCCCTCCCCTCAACCTGTCCCTCTACCATTTGTCCCCTCACCTGAATTTTTTTCCATCACTACATATTTTCTTTATCACTACATATTTTCCCCTCCTACAAATTTCCCCCCTACAATTTTTCCCTTCCCCGACACATTTCCCCCTCCTCTACATCTTTCCCCTCCTCCAACCTTTTTCTTGAATTTTTCCTCTCTCCTACACCTTTTTTCCTCCCCTACACTTTTTCTCCACCCCTATAACTCCCCCCTGCTTCCAATTTTCCCCCTGTTCTCCAACTTTCCCATCCTCTCCAACCTTTCCTCCTTCACCACAACTATTCCCCTCTGCACATCTACCAAACCTCTTCACATCTGCTCCCTCCTCTCCACATCTGTTCCCTCCTCTCTGCATCTGTTCCCTCCTCTCCGCATCTGTTCCCGCCCCTCCGCATCTGTTCCCTCCTCTCCGCATCTGTTCCCTCTCCGCATCTGTTCCCTGCTCTCAACATGTATTCCCTCCTTTCTCCCTTTTCTACTTTCTCTACCATTTCCCTCTCCATTTTTCTCATCATCTTTTCCCCCTTTCCACATTTCCTTTCTCCTTATCTTTCTCCCCCTTTCTTTCTCCCTTTTTCTCCTCTCATCTATTCCCCATTTCACCCTTTTTCCCTGTGGCTATTTTCACTTTTACTATTTTTCTTTCTCATATCTTGCTCTGACATCAAATTTCACATTTTCTCCACTTCACCCATTTACTGCCACTCTCTTCCCCTCTCTGACACTTCTTGCCACTCTTATCTCCCTGCAGCCACTCTCACCTCCCTGTTACTAATTTCACTCCCTTGCCCCTTCTGCTTCCCATACATTGCCTCCAAGTCACTCCCCCTCTTCTGCCATTTCCTCTACATTTTCCCTTTGTTAGTGATGCTCTGTGTCACCTCTCCCTCTGCCTCTTCCAACTTTCCACCACTTCCACCTCTTCACCTTTCCCTGTTGTCTTCACCACTCCTTTCCTGCAGGAGGCTCCCTCATTTCTCCACCCTATTTTTTGTCTTATCTTGTCCTATCCCTTTACCTCGTATTTTCCATTTCTGCCCACCTTCCTTTATTCCCTTCTCCCCAGCCCATTCTCTTCTTTATACTCCATTCATTTTCTCATCCTCTTCCTCATTTTTCCTTCCCATCTACCTTCTTCTCTCCCTTTTCCTCTTTTAGTTGGTTTTTCTTTCCCTTTCCCCCTCCTTTTGAAGTTTGTCATTTATCATTCTGTGTATTTATTTTCTGTTTGATAGTTTGTATATAATTTATATTTGTCATCTGTATTTTTTTTAAATCTTTTTCTTTTATTTTTTTAGTTTTTCACAATATTTAAGTTGAGGATTAACTTTTCAAGGCTCTCGTAACTAGATTTGTTTTTGTGTGTGTATTAAACCTCACCTGGCACCTATGTTAATTTTGATACAGGCTGAATCATTTTGTGTTAGCTCCGTGGCATCTACTGCTTTGACAGAAGCTAATATTTAGCATTAGGTAACAGCCTAGGCCAGCAGCAGGCCCTGGTATTTTAATGGGCTGACAGTAAAAATAAATTGTAACTGAAGTAATTAATGATCTAATTTATATTGTTAAATTTAATGCTCTAATGTTTGTTGCTGGTAAGGTAGGATATAAGTAATGTGCATGTTTATGAAATGCAAGTTACAATAAAGAAAACTTACATACAGTATGTATTTGGTTCCGAAAATCGGACAGCAGCATCCTCTGAAGATCTCCGTAAGTCTCCCCCTCCCCTCGGGTTTCTCTGCATTTTATAAGAAAACATGGCTAAGTTAAACTTAACAGTTTACAGGCACATTTGTCATACACAGCAAAGAGTACAACTTAAATTTGTTTGCTTTTAACCCAGAGGTATGAGGTATTGTCGTGTGCCGAGTGAGTTTGTAACGTTCGGCCTGCAGTTACAGCCGATGTTACGTTGCCACAGCTAGCTCAAAGGTGGAACACGAGACTCAGTAAAATGGATGCCGATTAATTAAGAAATAAGTTCTAGTTCCAGAGTATTTTGTTCTACACTTTATTTATCATTTGAGACACAGTTCACATACAAAGTTCCAGTATTCAGAGTACGAACCGTTCACCGATAAATATACAAGTGCAGAACAGCGCCACCGTCGTTTACAGATTATTCATGCCTCAAAACTTGCACCGCAAGACGAAGTTACGAAGGCAGAAGGGATGTTCATTCCCTCCTGGCACCCTAACGACCCCCCACACCGGCGGAAATAATTTGATAAAATTATTTAGGTTAAGCCGAAAAGAAATGTAGGGATAAAAGATTTAACGGTCGCAGGTGCTTGCCGGTGTGGGTGAAGTTCTTCACGCCCGATGCTTCTTCTCCGACGGTTGGTTACTTTTTCTTTTTTTAGGCGAATGACACCCCGAGTATTTATTATGCAGACCTATCGCCCCCTTCTCCTAAGATAAGTGCACGGCATCCGGCATCTACCAGCAGCATCATCCAAACTGCGTTGTAGTAACTAAGACTGCGCCGTCAACATACAGATAAACAAACTTCTCATATAAAATTTGTACGACGCAGCCTGAAAGTTTCTAAATAATGCTGACGCTTAACAAAAACTCCAACGTTTGAAACGAAACGACAACCGGACTCCTGATAAACGTAAAACAGCAAACGTCCGCCCGATTAACAAACTATCACGGGAAACGAGCCACCACTGCTTTTAACTTCAAACCCGATAAAAATATCACGAAGCTTAGCAAAGCTTAAGAAAAACGAACAAAATTGAAACACGTGTCCCGAATCTTAAGAATATTGCGTCATTACAAGTTGCCTACTTGTTTTGCTTTTTAAGAATTTTTAGTTCTCTGAAATGATTTATAATCAACTTGTTGTTAAGACACTAATCACCAAAGGATTAAAACTAGCTTAAATGAGTAATGGGTATTCTTTACTTGTGTATAAGTGTATGATAGCTGCACAGTTTCAAGTAATTAACTCTCTGGTCAGTGATCGTAGTTAAGTTTGAAATAGGCTAATTGCCTTTCTGTTGCAAGATCTGTTATTCCTGCATGTTTGTGTAAATATATATTTTTTCAAAATGGTATGCTTAAATTAGTCATAAGCCATATTTTGGTATGTTAGCTGTGCTGATGAACTGTTGTGTGTTTATTGAGAGTTGCCTTCTGTTATTGTTTTGTGTTCATGATTTTACCATCTTTATTCATCTATTCTTATTAAGCAGTGGCTTTACCTTTTAAATTTTTTGAAAACATCTAGTTCAAAGGCACACCTCACACTTGATCAATATTATACCTACAGAAAATTGTAGACAAGTTTGCAATGGATAGTCCCAAAATTACTTATGCTCTCCCCCGCCCTTTTTTTTCCTTACCTATCTTCTCCTTTCTTGACTTTTCCTCCCTCACCTCTGCTCCTTTCATTCTGTTTCTTCCCCCCCCCCTCCCCATCATACTATTTATCTTATTCCCTCTGTCTCCCTTTCCTTTGTTCTGTTTTTTCAATTCCTACCAGGAATTTGATACCTAGTTACCTAGTAAGAAGTATGCTACGGAACAATCAAGATGCCTTGGTGATTTGGACACCACAGTCATTAATTACCTTTACCATTGGATTATATTAATTGGGTAATCCACTGGATATTGCAATTGTGGGGAATTCATCATCCTTTGGGAATCGTATGTCTGACAGCTGTTGTGCTAATCCTTGCTAGCAATTTTTCGATTTTAAACATTAGCAAAGAGCATGGTTTGAGCATCAAACAAATTTTGGCACTTGCTTTTCTATCTTTCATCTCATTCACAGCATTGTGGCACAGTGGAAGCATTCTGTGCCCATAACCTGCTTGAAATTTTTGTGTTATACACTTAATATGAAATAGGCCAAGGAACCATTTTCAATCTATCGCCTACAACTGATTGATACACAGGTGCAAACTTGCAGAACACTAAAATTTCTTACCAAAAAACCAGTCAATAATAAACAAGCAAATATAGACAAATTACAGTATGATTAACAGCATTGAATTTCTTTTCCACCACTTAATATTATAAGATATTATTTATAGATGGTAGCAAAACTTAATGTAAAAGATTACCATATTAATGAACATAAAAGTCATTGCTGTCATATTTGGAAAAGTACATCCCTCACATTGTCATTTATTTTAGTCGGAACAATGTTCAAGTGGAAATAAGTGTCAGATAACCAGCATACACAATTTAATGATTACTGTGCTTATTTAAAAATTATTTGAGTGGTTTTGTCATTTCAGATTGAACTTGTTAAACTTACAGTAAACTTACCTCTTAGAACAGACAAACAAATGCGTCTTTTTCATAGGTATCCAACCAGAGTAAAAAAAAAAAAAAAGTTTTTGTAGAAAAACCAAAACAAAATATTGATTAAAAATCTTTTTACAAAATAAGTTCTTAGTTTATTTTATGGTTGAGGCATAACAAAACTTAAGGTGTGTAGTTAGATATCATAGAAAGAAAAAGTCTCATTGCATTGCAGACTTGGTGCTAAGACCTCTTACATATTTTTAATACCAGTACATATTTAACGGTTTGTAAGAAGTACAGTATGTTACTTGAGCAAGTCCATTGCATACAGTGTAACGTTTTCATGGCTTTTTACTCTCTTGTAAAAACTTAGTTCTTTCCTTGAAATTTCAACTGCAGCATATTCAAGACCCCCATAAACAGTTCTAGACACATTGTAGTGTTTCAAGTGTTCGAAAACTCCTGCAAATATTAATCCAGAAATGAAACTTCAAATTTGGTTGATTCTCTTACCACATTTGTGAGGTTCCAAAATAGAGAATGTCCCACACCATTGTTCAATAAGCAGAGGGTAGTCACTAAATAAATAGCATAAGATTTTTAAAGAGATTTCGTATTGCAGACCAAACAATTCCAAAATTCATAAAATGTACAATTTTATTCCAATACTATTGTTATTTGTACACATGGTCAAGGGTAGAGAGGGACGTTGTGGAGTTGTTGAACAGGAGAGGGAGATGAAATGTAGGATTGAGGAAGTGAGGTGGGCATTAGTAACTATCTGGGATGTTGGAGAAATTAGAGAAGAAACTATCAGAGGCTAAGGGAGAGCTGGGTACACTCAGAGGCACGATACAGGTGGCACTAAGGTGTCGACAAGGGATAGCGTGGGTACTAGGGGCGAGCAGAAGAAGGTGGGCAAAAAAGGAGCAGAGGGGATGTACTGAAGGCAAGGGGGTGGCAGGAGACAGGAAGGGAGACTGAAGGGGAAAGGACATAGGTTAGGAACCAGAGATGGTGTTCGTAGGCAGTTCTATTATCAAGGGTAGGTAGGAGAGGGCTCATCTATAACGTAACATTTGTAAGGGCAAAAATTCAGGAGCTGAATGAAATAGTTAGGAGCTTAAGGGTAAGTGAGGTAGTTAAGTTGGTAGCAATACATGTGGGGAATACAGTGAATACACTGAGTGACATGTGCCCAGTGACATTACTAACATTTCTTTTACTTTTTGTTTTTTTAACGTGTCTTTGTGTAATAATCAGGAAATTTGTAAAATATTTACTTTTCTAATTTTTACTTGACCGACTTTTGAATAAAGTGATGTGGCCCATGGCAATGTTAATTTTAAATATGGCGGTAGAACACATACTGTGCATACTAGTAGATCTTAAGCAGGGCTTTCAAAAGTGCTCAATTTACCAAGAACAGACAATACCTGGTGTACTGTACTATATAATTGTATAATATAATCTCTCTGACCATGTAACTCCATTAAGGGCTATGGGAATGTCTTGCAGTGTGTGAAGTCCCAAAACATAAAGCAAAGAACAGAATTTCTGTTGTGTAGTATATTTTGTGGTGTTTTTTTTATTGACTCTATATGGAAACAAACATTTTTTAGAAATTAAATGCACAGAAACCACAAAATCAGTACAAAAGTAAATTTAATTTTTTAAATTATAAAATTTTATTGTGTAGGATTTAATAGTAACAATAATTTTTTTTAAAAATATTTATTGAATTTTATAATTTTGAAAGCTCTTGTTAGAAGATTTTGTTGGTCATTCAAAGTGTATAAATTTCAATGTTATGTCAATAATATGATTTTGTTAATGTTAAGACAATAATTTTGGCATATGGCATATTTACTGATTTTGTAGTTTATCACTAATTTTTTTTGCAAAAAATTGGCAGTTTTAAAATTAAAAACTTTAGACTATATCAGCTATTGCTGTATAAGATGATATGTTACAAACATTCAAATATATTGTCAGTATATCTAACCCCATCAGACTATGTTAAGTAGCTCAAATTCTGTTCTTGATTTTGTGTTTTGAGAATTTGAGCATTGGGAGACCATTCCATAGCCTTTATCAGACCAGTGTTTGTCAATTTAAGTAAATTGTATAGCAGGTGAATGGAAAAGTGTTTCTTCTGTAATGTAGGTTTTGTTTTCCATGGCTATTGACAGTATGGGCATGCATTCTGTGAAGGTACATTCTGTGGTAGGTTTCCTTTTTAAATTCAACTGAAGATCATATACGGTGCCACTGCTTATACTTAAATCTAGTGACAATTCAGGAGAAGTAATTTTTAATATTATAAATTCTGAGTTGTTTTCCCTTGATACCTTCTGGACAAACTTGTTGCATTCTTTTTTTTTTTTGTGGTAACAATGATTGGTAGAGAAATAGGAACAATTTCATTTTTGAGGAACAAGGCCTGTTTGTGATTATGCTTGATAATGCATGCAGAACATTTAAGAGTGTGATTGTTTTAACCCCTCAAAAGAGTTATGGTGTGCCCCTAAAAAAAAAAAAAGGGTAAATCTCTAATTTTGTTATGGCAAAATATTGATTGCGGAGTGTGTAATGTGTGTGTGTGGTTACCTCATATGAGAAT
Source organism: Clitarchus hookeri (assembly GCA_002778355.1). NCBI lineage: Eukaryota > Metazoa > Arthropoda > Insecta > Phasmatodea > Phasmatidae > Clitarchus > Clitarchus hookeri. Next base: position 650,094 of record NQII01000137.1, on the reverse strand, counting down.
GTACTGTTGTTATAAATTAATCTATGTTGTAATACAATTTAAAGTAGAAGCACTACAAACATATTGATGCACTACAAATAAGTCACACTGATAGTAAATCTTTTCCTAAAATTGGACTTCAAGTCAGTCTTACATCTCACACAACACGAAACTCTCAAACATAAAAAAATATATATTAGGAAGAAAACAACAGTTTATGCAGATGAACCTTACTGAGAGAAAAATATTTTCAACAGCATCGTTGCTTAAATAATAACAAATTGTGGATAAAAAAAAATATGTGCAGTGATTAGCAACACTTAGCTATTGAACACTTTGTAATGTTTCGTGAGTGAAGACTCAAATGGAGTTCGCTGTAAACATTAGCTTGAACTAGCTCAGTTTAAAAGCAAGATATTCTGAATTGAAAAAAAGGTTTGTTGGTAAAAAGAGCACCAAAAGTAAATAAATAAAGGATGAAGCGGTAAACTGTTCACTGAAGATTTATTGCAGTTTACTTTACAATATCGGCATACAAAAACATTTATCATCCACTGCAGTAAAAGCAAAAAAAAGTCAGAATCGCAGTGTGTTATTATTCACTTGAAAAACTTCTCACCTCACTGCTAAGATAATTAAACTAAGAAGATGGGAGAGAATCACTACTTTTTCTCCCAGCGCCCTAAAGACTCCTCACACAGACGGAAATAAATTTAGTAGATAACCATCATCCGAAAAATAAAAGAAGGTTGAAGTCTCGGGCGCTGCCGGTGTGTTACAATTGTCACTCACTGTTCCTCTCTGGATGAGTGCTTCTCGTCTTCTGTTGACTTCTGTTGCCCGGCAAGGGTCGTACCTAGTCTAAATATTGATTGAAAGTTTCATCACCTGAACACGGTCCAATCGTGGCATCGCGTGGCGCGGTAATGTCTAGAAATAGCGCACAAAAGCGGACGGGGCTTTGGAAATATATTATAATATTCGTGTGGCGGGTCACGTCAGCCAATTGTGACCACGTGCACTTTCCTTATTTCATCATGTATAGCAACACGGCGGCTATGTGTCAAGCTTACTAACACAATGAAAAAGTGCAATGTCATCCGGACGTCTGCTACTGCTGCAACAACTCAAATAAAATAATAAATTTAAAAAAAATGTAAATATGTAAAATACAAACAAATTATTACTGCTATGATATTCCAAATACTGAATGAGTTACTATCCTTTATAAAAATATAGAAAAATTATATATTTCCCAAATATATGAATTACTATATACTGCAACATTATATCGTTACAGTTTATGCAATAAATGATATTTGTTATTTTCCTATTAATCTTCATATTTTTAAGTATTACTGCCTGTAGTAGTTTTTTTTTTTTTTTTATATTCACTTTTCAGATTTAAAGTATCAGTTTAATAATGTCACGTCACAGCAGAGCGAAGAATGCCTTGGCAGAATACATTTGCGAGATGTTTCATATTTCAGTTTATATAAAGTTACTTCCTAGAAAAAAGAAGTGGCACATGTGTTAGTCATTAAAAATAAAATTATTATGTTGCATCAAACCACAAGAAGAGCAAGTAACAGATAAATATAATGATACCTAATCCATCGATTTTTGAGGTAAGCTTTTTAATTTCCAGTGTTAAATTTTTACCAGCTCTCCATCTATGCGAGCCGAAAACAGCATGTCACTATTTTAAAATAGTTGTATCCGCCAATTTCGTCCTACTATATCTAAATTATTGAAACAATATAAGGTATATGCCATTTTTGCAAGTGCATGAAGAGTTTAATGGGATGTAATTGGTTCAGGGGAGGTCAAGGCCTCTCATACCTTTGAGAGAGCTCGCAACTCTAACCAACATGCAAAAGACATGCTAATTGTTTAGGTATCGAGTTTCCTGCCAAAACGAGACGCATGTCGAATGAGGCTCGCATCTACAATTCACACACAATCTCGGCAGCAGAGAGCAGTAACTTGCCTCATGCACTGTATCAGCGGGTGTGTGCTCAGTGTGTGCCTGGCGTGCGGTACGCATCCTGTTCTGACCCTAAGTTTTGCATATAATTATGGAACTGAACTACCAGAAATTTAAAACAGCAAGTGGATGTAACAGATTATACCGCCATTTGGAGGCAAAGAAAAGGAAGGAATAAGAGAGGGGGGCCCTTACAGTCTGTTGTCAGAGATCAGCCCACTGTTGGACACAGAATGTGAGCATGGGAGGGGGGGGAACGCTGCATGCATAACCGACAAGTCAGGAGGGAGGGCTCGGCCACGATCAATGGAAACTTTTTTTTTTGTTTATTGCTTTTTTTATTTACTTAAAACTTTGTCAATTTTAAATTATTCTTAACTGTATTGAAGTCTTTCATCACTAAAAAACTGCTGTTGTTTAAATGGTAACCGATGTAATATCTTTTTTTAATACTTTTTTTATTAAGGTATTTTCCAAAAAAATATTGTTTAAAACAAAAAAAAAATTTTTTGTACAGATCTAAATCATTTGTCAGTTTTTCAATAAAGAAATTGAAAATCACTCAATCGTATCCAATTGTTTTTGCAGCTAAAATTGTGAAAATGCCTGGGGAAAAAAACTGGCATCTTAATAAATAAGTGGTACCGAAACTGTATTGGCAAAATCAACTAATAAGTTAATTATTGCAGTCTGTTGCCTAGCTAGACAAGAGCTTCTATTCAGATGTAATTGAGGCAGGGGACATTGTTTTTCACATGTTCTAAAACATGTATTGCTCGACTGCAGATGCTAGTATCATTTCTGTGAACACCAGCAAAGAAAGAATTACTTATTTCTTGCTGGTGGTCAGTCAAAAATTAATTAAAAAAATTTTTAAGTGGAACTTGCAACAAAAAATTTATTAATCCAAATTGTGGGGGATGAACCCCTTTAACATTTTGAAAGACTTTGGTTTACCCCCTGTTAGACACACACTTGGTAAGCGACATTGTCTTGAGGAGCATTCCCAACTGTTTAAAATAAACTCCATTATGGTTTTTTTTTAATCGTCAAAAATTATTTGAAAAGAATACCAATTGGCAGACTTTGCTGTCATAATGTTTGCGACACTTTAACTGTATTGTGTCAATAATACCTATCAACAGTTTTGCATAATGTTCATGGAGGTACTGTCAACCAAAGTCTGAGTGAGTTTACAGATTTAAGTGCTGTTATAACTGCTAATGGTTTGATTAGTCATGTTGTATATGAAGTGAATAAATTTTAAGTGTAGGAAAAATTTGCTGGACAAAATTATTATGGATCCTCATTAATGAGTGGCATTGGTTGACAGTGATGTAATTGTAAAATCTGTGGGATTTTAACCTTTGTTAGAACATTAAATTTCAGATTTTTCAATCCATTTTATTGTTGAAATTTTTATTTAAAACACATTTATTACCGGTATAGATATGTCTTGTATAAAGATAATAGATTTTGGAGAAACTCCATTGTGACGGTGATCAGTTGTTTATTTCTTGAAAAAATAATAATTATTATTATTATTCACTACGTATTATACAATGTACAGTAATACCAAGCTGATGCCAGATATATTGTTGAAAAGTTAGTCCAAGTTTGGTAGGAGTAAAGACTCTAGGTTGGGCTGCAAATAAAATGTTAATTTATCCTGGGATTGATTACTTTTTTCCATGCTCTCTACTTATTTCTCTTTCTCTCTCTCATTCTTTATCATTTTCTCCCATACACAGAAAAGATTTAAATGATAAATTGTGAATATTTGTATTATTAGCAAACATTTTGATACAATAATATAATGTTTTCTGTTTATAGCAAATTATTTTTGTGGCAAACTGAATTTTTACTGTGATTTGATAGAGCAATTAATGAATTCCTTGCATATTTAAGAAAACTTAAAAGGTTTAAAACTTGGTTTATTTGTGTACAGTAATTTGTTTTTTATATGAGAGGCGTAACATGTAATTAATACCAAGAAGGTAGTTTTGGTAGGATCTATAGAGAAAGCTGCACATATTGTGTGTTGCATTGCTGCTTTTAGAATGATCCTTTGACTGCAAGATATGGTGGCATCATCTGCGATATTCCTCCTTACCCTCAGGTGTCTTCTTTGAGCCTACGCTTGCCCAGCTTTATTAAACACATTCTTGGAAGTACTTTACAGGAAACAATAAGCCAAACTGCACGACACATTCCCAGCGCTGCCCTGTGGTGGATGCCTAAATTGAAATCTGTTTTGTCTGTGGCCGTGTGGTTGCTGTCAGAAGTGATGTATGGTACAGCATCAGCTATTTGAAAGTGATCCAAACTAATTGGTGTGGCTACACATACTTAATCAACTGCAACTGCTTCTAATTAAGCAACAGCCAAGCAAGGTGACTCAGCTTGTTTGGCGGGCTTGCGGCCAACAATATAGTTTGGCATTCTAAACCAAACACAATTTTGAATAGTAAAACAAGTAAATAATAGTAATTATAAATGTTATAGGCCTAATAAATATAATACAAAGTAAATTATAATGCTTTCTTGTTTTACCACAGGTAATAAGCAAGAAAATAATCAGATATTCATTAAAAATTCTGTACTCAAATTTTATCTAAATTTGTTGTGGTTTTTCATGGATCTTTAATATCCAAAGTTCAACTTGACTTTGGTGGAACAGAAAATTTCTTGTACAGGGAATTTGTGTGGTGTATGCCTTAGTGTTTGTGCAAAATACATTTTTCTTGTTGTACCCGTGTTCTTCTGGTACAAGTTTAATGTTGCTCACTATTGTTACTTGGCATCTTTTGTGATAAATAAGGTTAAACAAGGCATTTTTTTAATTTATCAAATTAAGATAAATGAATGTCCATTTAATATAAAACTTAACATGAGGGTAATGACAGTAATTTATTCTGAGCAAGTGCTGTTGTTACACTGCATGCCTGATTGGTTCTTTCGTACAGTTTGTGTGGAAAATATTAAATTATGTTTGGATGGCAAGAAGTTGAAATAATTCGTTACTGTCTTTTGCTTTTTTTTTGAGAATTAATAATTGTGTGTTCAAATATTGTTAGCATAGTGAATTTTTGTCATAATGCATGATAATGGACATAGGCAAAGCACTAGTATTTGTCAAGAAATTTTGATCGAATTGTGCATTGCTTCACTTAATGCCTGTGTAAATTGCCAACGTTTGTCAACCTATTTTGATGTAAATTGACAAAAATTGTTGTAACTTGTAAAGGTGAAATTTTCATAAAATGAGGTGAGTGAGTACGGTAGTTTTAGGGGTATACACATAATGTAAGTATGTTAGCGCTAATACACAAATATGGTGCTTTTAAAACCCCTTGTTTTTAAAGGAAAAGGTATTTAACTGAATGGTTAACATTGAGACAGCCAGCCATATGACAGTGGTTGAAAATATATTTCCTATGCTCTGATACTAACCAGTAATAGTTTATTTTGTTACCCCATGGTTTTTTTTGCGTATCGTGTAGCTAGTTATGCTGTTGGTGTTAATTTTGTTAACCAGCAGATTATTGTGGTGGAACTAAATAAATTGTGAATAAATTATTTTACAACTGTACGTATCACCAGCCTGTGTGTGCAATTTATTTCAGTCTTAAGAAAACGTTTAGGTGTGAAAATGAAGGCACAGTAATTTTCATGTATTTTGACTGTTGCGCTATTTGGGAACTGTGTTTTTACTAGCATTCGCTTCCCGTGGAAGACTGATAAGTGATGAACTTAAGGTCATGAGTTGGACTGGTACAATGGTACGTGCTGTCAGACTTTAGACTGAGGGCAATGTTCAAAAGTGGAGATTTCTTCACGAACAAGTTCCAATGTCCGTTTGTTGTGGCACACACATGCCATGCGTGCAATTTTTTTGTTATTGTCGTTCACCTCGTAATGAAAATGCATTCGTATTCAGAAACGTTTAATTTATTTTAAATGGTTGCTTTTGGAATAGTTACATAGAAACAACAAATTTCTGCATAAAAAAAAGAAAGAGAAGAGTTTTTTTCCGCAACCAGGATTGTAAATAAAGTAGTCAAATTTATTTGAACTACGTACAGCTTTGAAAATCTGGTAGGGATAGGCTAGATAATAATTTGCGTGTATTGTGATTAAGGTAAGCAGATTTTTGGGTGCGTTAAGTTTGTTTTGTAACGGTATCTACAAATCTTTCTTTATATGGGGTTGTTTGCAACGCCACGTAATCATGTTACATTTTACATTAAAATTTAATTTTGAAAAGTAGGGCTGTTTCTTTTATGTGGGTAGGTACCTTCACTGTGAAATGTATCAGAACAAGAGGGGGATAAAATAAAAGAGATCATATTGCAATCTGACTTTCGTAAAACACAAATTTGAATACATAATTATGTTAAAACATGTAACATTTTTTTAAAAAAAAGTCAAAATTGGATTCCTCTGGAATATGCAATTTATTTAAAGTAAACAACTGAATTTAGATAATTTTATTTATTTTTTGCTTTGCCAAGGACGCCTTTAAGCTGAGCTTACTTGCGACATCAGTGTTGACCGTCATCCACAGGCATCCATACAGCTCTTTCCCCTAGCTGGAGCTTTTGTTTCTGCAGCACGGGTGCAATTCTCATTTGAAAGAAGTAGCTCAGTTCTATGTGCAGTTATGGTATTATTAAATTTTAGTTACAAGAGATGCTATTAAAAAGTACCAGTACTATTCACTTGTGTTATAGCCCCCCCCCCTNTACAATACTTCCTCAATGTTTTTTCCCTCCTGGCTGGAATTTAGTACATTTGAAATACCACTTTCTTTGAACCTTTTCAAGATATGTTCTTAGGGAATGTAAATTCTAGTCAACATACATGTAATCCCAGTTGATATATTTGTAATTCCAGTTGACATACCGTATAATTCCAGTTGACATGCATTGTATGAAAATTATGTCAACTGCTCGTACATTTCATATTCACACATGAGTTTGAGTGGCCTTCCTTTTAACATTTGTGTTGATTAACCGAGCCCATTGTTCACACCATTCTCACGCTAATTTTTTTTTTTACTGAAAGTTAATTGCCTGTTGCTTTGTTCCCGCTTTGTAATTAGCATAATTTTGCATTGCACAATTTTTCTTTGTTCTGAAAATCACAAGCTGCTAGACATGGTGAAGTGTGGGTGGCAGATTATCAAATGCACTGTGCATATAGCATTTACCTTTTTACAGGAGAAAATTCTATACGAACTGACTGCAATCGTGTCTAGAGAGAGTCCCTGGGCTTGCCAATGTCCAACCCTTTCCTGCTTAATAAAATAGAGGATTAAACTGTTTCCCGATAAGGAATTCTTATCTACAAAAAGTTAACATTAGTGATCTCTTAGGAAACAACTTATCAGTATACGAAGATCTGGTTTGATAAGGAGAAATCACATAAAACAAGAATCAGTAATTATATAAATCTGTGACATTACAATGTTAAATTAATTAAAATTCAGAAAAAAAATAGTGACAGACAATTAAAATAGAATTGTGATAAAATTTCTACCATTATTCTCAATGTAAACAAACAAGAAAATATTAAACTGACAGATCTAAACATTGAAATTAACTCATAGTGTTTACCAACATAAGTGTCAATGTGAAATGTAAACGAGGGGTAATTTTTATATCTTTACAGTATTTGTGTTTGCAGCTTTAAGCACGTACTGTTATGATACATTTGTTGGGTGGTTTACATGTCACTGTGGAAAAAGTTTTTTTTTCTTTTCCCACCAATATGATATTAATAAACTGACATGCTTACAGCAGACAACAGATAGCCACCAAAGTGGCACCACACGCCCTCCTTGTACAGAAATGCAAGGTAAGGAGACACCTTCGTTTAAGGCTGTTCGCAATTAATTGAGTTTTTTTTTTGAAAGCCCTGCTTAAGATTTATTTTTTTGCGTTTTGTATCCTTCCGCCATATGTGAAATTTACATCACCACAGGTCTGATCATTGTATTTATGTATCAGTGAATTGAAAAAGTGAGATTGTAAAGAACCCAAATGTGTTGCTAATATGGCAAATCATACTCTTAATACTTACATAGCAAACAAAAAAATGCCAACCTGATTTGTCATAAATTTAAACATTACACTTGAAATAGAACATTAAGACTTGGATCTATTTTACTTAATTCACTGCCAACTTAAATGGGAGCCGCCTGGATGCCTGTGTGCATGGTAGCTTATCTGCAGTTATCAACAGTATTTTTTTTTTTTCAAATTTTGATTTTAAAAGTGCTTGTTTTATTGTGAACAGACTATATATATATATATATATATATATATATATATATATATATANTCAATGTGAACAGTGTGAAGGAAGACTAGTCTGCACAGATAGACTCCTACTTTGTTCCCCGAAACATATTCAAGAAAGAATATGACTTTACGCCAGCATGCGTGGCCATCTTGTTTGGGATCGGGACAAATATGGAGCGTAGAGAAGTTGAAATACTCAGCTGCTGATATTCTGCACTGCACCAGTGTATGGCTTATACTTTGAAAATGTAGATTTATGTGTTTCAAGGGATGCCATCTGTTTCTTTGTGTCTTGTGGTGCAGTGCCACTGATGCAGTTATTGTGTGATACGGAAATGTGGTATTAAGCACGATAATAGTGTACGTGTGTACACTATTATCGTGCTTAATACCAGATTTTCTGTTGAGCCCTTAACACCTTCGCTGGTCAGGCTGTACTTGCACTGTTCAACATAACTCTTTGCAAAAGCGGTTATGTCAGTGTTGCCTTTAAGAGGCGTTGGTTGTTAAACTTTGGATGGTTTTTATTAACGTTTTTGAAACTAATGTTAAGTTCCTAATGAAATTTCCACTTGTAACTCCACGAGAAATATAACTCGCCATTATTAGTAGTAGTGGACCATGCTAAGCTTCTCTGGAGCACAATTAGCAAACCTTACCCCTCCCCTCCATCTTGTCAGAAAAAGCTGTTGCAATTTTCCCCACGGCAGGTGCTATTCAATGCTTGGCAGTGGCTATCGCAGCTCGTTGTGCATTGGCAGATGAGAAGGCAAGGTTCTGAAAATATTTTCACACCTGGGGGCTACAGTGGTGTAGTGGTCAGTCTACTCGCCTCCCACCAAGATGAACCAGGTTTGATTACCTGCGGGGTCACCCGGATTTTTGCTTGTGTGAAACGTTGCGAATGTTGCCATTGGTCGGCGGGTTTCTCAAGGCACTTCATTTCCCCAACTCAACTACCTAGTAGTTCCACAGTTACCAGGAGGTATCCATGGGAGGAGGGGATAATGTGGTGTTCCATGGGTGCAAAAGTAGAGATCTGCAGTGAAATGGGGTGTCCAAGCATAAGTTCCACACCCTTCCAAGATTACAAGCAGTTTTATGTTGTATAGAATATATATGGTTGGAGTTGCTTTCAACGCAGTATTTATATTCATTGTCATGTTCCATAACAACGGTTAAAATGAATTTCACTTGTAGTTAGCGTGTATCAAAGAAATGGACATTTATGTTGGCTATTGTTATTGGAAAAAATTGAGTATGATGCTTGTTCATGAAGGTTGTTCAACCTGAGAAATTTGCACACACAAGAGTTCAAGGAATATACACTTTTTTAAGGCATTACATTTTTGTTTGGATTAAAATAAAAGGTAAAGTATGCCACTAAAGCAAAAATAAATTGATTGAAAGCTAATTGTCGATGTTTGGTGTAACAAAAACAAAGAAAAATGAACAGATGTCAAGCTTGATGCACTATCTCGTATCCAGTTCTTTCTCTATTGCGTTGAAAAAAAAAAAANGAAAAATGAACAGATGTCAAGCTTGATGCACTATCTCGTATCCAGTTCTTTCTCTATTGCGTTGAAAAAAAAAAAATGTTATTTAGAGAATGCTGTTTAAAAAATTGATTTAATATTTAATTATTTGAAATTATGATAGCNAAAAAAAAAAAATGTTATTTAGAGAATGCTGTTTAAAAAATTGATTTAATATTTAATTATTTGAAATTATGATAGCCCAACACTCAAGACTTCTGTCACATGACAAAGAGTAGGCAGTGTAGATTAGCTCTGAGAAAAGTCAAACATTGTTTGCAGAGTTAATTGCAGTGACATTGGATGACACTGTCACACTTGCTTTGCGGTTGTTTTAATGATCCTACGCAACAGTTGGCAAAGCTGATCCTGATGCAGACATCAACAGTATTGGACATCCCCACCAACACAGATGAAAAATTACCTCTGCTTCTCATTAGTCTCTTAAATTTGACTAGATGGACCCTAGACTAAACTAAATCCTAAACTGTGGGATGCCTTTAAAGGAAAACTGATTTTGAATGGCTAGGTGTGTCCCATTTTACTGTTCTGCTTATTTTATTATAATCATTTTTACTAGCCTTGAAGCAAGCAGTGTTTCTACTATTATCAATGTCTTAACAATATTTCTTGTCATTTTGTTTGAACAACTAAGATTTATGGGAAGTGTGAAGCAGTATGTTATGGGTTTACGTTAACCCTGGAAAACCCTATCTCATGTCCATACATACTTCAGAAGTGCCGTCAGAGATTAGATATCAGTTGGTGTTTATACTTCTTAACGTCCCATTCAGAGCTTCTTAAACTGGTTATATGTGACCTAGTAACCTGAAAGTTTTGAAGTGGCATCATCATTGAGTAGATAAAAGCAAACTTGTACACACACAGTTCCCAATCGTGTATGACCTACTTTGCAATCATTATAAAAGTACTTTGAGGATCAGTCATCATCTTTGTTGACACTGTGGGTGGTTAGGATTCCTGGAGTATGACTAATCATCACACACAAGATTCAGCTGATTTTTTAAAAAAAATTATTATGGTTTTAAAAGTATTATCACTGGATGCTGCATAGTCGGACACTTTTCCAATATACAACCAGACAAACATTTTATAGTTTGGTTGTATAAAATGAGATTGATCAGAACGTTGTTAAATTTTAATTCCCTTCTGCTAGCTGTAAGTGACGTACTGACAATGTATGTATTTCATAAATACAGTTTTACTATGTACCAGTAAGTGATGGTTTAGTNGCTGTAAGTGACGTACTGACAATGTATGTATTTCATAAATACAGTTTTACTATGTACCAGTAAGTGATGGTTTAGTGTGCACACAGAATTAAATATGTTATGTATAAGTGATAGACAGGTACTGTTTATTGATTGTTCTAAATACACAGCTGCAACAATAAACGTATATAAACAACAGGTGCTGTGACAGGGAGTTGACTGTGTTAGCCCCACAAACACAAAAAAAANGCAACAATAAACGTATATAAACAACAGGTGCTGTGACAGGGAGTTGACTGTGTTAGCCCCACAAACACAAAAAAAAAATTGATGAGTTCACTTTTCTACTTAGCATCTTATGCATGGTCATCTAAACACAATGTATGAGTGGGAATTGTACTGAGATGGATGGCAACCACTTTTGGGAGTGATTTTCAATAGTTTGTATTAAATTGGGCTTGTTTAAAGAATTATTTATTAATTTGTGATCATTATTGTTTACGTAGATACAAATTGTAAGCAGCAAGTAAAAATGTCTCTACAAACCTCATTTCAAGTCTCATATTTATCGTGGTAACTTAATGAGCCCAAACTCAAAACATTTATTAGTCATATAACTTACACATGCAATTTAAGCTGTAGCAGTTTTCTAAACAGAAACACTTCAATAACTGACTAAAACTTATGATTCAGTTAAGCGTGGTATAATACAAAAAGAACACCATTTAAAAGATGTTTTAAAACTACTAAATTACTGTCATCACGCATTCACTGTTGATAATAAAGTTGCATGCAGTAGGTGAATTAAATTGTTTTAGAAACTTTTTCATATTGAAAATAAAGAGTATCTATGTTCTTTCGTAACTGATAAGAAGTGGCATTCATTTGTCATAAAAAAAAATTATTTCCNGAAAATAAAGAGTATCTATGTTCTTTCGTAACTGATAAGAAGTGGCATTCATTTGTCATAAAAAAAAATTATTTCCTAACATATGCTAGGTAAAGGGCTTTTCTTTTAAAAGCAAATTTGTTAGCTTACCAATAACTTATTACTGAATGTGGAACAGGATGCTGGTATGGTAGATATATTCTAAGATTCAACCGTAAACATAGCTGTCAAACAAAACTGTGGTAGCCAGTCAGAAGCATGAAAATATTGAACATATTCCTAGCCAGAGCTGTTGAGCACCAACTCTGGCTTTGGTGGTAGGCAGTCTTTGCGGCTCTCCATCCAAATCAGTTTTCACCTTCATATCAGATCGTACTGTAATGATGTGTTACAGGACTCAATTACTTTAGTTGGTAAATGTAGGTTTTTAAAATTTTCAAGGATAGCTTGGCGGTGGTGGCCTGCTGGTTTTCTCAGTGTGCTCCTGTTTCCTATGCCCTTGCATGCCACCGCTGCTCCATCTTAACCTCATTTACCCTCATGGGCACTCAAGACCTCTATGGGGCCATGNGAAAATAAAGAGTATCTATGTTCTTTCGTAACTGATAAGAAGTGGCATTCATTTGTCATAAAAAAAAATTATTTCCAAACATATGCTAGGTAAAGGGCTTTTCTTTTAAAAGCAAATTTGTTGGCTTACCAATAACTTATTACCGAATGTGGAACAGGATACTGGTATGGTAGATATATTCTAAGAGTCAACAGTATACATAACTGTCATACAAAACTGTGGTAGCCAGTCAGAAGCATGAAAATATTGAACATATTCCTAGCCAGAGCTGTTGAGCACCAACTCTGGCTTTGGTGGTAGGCAGTCTTTGCGGCTCTCCATCGAAATCAGTTTTCACCTTCATATCAGATCGTACTGTAATGAAGTGTTACAGGACTCAATTACTTTAGTTGGTAAATGTAGGTTTTTAAAATTTTCAAGGATATCTTGGCGGTGGTGGCCTGCTGGTTTTCTCAGTGCGCTTCCGTTTCCTACGCCCTTGCATGCCACCGCTGCTCCATCTTAACCTCATTTACCCTCATGGGCACTCAAGACCTCTATGGGGCCATGGTGGTGTAGTGGTCAGACTACTAGCCCCCAACCAAGGCGAGCCGGGTTTGATTCCCGCCAGGGTCACTCCCTGATTTTTGCATGTGGGAATTGTGCCGGATGAAGCTGTTGGTCAGCTGTTTTTCTCAGGGATCTCCCGTTTCCCCTGCCCTTGCATTCCAGCTGCTCCACGCTCACCTCATTTCAACTACGTCAGTTCTCAACACCTCTCAGTTATGAGCCGTCCAAACCTTTCCTCTCAAGACACCAATGTTAAACGGTGACGAAACCTCTCAACTCATCTTGTTGCAATACACCTAATTTNACGAAACCTCTCAACTCATCTTGTTGCAATACACCTAATTTCCCGCTACACTTAAAATGCCAGTATTATAATTCAGCCTCACCAATGCCTCCGTGGTTCCCACAGAGTAAAAATGTAATATGCAAATTTACCAAAAGAGTACTCTGTTATATAGTGTGACTTAAAAAAAAAAAAAAAGAGGTTCTGCAGTATTTACATAACAGCAATGCCCAGACATTGTAAATATTAATTAACCTTCCTTACAATTGTACAAAAAATTAAACCTCAGAAGCACAAAGTACTTTTGCANAACATTGTAAATATTAATTAACCTTCCTTACAATTGTACAAAAAATTAAACCTCAGAAGCACAAAGTACTTTTGCAACATTGACACAGGTATAATCCAAAATACTCAACAGAAAAGGCATAAAATGCACCTAGGCAAGGGATGGGCAAAAAAATTTTTACTCCAGTTGTTTTGGTGCTAAAAGTAGGTTCACTTTTAAACCTAATCCAAGGATTTGATTACCTTGTATGTACTTGTGGTAACTAACAGCTGTTACATTCCACTTGTTAAAAAATGCTATAGTGAGGGAATTTTTAACCTCCCTAATATTAGGAATATAAACAAAACTTCATTTATTATACTGGTTTTTTTCTTTCCTGAAAGTGGTTTTGACCAAAATACAAGTATGAAATATATATCTTAATGTGCTGCTGTTTGCAATGTAATTAATTACATGTTTCACTTAAGTACCGCAAGATTGAGGAGCAAGTTTATAAATTGAACATAAGGGTTCTTAATAAAAAAAGTAGTGAGAATCTAGTAAATGTGAAAGTTTAATTCAGGACTTATATTGGTAGCTTGGGAACTAGTTATCTCTGTATCCAAGTTTAAATGAATGATGAGATTAATTCATTTTAGTGTAATTTTTCTGAAAAATGATCTGCATTTTCATTGCAGTTNCTCACCAATGCCTCCGTGGTTCCCACAGAGTAAAAATGTAATATGCAAATTTACCAAAAGAGTACTCTGTTATATATAGTGACTTAAAAAAAAAACAAGAGGTTCTGCAGTATTTACATAACAGCAATGTCCAAACATTGTAAATATTAATTAACCTTCCTTACAATTGTACAAAAAATTAAACCTCAGAAGCACAAAGTACTTTTGCAACATTGACACAGGTATAATCCAAAATACTCAACAGAAAAGGCATAAAATGCACCTAGGCAAGGGATGGGCAAAAAAATTTTTACTCCAGTTGTTTTGGTGCTAAAAGTAGGTTCACTTTTAAACCTAATCCAAGGATTTGATTACCTTGTATGTACTTGTGGTAACTAACAGCTGTTACATTCCACTTGTTCAAAAATGCTATAGTGAGGGAATTTTTAACCTCCCCAATATTAAGAATATAAACGAAACTTCATTTATTATACAGTTTTTTTTTTTTTTTTTCCCTGATTTAANAAAATTCAAGTATGAAATATATATCTTAATGTGCTGCTGTTTGCAATGTAATTAATTACATGTTTCACTTAAGTTCCGCAAGATTGAGGAGCAAGTTTATAAATTGAACATAAGTGTTCTTAATAAAAAAAGTAGTGAGAATCTAGTAAATGTGAAAGTTTAATTCAGGAATTATATTGGTAGCTTGGGAACTAGTTATCTCTGTATCCGAGTTTAAATGAATGATGAGATTAATTCATTTTAGTGTAATTTTTCTGAAAAATGATCTGCATTTTCATTGCAGTTTGTTAGAGATTGGGTGAAATTGAATGAAATTTTAGATTTGCTTAGTTTGTCATACAGAACAGTTAAAAAAATATGACATATGTGCCATTGTACACACTGACATCATGAGAAAAAAAACTTTATTGTATCATAGTAACTTAGAAAATCATGGTTGTGGACCAAGTAAAGGTATCTTATTAACCAGGAAATTGTAAAA
Organism: Clitarchus hookeri; assembly: GCA_002778355.1. Taxonomy (NCBI): domain Eukaryota; kingdom Metazoa; phylum Arthropoda; class Insecta; order Phasmatodea; family Phasmatidae; genus Clitarchus; species Clitarchus hookeri. The sequence continues at coordinate 634,810 of NQII01000137.1, read as the reverse complement.
AAACAGAAGTGTTTTAACTGGTTTGTTCTGTAATGTGTGTAGATTTGTCTTTTATCATAAACAAATATTTTTTTAAGAAATAGAATTCATGGATGTCTGAAATTACTGCAATCCTTTTAGGCATAGAGTAGACTACATGGAAAGTGACAAATATGGTACATACTTATCAGTATCAAGTACATACACTTTACTGTGAGAAATGTCATGTATACTGCTTCATGCTGTTCCCCCTGTTGTTTTTCCCGGTTATATCAGTATTGTTGTTATAAAAATCACTTATAAATTATGCAGTAAATATTTACGGTCTTATCATTTAACCAAAGCAACTCTTAAAGCATTTTTTTNTAGAGATTGGGTGAAATTGAATGAAATTTTAGATTTGCTTAGTTTGTCATACAGAACAGTTAAAAAAATATGACATATGTGCCATTGTACACACTGACATCATGAGAAAAAAAACTTTATTGTATCATAGTAACTTAGAAAATCATGGTTGTGGACCAAGTAAAGGTATCTTATTAACCAGGAAATTGTAAAAAAACAGAAGTGTTTTAACTGGTTTGTTCTGTAATGTGTGTAGATTTGTCTTTTATCATAAACAAATATTTTTTTAAGAAATAGAATTCATGGATGTCTGAAATTACTGCAATTCTTTTAGGCATAGAGGAGACTACATGGAAAGTGACAAATATGGTACATACTTATCAGTATCAAGTACATACACTTTACTGTGAGAAATGTCATGTATACTGCTTCATGCTGTTCCCCCTGTTGTTTTTCCTGGTTATATTAGTATTGTTGTTATAAAAATCACTTATAAATTATGCAGTAAATATTTACGGTCTTATCATTTAACCAAAGCAACTNCAGTATTGTTGTTATAAAAATCACTTATAAATTATGCAGTAAATATTTACGGTCTTATCATTTAACCAAAGCAACTCTTAAAGCATTTTTTTAAATCTTAAAATTGCTCAGATTATTGAATGCTGTTTTTTTTTTTTTTAAATTTATGTAGTGGTATCCTTTCTTGTAAAACATAAAAAAAAAATCGTGACTTAAAATTCTTTGTAGTTTTTATTCCAGTGCAGTCGAATTAAAATGAAAGAGGATTATTTTCGATTTGTTTTGAGATGATCAAGTTGGGAGGAATCTTGTGAATTGCAAACATGTTAAAAATAACATGGCAGCAGTCCAAGTTAGTGCAGAAATAGACAGTAGCTGTTTCCTATAAATCATGTTCCAAATTTAGTTTCTGCATGTTTTGATCCAGTCTCCTTGTTTATTCCTTCTAGTTCAGAAGCTGTGCATACTGCAGGTTCATCTAGTCTATAAGGATTGTAACAAAAGCTGTATTTTTACTGCCAGCTGGAAAGAGAAACTCCATGACTGATGTTGACATGTAGTTATACACTGTTAAAGTTGTAGTCTGTCACTGCAAATATTTTCCGTTACAGTATAATCTCCATTAAAAGGCATTACGTCAACTATTGCTTTCTTTTATCCATTGGTCATGGAAAGGAGTAGAAAAACGAGTAACTGATAGAAGCAATTAGCCTACTTTCCACTATACATGTCTGCCACTTTAGATATGCCCAAAGGCTGGGAAAGTAGGATGTTACGTGTAAAATAATTACTTAGCGGTAGGAAATTTCTACAAGATTTCATAGCTATTAGCTTAATAGTTCCTCAAATATGATATAGGCCTATAACAGTATTTTTGTTACCTTCCAAACTGGTTGAACAATTTAATTTATTATGTAGTGAATAAGTGTACACAGAAGGGACACAAACTTTATGCAATGGTACCACAGATATGTTATACAATATCAGTACCGGTCTTAGTGGAAACACCACCCTGAGGGAGGTTTCAAAGTGGCTCTATCCTTCCCCCTCCTCCATATTCTTAAAACAGCAATTATTATTCTAGTCTGCAATACAAAAACATAAGGTATAGTCTGTTTTTGTATACTAAATTGCTGGAAGGAAAAAAAGGTAATAATGGGGAAACTATTAAGACATTTCTCATTGACACATTTATTTCAGTAATTATAGTAAAATGCTGCCTTCTGCACTTTGGGACTTACAAATTGTAACAAAACCTTTGATAAGTNTTATTTCAGTAATTATAGTAAAATGCTGCCTTCTGCACTTTGGGACTTACAAATTGTAACAAAACCTTTGATAAGTAAACTTGTGCATTATTTAATTTTCGATGGATAGCACTGTAAGCAATGTTAGTCTCCCACATCATCCCTTGATGAGTGCAGATACATTTCAATAAGATTCAACTTAAAGTTACACTCTTCACATACATAGAAACCAAATTAAATTCTCAGCCCCTCTCTGTTTTATACCCTGGGTGATCACTCTAAGGCCAGACCTGTATAATACACTAAGAATAAAACCAACATTCTGAAAATAAGAGATTTATTTATAAAAATTTTAGGTTGCCTTTTATAATACTATTAGCATGCTACATAAGATGGGACTCCATTGAAAATTTACTGAGATATATTTAAGTTTAATTTTTCATGTGATATCTTTTAGCATAGTGGATCCGAAAGGTTATCAGTTAGTGTATTTAGTGCAGACAATAAAAACAACCAGTTTTCCAAATTGGGATCAAGTAAATTTTATTATTCCAGAGATATATATGTGTTAAAAATGTATACGGTAACCATTTTGAAAATAAGCAACTTATCTGTTTTAATTCAGGCTGTATGTACTTACTATTATCCTCTCAAATTAGTTGGGATTGATTTTCTTTTTTTGGGATTAATTTTGGTAGTTCCTGAAATATGATATAAAAGCTATATAGTGTAGGTGATTCTATCCTTTAACATTCCTTTAAAGGTTTTTTTAATTTCACAAAAACTTTTGTTTCCATGCTGCTCAGTTTTATGCTAACAGTAATCACAGCAAGACGATACAGTTTGTCTTTGACGAAAGCCCAGAGGCGAACCAAGCCATATACAAAGCTGTATTATTTTACTTCAAAATCGCCTACCCTAGATACAGTTTGCTCCCCACTCAGGGGTGTCTAGTCTCGTTACTTAATGTCCACACCTTGTAAATTGTTGTAATAAAGAAAATGATGATTTTGTTTATTTTATTAATTTTTATAAAGCAAAATATATACAAAAACATCAACTTTGTTGATCTCCCAAGGCAACAAAAAATTACAGTAAGCAGTAGCATTGTACTTTTGGGACCAGCTGAGCTAAAGTATATGGTTTTACATGTTACATGATTTTAGATGTGTGTCTGCCACCTTTTATGATATTGCTTTTAAACAAAAAAAACACTGTGTCCATTTTTGCCCAAACCACATTTCTAAAAAAGTTTTTTTGTAAAATTTGTAATGTCCAGAAAATAGCAGGTAAAAAATATTTATAGACTGTACAAATGCACAAAGACGTAAACTCTTGTTAATGTTCCTGTACTGGCTCTCTTGTAGAATGGTTATTCTCTTCAAAGATCACAATCTTAAGGTAGAGTCTACATTATAAAGCATTATAAATGTCGAGCTGTGGGTATTGCAGCAGATTTAAAAATCTTGTAGTGGAAACATGTTGCAAAGGTTGGAACAAAAGAAGTGTTAAAATTTATTATAAGATAGAAAAGTGTATTTGTTTAACATAAAAAATAAAATTCAGAATTAACATAAGCAAAACTTTTTCAAAAACTGAAATCCATGTCAGTCCGTCTGAAGCTCTTATGAAAGTGTTTGCTCCCTGTCATTCCCTTAGAATGATCTCCCATGCTGGAAAATAAAGGATGGTATAAGCAGATTTCTTTTGTAATTACAATAGAAGTTGATTCTAAATTTTATTGGCCAAAATGTATTCTGTATGTAGCCTTTACACTGGGTTTATGTAGTTCTGAGAACACTATTTTGGTCATTTTTACCATGTTATGTTTTTTGCTTATATATCTGATCCAGATTTAAGTATTGTTTTTACTGGCCGGGGGAAGGGGGAAGGATCCTTGATTGTGCATTTGGTTCAGTTGAGTGGCACCTGTTATGTCGTCGTGAACTGAACTATAACTGACCGCAATGCCCTGTAAGGCCTGGAGCTGGGAATGTTGTTGTAACGTGGGTGACTGATGTGTTTTTGCAGGAGATACTGTGTTCATCCAAGGGGCAGCTGCCACTCCCATCGAGCTGGTGAAAGCCATGGTGGAGTTTGGCAAGAGTTGTGGTCTGAAAGACGTGACTGTATGCCACATGCACACGGAAGGAGACGCTGGCTACACGGAACCCGAGTGTGAAGGTGCATTCGCTTGCAGTAGCTTGTTTGCAGTTAATTATTCGCTTTTGAATTCCTGCCTGTAGTTCATTCTTTCAGCTTTTTTGTCTATCTTTGAATAGCCAAATTTACACTGAAGAGCCAAAAAAACTGGTACACCTGCCTATTATCGTGTAGGGCCCCCCCGAGCACCCAGAAGTGCCGCAAGATGACGTGGCATGGACTCAACTAATGTCTGAAGGTATGCAGGAGGCAATTCACACCATGATTCCTGCAGGGCAGTCCACAAATCCAATCTGCGCCAATTTGAGAAAGGGTTGCACGTCTGTCACGTTTAATGATTCTCGTCAGTCGTCGTTTGTCCCGTCCTTTCACGATATTTTTCCGGCCGCAGCGATGTCGAAGATGTGATGTTTTGCCGGATTCCCTATATTCACGGTACACTCGTGAAATGGTCGTACGCGAACATCCAAATGTTATCGCTACCTCGGAGATGCTATGTCCCATCTCCCGTGCGCCGACTATAACACCACGTTCAAACTCACTGAAATCTTGGTAACCTGCCATTGTAGCAGCAGTAACCTATCTAGCTGCCGACCGCATCGCGTTATTCTGATTGGTTCCATACCTCTGTTATATGCATACACACGCCTATACCAGTTTTTTTTGGCTCTTCAGTGTATAAGTATTAATATTGCGAGGTATAGGCTGTTCACGATAAAGTGAGCACTTTTGAGGTCCTAGTTATTTTTTCCTTTCAGCCATTCGTTATCCTTTAACCACCTTTTTAAAATAAATATTGCAGTGTAAGTAATAAACACAGTGTGTATATTCTACCACACTCAAAAGTTGTCCAAGGCTTAAATAAATATATTTATTGACTATTATTTCAAATGAGCAGGCTTTCAAAAGTGCTCACTTTAGCGTGAATAGTCTGTACCTGGCAATATTAATACTTATATACTGTAGTAATTTTCTGCTGCTCAATAAATGGTAATGGTTGTTCCAACCATGTTACATGTGTTGTCTGATGGTTTTCAGGGATGTTTCGCTCCCTTTCCTTTTTCATGGCTAAGAATGTTCGTAAGCCAGTTGCTGAAGGTAGATCTGATTGCATTCCTATTTTCCTCCAAGACATTCCAAAGCTTTTCCACAGGAAGATTGTAAAACCCACTGTGTCTCTTATACAAGTAAGTGATAATTTTACAATTTTTCTGTTCTTATGTATGTTAGTTTATTGATCTCAGCTCATTATGTAATTACTAATTTTCTATTCACTTATTTTATCTTGCTGCTTGATAAGCTGATTAAATATATCTGAATGTCTGTAACCTTGATTCTGCTTTGATCTTTGCAAAAACAATTGTGAGGAGAAACATTACTGCAGCTAAAGTATTTAGTTTTAAAGTCTGTCATACTATATGGAACCATTTTATAGTTTGTGAATAGATTGAATTTAAATAATTTTTCTAAGCATATTACATATTTGTTGTGCAACTGCCGTTGCTATAAATGGTCTTTTTTGTTTTATATTTTATAAAAAATCATTCTCATTTGCAAGTCTGTAGTACTGTTTATTATTATTTTACATATTATAAGTGTAAAAATTAACAACAGTAAGTTATCCTGGTAAAGGTGTGTTGAATATTGTGAAATGCACGTCTTCTTTCCTCTTCATTCTGAAACAGTGAGGCAGTAGTGTGTTCCTTGCCCATGTATTTCTAGCCCGCTGTCCTAGTGATGTGACACAATCTGTGCTGGTTTGATTGGCTTAATGCCATGCCTTCAAGTGGGGGCTATTTAAGTAATAAATATGACCTGGAAGCTTCAAGGTCTGTTGACTCGTAGCTCGGACCATTGAATACCAGCACCGGATATATGAGAGTGGTCGGCATAAATTTTCTTTAAACAAACGAACTGAAATATTTATTTGGATTGATCGGTATGGTTGTTTTTCAGGTTTCCCCACCTGATGAGCATGGGTACTGCAGTATTGGCACTAGTGTGGACTGTGTGCGTGCAGCTCTCATGCATTCAAAGTATATTGTAGGTGAGAAACCATTGAGAATATTCTTTTCTTACATGTTTGCCACACACTGCCTGTTAATAAATCAAAACCTCTTCCCTTCCTACTGTAGTTAATCTGTTTTTCAGCCATTCTAATGCATCCTTTTTGTTTTGTAACATTTAAAATATAATTTTGTGGTCTGTTAAATTTTATACTTTTTGTTTCAAAGTCAGGTGTACAAAAGGGAAAAAGAATCTACTTGTAGTGTGCATATTTAGTACATTACGTTCTCTATTTTATGTATTTTGTTACTTATTTAACAGCTATAACAGTACCGAATTGCATTTTGCAGATAATTCACCCACTATAGATTACTTAAATTGTCATTCCAACAAGTATTAAAAGCAAGCATATCACAATGAACTTCGCCTTAAGAAATGGAAAAAAAAAAAAAAAAGGTTCTCTTTGAGAATTTTCTAAAAATAACAACAAAAAATTTTACACTGGTATATGTGATGGGAGTTTTTAAGTTAGTTATGTGTAGCATATATGCTGCATTGCTGTATCACACTACTAAGCAAATATTACAATAAAAACTTTTAAAATACTTGTGAGAGTGTATACTGTTTGAATTTTGCTGTGGATACGAAGTCGGTGCCTTTATTTGCAGAATCTTATGTGTCGCGGTTGACTCCTTATACCTAAATTCATTGCTCACACCATCTCCGCCATATTGTATAAAATCACAAATTTCTTTCTACATCAAACTCTTTAATAGAGCATGAAAAAATAAATACTAAGCACATTGCAATTGACTGAATAAAAGAGGGTTGCGGGTGGCGAGGGCGGAGGGGGCGTGCATGTATTGGTTTCCTATGGATGTTCTCTGGTGCTTTTATTGTTGCTGGAATCAATCTAAGTTGCGATGTATTTAGTATATTCATTTGCAGTGAAAGTACTTGTTAAACAAAGCTATATAGTTAGTTATTTTTAATCAAGCAGATGTTATTGACGTCACAGTTATCTTCAACAGTGAAATTGTTTTTGTGGATTGATGACCAAAGTTGGTGTATACTCTTATATTAATAGGGCAATTAAATTTTTGAGAATCATTGTATATGTTATTACTTACTGTATTTATTTTAATATGAGGAAATGTTTTATTCCAATATTTATTTGTCTTATTTTCACATATTAAAAATGTTGTGTCAAAGTTTTTGCTGGAGTAGGAGCAGCAAGTGATAGTCATTATTTTTGACTGTATGTACATTTCATTACAGTACAAGTATGAACTTTGAAAATATTTTTAAAAATTAACATGAACAACTGAATAATATAAAAAAATAAAGGATTGGCCAAAGAGAAAGTGACTTCATTTGAGTCTTATGCATTTGATATGGTACACAGTGTATTATTGTTGAGTTAACTGTATAGTATTGTTTCACAGTATTTTGTTTAAGTAATTTTTTCGAGTGCTTTTAATTTTAGTGTCATTGTTAAGCTTTTCCTCTTCATAAAAGATTAATCCAAACTTCAGGTGCAAACTTACTGCAATAATTTGTTTTAGAAAAAGTGGTATAAAAAATTATACGACATGTGATCTAACCGAGGGGGCAACAACCTAAGACAATTAGTGTACACTATGAAAAAAAAAAATCATCCAAAAATCACTAACAATCCCTTAAAATAACAGAAAATCTTGGAAAATCGCTTAGAATCTCCAAATCTCGGTACGGATTCCGGTTTTCATTGTTTCCCGAAATTACTCCAGCCAAGTGCAGGGATGTTTCCTTGCTACACGAAAAATGTCTGATGTTCTCGCAACAAAAAATAAATACTATTGAGGCATTTCTTTAAAGGTTTATGTTGTAGTAAAATTAGTAAAAGTTACCAATGTTAACCATTTACAAAGTCTTATGTTGCTATATTGCAAATATATTGTTGAAGTGTTAATATTAATAAAGCCTCTAAGCCAGTGGTTCCCAACCTGGGGGCGATCGCCCCCCGGTGGGCGATTTGGGTTCTAAGGGGGGCGATATATTTGTGGGGGGCGACAGGGGGGCGATCAGTATGTAAAAGCAGAAAAATAAACTAACTCTTCTGTAGAGTAGAATCTTAAGTGTCGCAGAAACACGGTATCGTTTTAAAAACAAATTCACTCGTTTTTAAGGAAATTATGGGAAAAAATATAATCTGTATTATACTAAGCAGGTGTGCAAGATAGAGTTGCGTTATTCCTCAGGGAATCGTTGGTCATGCGCCGGTAAGGGAATTGGCGCGAAGTAGTTGAGTCACCAGCTATTTTTAGCTGGCAAGGTCACAGCGCTACCCCCTGCCCCTCCACTATCATTACCATCACAAGTTAGTAGTGTTGCGGCCGTGTTGTCGTTAGTGCGTGCACATCTAGTCTTCGTGTTAATCACAACACTCACCCCAGTGTGTCATATGTCTTCTAGTAGGCTACGCCAGTGACATTGCGATTACATTGTGCTTATCTGTTTAGTATTCGTTCGTTAGTTTTGAAGTACGGAATACCGCGCATGATGGATTCGAAGAAAAAGTGTCGTCAGTACTCAGCTGAGTATTTGAAATACGGTTTTAGTGTGTCACCAAAAAATGTGCAGTTTCCACATTGTCTTTTGTGTGATAAAACATTTAGTAGCAATGAAGCCATGAAGCCTTCGCGGATGAAAGAACATTTATCAAGAGTGCACAGTGACAAAATGAATAAAGACGTCAGTTATTTTCAAGAGCTCAAAGCTAAAGCAGAAAAACGTACCAATGTAAGTGAACTATTTAAAAAACGAGTAACCAATCTTGACAAAGGTCTTCTTGCTTCTTACGAGGTAGCATTATTGATCGCTAAATGTGGCAAACCACACACGATTGGCGAAACTCTTGTTTTACCTGCTGCAAAAAAAATTGTTGAAATTATGTTAGGCGAGGGCTCTAGTAACAAAATAAGCCAATCAGTGCCTTTAAGCAACAATACTGTTTCCAGGCGAATTGATGAAATGGCTGCAGACGTCGAATCAAAACTTACAAACATGTTAAGAAAATGTAGATTTGCATTACAGATTGATGAATCTACTGTAATTGATAACAAAGCAATTTTGTTGGCCTATGTGAGATTCATAAATGAGCAAAAAGAAATTACCGAGGAAATGTTGTTTGCAAGAAGTTTAATCACTGATACGAAGGGGTCATCCATTTATAATGTAGTAAAAGAGTATTTTGAGGAAAAGGAAATTCCACTATCAAACGTAAGCGCCTGCGCTACAGACGGAGCTCCCGCCATGTCTGGTCGCCATGCTGGGTTTCTGGCACACCTGAAGAAAGAAGTTCCAGGCGTTATCACCATACACTGCTTCATCCATCGCCAACACTTAGCAGCAAAAAAGTTAAGTGGTATACTGCATGATACTCTTCAACTAGTGATTAATGGGGTAAATAAGATAAAAGCCAGTGCCCTGAATGACCGTCTCTTCCGACAACTGTGCCATGAAAATGATGAGGAATTTGAGCGGTTGCTCCTTCACACGGCCGTGAGGTGGCTTTCAAAAGGAAACTGTTTGCGGCGATTTTTTGAATTGTTCGATACAGTGAATGAGTTTCTCGATTCTTGTGACCCTGAATTGAGTCAAGCGTTGAGACTTCGCAAATTTGAGATTGCATATCTGACTGATATTTTCGAAAAACTCAATGAGGTCAACAGGAAGCTGCAAGGAAATAAGATGAATCTTATCAAAGCAAAAGGCATTATCAGTTCCTTCATTGCCAAGTTTGCCATTTTAAAAGGCAATATAGATCGTGGTGAACTGTGTCAGTTTCCATCCCTACAAAAATGCTCAGAATCCCTCAATCTTCAAGATGACCAAATCTTCACTTTCACGGACCACCTTGACAAGCTAAAATGTGACATGGAATCAAGATTTGAAGACATTGCCAATCTTAAAATTCCAGATTGGGTTTTTGATCCTTTTTCGTTTGACGCGGTGGACACCCTTGAACATATTTTGCAGACAGAGTTTTTGGACCTGAAATATGACTGTGAGGCAAAGATGATTTTTAAGCAGCATGGTTACGAGTTAGCCTGGGTAAAACTCATGGACTCTTATCCAAAACTGTGGGAAATAGTTGAATCCCTTCTAATTTCATTTCCATCTACATATTTAGTGGAAAAGGGATTCAGCTCTGTCATCCAGCTCCTTACAAAACAAAGGAACAAATTGGATGTTTGTACCAAAGGAGACTTGCGCCTTCACCTGACCAACATACAGCCGGATATTCAGGCTTTGACTGCAGTCCACCAAGCACAAGGGAGCCATTAAAAAGGTAAATAATTAAATTGAAATTATAAACATTTTGTAAAATTCTATGACGCAACTTTTTTACTCTCATTCTGCAATCTACAATTTAAGTTCAGGTATTTGTACACAGCTAAGAAGATGTCTTTGTTAAAGTAATCTTTCCATGGTTGTTGTACACGGGTTAGCAACGTGAGTAGCTAAAAGAAAAAATACTTTGAACTGTACTATTTACAAATATGTCCGGGTGAAATTTATTTTGGGTTCAAAAGGACAATACTTAAATTTCATTAAAATCGTAAAAGCAGTTTTTTGAGGGAACAAATTTTTTTTTTATCTTTATCCAAAATACGGTACAGCCTTAAAATACNCATATTTGCGGATATGAGAACAGTATTAAAGTTAATTGCTATAAGTGGTATTTATTTAGAGAGAAATCTGTATTGATGTTTAATCTTCCTTTGTTATTACACTTTCGTAACACTATGAAAGTTATTTATCACTCCTCAGTATTTATATAATTTTTTATACTGTTTAATAGCCACAAAGCACACAAAACTGCAACAAAATATCACTTTAGTTAGTACACTATTATTCATAAGTCCCTCCGGGGTTTCAGAAGTTTATTGTAAAGAAACTATTACACATACAGTAAAAATATGCATATCAGTACATTCAGAATCTCTTCAAGATTTTTATGCCCCATACAGGTGCTCGATATGTGCAACCCTAGTGACGCAGCAGACATCAATCCTGTAATAAAGTTGTCCCACCGTGTCATACCAGTGACTGCATGCATGATCCGTTCTTGCAGTTGTGCTGTCATTTAGCAAAGAGGGCACAAACACATGATATTTAATGTAAACCTATAGGATAAATCACTCGAGGCTAAGTTGGGTGAGCGTGGAGGCCACAGAAGACAAGGAGAGTCATCTGGTTAAGCACGCCCAATCCAACGACCAGGAAGTTAATTATTAAGGTAAGTACAAACTTTCCTATGAAAATGTGGAGGAGTCCTATCGTGTTGCACAATGAAGTCCCTGTCTTCCTGTAATTGTGGTCTTAGCCACAGTTGCAACATGTCTAGGTACACTTCGCCCCTAACAGTTTTTCCCCCAAAGAAAATGGTCCGTAGACTTTTGACGAAGAAACAGCCTAAAAACACGTTCACTTTAGGGGAATCACGGATGTGTTGTACTGCTTTTCATGGGTTTTCCGTGCCCCAAATGCGTANAAAAACACGTTCACTTTAGGGGAATCACGGATGTGTTGTACTGCTTTTCATGGGTTTTCCGTGCCCCAAATGCGTAAATTGTGAGGATTCACTTTTCCGGGCAAATTAAATGTTGCCTCGTCACTTTCTCCGCAAAACCATCTTCCTCTAGCTGCCTTTGAAAATCCATACAGAATTTAAAACAAAGGTTGTGATCCTGGAGACTCAGCGCCTGCAACAACTGTATCCAGTACGATTTCCTGCAAGAAGTTTGCGTAGAATACGCCACACAGACTCGCGTAATGTGTCGACTTCAGGACTTGCAGTGTATGTTTCTCGTACGCGGTTTACCTGCCCTGTCAACAGACTGTCCTGACCGGCCAGTTCGTTTTGCCTCGCGTACACATCCCGTGTCCTTGAACTTGTACCACGCACACAATGTCTTGTCTGTAGGTGCTGCTATTTGGTACTTCATTCGAAATCTCCTTTGTACCATCACAACCGACTTACATTTAGCAAATTGTAAGATGCAGTAACCTTTTTGTTTACTCTTGAATGCCATTTTTGCATTACTACCACAGCTGCCCGGTAGCATCTGAATTTACATTTACGTGATGGCGCTGATTATGAATAAAAACTTGGAGAGNTACTACCACAGCTGCCCGGTAGCATCTGAATTTACATTTACGTGATGGCGCTGATTATGAATAAAAACTTGGAGAGGTTCAAAATTTACTTAAGTGCATATTTTTGCTGTATGTCAAATAATTTTTTGACAATAAACCTGCGAAACCCTGGAGGGAATTATGAATCACTGTGTATTTTCGTAAACTATATAACCTAGGCTGCAGCAACAATTGGACGGGGGTAAAAAAAAGGTGGAATGGGGGACAGGAGCCCATTGACTTCCCAGTTGGTAATCGGAAGGTGCCAGGGGTCAGCAAGGTTTAAAACGTGTTCTGCAGTACACATAAATTTCCTCTAAAAATCAAAATATATATAACAATGAGTATATTAATTTTAAATTGTTCTTAGGTAATATGTGAGGAAAGAGGAGAGAGTCTTCTACGTTTTTTTGTATTTATATGGTTTTTTCTTTGCAACCATAAATATGTGCATCTTTATAGGCTTATTTTTTCGGTAACCTAAGCGTACAGTGACGTGTCTAATAATCCAACAGTATAGTAAAGATTTCATTTTCACCGCCCAGGAATTACTTGCTGACAATAGTATGTGTCGCTTGGGAAGGCCACCATTCAAGACTGCAGCACATGCAGTATTTGTTTTCTTTGGCAAAGAGACTGAAGGAATACAGAAAATTTTAGGTATTTTAAAATCTAAAGTGTTGTACTATCTTCTATTCTAAAGTGGTAAGAATGCCTGTAAGGATATATTGAACTGACTTGAAGTAATGCTGTTGTGGGAATACTGTATTCTGCGGTCAACACAATTCATCATGTTAGGAAAAACGAAAATCTTAGTTGGGTGTTTAGCCATCAAAATGTTGAGCCAGGGGATTGGAATTAACATGAATAAAATAAAAACTCTTGAAGTTAAATGACAAATTTATCTTGCAGTAGAAAGTAAAATGAAATGTCAGAAACACCACCTACTTTTGGTAATAGGAACACACGACTATAGGGGTAAATTGGTCTCTGACTTGACCCCCTTGAGTATAGGGTTTCTTTCACAATACAATTACAGGTGTCGAGCATTAAACCGCCCGACATATTTTACAGAAAAAAAGATTCTGTGTGAGTAGTAGGTGAACAAACACTTCTGAGATTCGGTACTTGTTAGTTGGATCCGCATTCTCATGCCAAAGCCTCTTTACCAACTGTGTGCTAGGAAAAAAGCATTAAAATCATGCTGCCGCTTTGCCACTGTTCATCATTAATACGTAAAAATTAATATATTATAGTGTTGCAGGAAACCCACAAATCTCACAAAAATCCCTAAAAATCCAAAACAAAAAACTTTCGCATTCAGAATTATGAGAAATCACGAAAACCGAAATATAATCCTTAAAAACAAATATTTTCAGACTCAAGGGAATTCATGAAAAATTGCTTCAAATCTTAGAAACTCCGTATGTATTAAAAATTCCCTAAAATGAAAGAAATACTTTAAAGATACGGAGCTAAATAAAAAAATTAATGTTCAACAGTTACAAAAAAATTGTAGTCGTCAATCTTATCTTTGCAGGTGCAAAAACTCTTCACAAGTCGCAAGAAAATCTTTGACAATCACAAGAAAATATTTGAAAATCATTACAGATCCTTGAAAATCACTAGAAAATCTTTGAAAATTAATCAAATTCTTTGAAAATCACAAAAAATCTTTTAAAATAACAAATCACTAAAAATTACAATAAATCAAAAATCAGTGTACACATTTTAACCTAGTTCTTGCCCTCTCGGATCTAACTTGGTTATTAAGTAAAATACATAGTGTCAAAAATTTGGGAATTAAAAAAAGTAGTTATTTGCAAAATGTCAAACTACATGAGATACAAAACAAATTTGTGAAAAGCATTACACTGATTTGTGTTCCTTTAATGTACACATGATTATGACCTCATAACAATCGATAAACACCCATGGGTAGCTCACTTTTGTTGGTTAATAACATTGCATCCTCTAATTTCCTAATAATAGGTGATATCCTCGAAATTTTCACAGATGGAAGGTAGCAAATTAATGTAATACTATTCACATATCTGTTGTTTCATTTCGCATAGGTCATAGGTTGTATTATGTTTTCTATAGTCTATTCATGGTTTCTTCATACTAATTGAATCATACCTTTGATAAATCATGTGATTGTTTCCCAATTATGTTATGTATCACAAGCATGTAATATTTCTGTTAACCTTAGTTAAATTAAAGTACCTACTTTTAGTTAAATTGAAATAATATATATATTTTACCAATAAATAATTATATTTAGTTAGTAATTATCACAAATGAAAACGGTAAGAAAATAGGTGTCTAGTAAGAATTAGTTCTCGTGCAAAATATTATTGAACCGAGTGTGTACGAATGTGGTGCGTTGTCCTTTTGGTGTAATTTTGCATGAAGCGGAAGAATATCCTTAAGGTAGAACTTTAGCAGAGCTTTATAAAAGTTGGACTATACCTCATTTTCCGTAAACAATCATCTCGCAAAGTTTGTACCTGGAGTTCAGGATAATCTAGTATAGTATATTTTGTTAAATTATTTTTTTTTTAATCTATGGACAATAAGTATTAGGCCTTTGTCAGTATAAAGATAAAATCTTACTAAATTGCATGTCCAAATAATTTGTGGAGAATTGAATATTCCCCGTAGACCAAAGTAAAAGTTTGGAGTCATCTCTGTCGAGGTCCGATATTTGGGTAAATGTAGTTAATGGTAGAGTCATTTTAAGAAAGTGGTGGTACAGAATTGACTCTACTTTGTATTTGTGTGCAGCACAAGTAAACCCACAGATGCCAAGAACCTTTGGAGACTCGCAGATACACCAATCTCACTTTGACTATGCTGTGAAGGCAGACGTTCCACTGCCAGAACATGGGGGAGAGCCTCCCAATGAAGTGGAACGAAAAATAGGGAGTNCGCTGTGAAGGCAGACGTTCCACTGCCAGAACATGGGGGAGAGCCTCCCAATGAAGTGGAACGAAAAATAGGGAGTCTGATTGCAGACAATTTGGTTGAAGATGGTGCTACGTTACAACTCGGTACGTAGTGTTCAGCGCTGCTGCACCTGTTGCTATAGTCGTCTGTATTCTGCAGGATACTTACATGCATTGATGGCGTGCAGGCATCGGCAGCATTCCTGACGCAGTGTTGGCAGCATTAGCGAACCATAAGGACTTGGGTGTTCACTCTGAAATGTTTGCTGCTGGAACAATACCGCTCTTCGAAAGTGGTGCAATCACCAACAACAAGAAGGTTATCCATCAAGGGAAGACAATAGGCAGCTTCCTTATTGGCACGAGAGCATTGTATGACTTTGTGGACAACAATCCATCCATAGGTTAGTCACTTAACTTTAGTGCTATTTTAACTACTACTGAATGTTACTGTTAATAAAATTATAAACTTTTTCAGGTTTAAAAGTTTTATGCTATAGATGAGTATACAGTAATCATGTGTTTTGGCAATTGATAGTTTTGTTTTTGATTCAGAGATCTGAATTACTTTTGGACTACAGAAGCCTTATTGTTCAGTCATAATTCATCTATTAACCATGCTCATTTTACCTATTTGTGTTCGAGTATAAACTTTTAGACATGAATTTTTTTTTGCGATTGTTAATTGTTACTGAAACAGCTGTTTCAAGAATCTGATTGTAGTGTTATTAAACAGTTGGTTAAATATTTAAGTGTAAGTTTATTCTAATGGTCATGCATGGACAGGCTTGCGACAGGACCTCCAAATTATTATGGGTCCTGGACCATTTACTTTGCTTATAAATGATNTCATGCATGGACAGGCTTGCGACAGGACCTCCAAATTATTATGGGTCCTGGACCATTTACTTTGCTTATAAATGATTAGTAAAGTGGAGGGTTTGACTTATAACTATTTTTGGTTCATTATGCTTAATACATGAACATGACATGTTAGCAGTCATTGTTCCTAATGTATGAGAATCAGATTGTGAGAATCTAAATCAAACATTGGCATTAAAAAGAAGTGCAGTTGCCTCATCTGTACTGTATATCACATGTAATTGTAACTTCACTTCCTNTAAACATTGGCATTAAAAAGAAGTGCAGTTGCCTCATCTGTACTGTATATCACATGTAATTGTAACTTCACTTCCTATATTAGCATTGTTTCAAAATTCTTGTTTCTTAGTTGGGTAACGTTACTTTTTTTNTCATGCATGGACAGGCTTGCGACAGGACCTCCAAATTATTATGGGTCCTGGACCATTTACTTTGCTTATAAATGATGAGTAATGTGGAGGGTTTGACTTATAACTATTTTTGGTTCATTATGCTTAATACATGAACATGACATGTTAGCAGTCATTGTTCCTAATGTATGAGAATCAGATTGTGAGAATCTAAATTAAACATTGGCATTAAAAAGAAGTGCAGTTGCCTCATCTGTACTGTATATCACATGTAATTGTAACTTCACTTCCTATATTAGCATTGTTTCAAAATTCTTGTTTCTTAGTTGGGTAACGTTACTTTTTTTAAGTCAATAATTGCCTTGGCTTTGAAGGATTATCCTAGTCAAGGTGGCAGAGTTTACCATTGCATTGGGGCAGCCTNAAGTCAATAATTGCCTTGGCTTTGAAGGATTATCCTAGTCAAGGTGGCAGAGTTTACCATTGCATTGGGGCAGCCTCTTTAGAATTGAAATTAACTGAGAATAAATCTCTGTTCATGGGCTCTTGTGTAGGCCAATCACAAGAAACTTTATAATTCAGTGGCACCTGTTTCAAAACAGATCTAGAAAGATGAAAGAATCAAAGTAGGCCTGTGTGGTTAGCAAATTTGTTCTGTTTCTGTTCCTCTTAATGAACTGACCTGAAGCAGAATTTACAATACTTTCGGTTATGATTTAGGGTACTTTTTGACTTTTTAGTTATTCTAGAATTATTTTTATCGCCACATATATCTGTTTTGGTTATGTTCACAGTAAAAAGAAATACGAACACAATATTCAGTGTCGCTAACACTTACTGGTTTGATTTATTTTGCAAAACTTTCTAAAGTCGTGTGCTGGCTTTTTTACGGTACATTTTGCAGTGCTCGCATTAACACAGTTCGTAGTCCTGTGGTTTTCATGTACCTTTGCCATAATTTCTGGTGGTTTGTATTATTCTATGGCCATACACAAGTACTGCAATTTCTGGCTATTTTTAAAATTCTGTTCTACGTCTAGGAAAATTTTTGTGTTTGAATTGGTAACAAGCTGGTTACAACAAGCGTGTACAACAAGTTTTCCATTCACAAGCTAGCACGAAAATGCACATTACTGACTAAAGATAGCCAACTTTGGGCGACAAATTTGAAACCTTTTAATTGGTGTAGCTCTGTTGGAAACAGAAATTGAATTTAAAGACATAGTAAACTATTTGTATGCAGAGATGAACATTTCTTAGTATGTCCATGCTGTCGTACTAGAGCTGGAAAGAAATATTCATTTCTGACCTCAGGTACGCAAGTCATTNTTTCTTAGTATGTCCATGCTGTCGTACTAGAGCTGGAAAGAAATATTCATTTCTGACCTCAGGTACGCAAGTCATTCTGCAAAATAATAAGGAAAAAAATTTCTACAGCCAGAAAGCTGTACAAAGTGCCAGAACATGCAGCTGTATGAAAATAAACGTAAGCAGAGCTACAAATAAAACTTCCAGTTACCAAACAGTATTACCCACCTCCTGACTAGTGACTATGGTAGGCAAATACGGCAAACGCTGGCNTTTCTTAGTATGTCCATGCTGTCGTACTAGAGCTGGAAAGAAATATTCATTTCTGACCTCAGGTACGCAAGTCATTGTGCAAAATAAATAGAAAAAAAATCTGCACAGCCAGAAAGCTGTACAAAGTGCCAAAACATGCAGCTGTGTGAAAATAAACATAAGCAGAGCTACAAATAATAAACTTCCAGTTACCAAACAGTATTACCCACCTCCTGACTAGTGACTATGGTAGGCAAATACGGCAAACGCTGGCAAACTGTTTTCAGAGCGTTTGCGAACAGCAGAGTAACCACAAATGCTGAACCATGGAGATTAACAGAAGATTCAACTGCAAAAATTCACCTTGTGTGTTTATACCTGCGTAGCAGAAGAAAACTGACTGACTTTTGGAAACTTGTGTTCTGCAAAGTTGAGTTTGCGTGCGGTATATTTATGTTACAATTACTCCTCAAAATTTAAAAGAAAATAAGAATGTTTCAAAGAATAGCCATCTATGTGTACAGAAACAGTAGCTAGTAGCGTTCAGCAATTTGGATTTTTTTTTCCAAAAAGTGATAATAGGAAGCAGCAATATATCAAACCATGCAAAATATTTGCAGCATGGAAGTTTGTTGCAGTGTGCATTTGTCAGCACAAGTAGTTTGGCAAAACACATTAGTGAAGAAACCACGAGTAGACTAATACTTAAGTATTGCTCATTGTCAAATATACACACACCAATTGCCATGAATAGAATAAATCAAATTAGTGAACATAGGACCCAATGAAATAGGTCTCTTGTGATTTGCCTGAACAAACGCCAGAGAAGAGAGGTTTTCTATGATTGGCTGTGCTAGTAAGATCTTGGCTGATTGTATAAGAGTCCTTCATCTGACTCGTTGCTTCTGTACCCTTAAGGTATCTACTGTAATGCTGCATGGCGAAACATCATATATATTTATAGAGTTTGTGCATTTTTCATCTAGGCAGTGTTTGCATGTTTCTGTTGCGACAGAGATGAAGGAAGTAGATTATGTGAACAATACACACATAATATCACGCAACCCCAAAATGACTGCAATCAACTCTTGCATCGAAGTGGATCTGACGGGGCAGGTTGTGTCAGATTCCATAGGAACACGTATGTACTCTGGTAAGTATTACTTTCTGCCATACTGTATTAAGAATTACTCAAACAACATTAGGGTACAGGTCTATCAAAGCGTTATTATTAAGAGTACATGGTCATATAGGCTGATTAAGGTAAACCGAGCACTTTTGAAAGACCTGCCTAAGATCTACGTTGTGTATTCTTCCGCCATATGTAAAATTTACATTACAATGGCCTGATCACTTTATTCATGCATCGGTCAAGTGAAACTGTAAAATTATTAGAAAAGTAAATATTTGAGAAAATCTGATAACGCTTATACTTAGATGCATTAAAAAAAAAGAAGAAAAAGAAAATTAATAATTTCAGTTTTCACATATGTTTACCTAACGCTATGAATTCAACATTAAGACTTGTAACTACTTTCCCCTCCATCATTACCAACTTACTGAGTGAATGTTACTAAGTCCGCCCATTAAAATGTGTAATTAAAAAGTGTAATTTCCCAAAGGTTGATTTCAAAAGTGCTCATTTTATTGTGAACAGCCTTTAGGAGCTTTTTAACGTGTTCAAGGCACAGAAGCTAGCGAGACACTAACATGTCTGGTGCCTCATTGCTTCTATGCGCAAGGCGTGCAGTGTTTCAGTATATCTGTAACAGTGGGAGTGTATTACATGCGATGAAAGACCATAGAGCAAACTGAGTCCATATGGTTTTACTTTTCTTCTTCCTCTTAAGGAAACTGCGTAGGCAAACTCTAGAAATTAAACTTTAACTTTTTTTTTGTCGTCATTTACATTTTATTCCGACATCTGTATGTTGCTATAGAAATGTAACCAAGAGCAGAGCTCACTGTCCTAAACAAGTTAAGTTTACATGCTCATTGCTATATTGATGTCTGTTTGTATAACTTAGTATTTTATCTAGTTGCATGTGACTAGCGGTAGTTATAGGGACAGTTTTTGAATTTGAGCACCATATTAGAGCACCAGCCAGAAATTTACCCATGTGGCGAGATAGTACTTATTTGTTCAAACATATAACAAACAAACCTGTATAACCATATTCACAATTTGACTTCTAATTGTTTAAACATGTAATGTATACAATTAACACATACATATACAACCTGCACATTTCTACCACCAATAGTTCCAAAATGTAATGACTAAATTTTTTCTAATTTGAAAAAAAGTACAAAATCAACTTACTGTAAACTTTTTGTGTTTATAGATTTTATTGATACAATAATTCATTTAAAACACTGATGAATGTATCTTTGTTTTTTTATAAGTATGTGAAAATCACAAATTAGCAACACAAAATATGTTGATTGAAAATGTGATTTTTCGAAAACTCAAGCAAATCACTCATTTTGTGTACAATCATTTTGAAATTTAAAATGCAGTGAGTTAATAAAGAAAAGCATCCGGTTTTACACACCATAGAGTTTAAGATACAATGCTCTCATCACTGCTATGAAATAAAAAGAACGAAATATGACTCGTTCTGTAATTTTTGTTGTTTTGCATCCCATATTTGTAAATTTTCAACATCTTTGAGGTGAAGTAAGTTTATTTCAATGTTCTTTAATGATGTTTGTTTCTGGCAAATTTTCGAACCAAACACGAACTCTTATAAATTTTTTGAACCGAACTAGAATCAATCTGTTACGTACCAATAAATTTTTAACCGAACATAACAAAGTTTGTGTTCGATTTGAACGTTCGACCCATCTCTAGTAATTAGTTTCACTTGAAATTTCTGTATTTTTAAACGTAAATGCAGTGTTCCTCCTATCACAAAAATGACTGTGATTTATTAATATTCCTTCTCTGGTACTAGGTTTTGGTGGTCAAGTGGACTTCATACGTGGTGCAGCAGAAGGATTTGATGGGAAAGGAAAGCCCATTATTGCCTTGCCTTCTGCAACAAACAAGGGGGTGTCCAAGATTTCTCCATTCATCAAGCAGGGTAAATTAATTTCAATGTCATGTGAAGTTCATATGTAAGGTTATGTAAGATCATTAAGTGGTTCAGTTGTACTGTAGTTAAGGATTTCTGTTGGTTTTAAACCAACCATGAGGGATCTGGACAATTGACCACTCTTATGTTAGTATTCCCCTCACTTTTGTGTAGTAGAATAATTTCTTGGCTTTTCTTTATTTGTGACGTATTCTTGTACTAAGTTTTAAAAAAAACTTGAGATGGATTATAATAAATAAGGTTCCCAGAATATTAGTTCCTTGTATGCTAGGAAAATGTTTTTAATTTGTGTACACACCACTAGTGATACAGCAAATTTCAGCAGTATGAACCAGGTCCTCGAAGTAAACAATCTAATGGCAACACACCTTTCAGTATGGCCCCTGCTGGAAATCCATCCTGATTTTGTTTTTGGGGACTGAACTTCTCTCTCCCATTGGAGTCCACAGTAAGAGGTTTATGGTGAGCGGCAAGTGTGTAATGAGTGACAAACTAGTACGTAAAGATTGCAGGCAGGAAAATGGATGTGATGAGCATCGTAGTGGTAGGCAAGTCACCCCAACCATTGGCATCAATACAGCCCGGTTTGACAAAATGATTGGAAAGGAAGCAACATGAGATATGGCTAGCAACATAAGCCTTTACAGCGTGCCAAAGTTGTGTGTTTAAAAAAAATCTTATTGTTTGAAACTAAAAATGTTTATGTAATTCATATAATGTCTTCCAGTTTTATGCTCGTGTGTCTATGTGCACGAATGAACAACTTTGAAAATGTGTGCATGGTAACTAATATGCTACTGCATAGCAAACAAACTCAGAAAACTTTTTAAAGATAACGTCTTACAGTACTGCCAACTTGCTTTAATGAATTAAATGTCAGAAGTTGAGAGGTTGAGCAACAACATCCAGTAGTATGAGTGTAGAACATCTACATTTTGTTCCATGTGAGAGGAATACTGGTAACAGAAGTAAAAAGTGAATGGCAAATCTTGTGTGAAATTCTTGAAATCTGATTGTGTGAGTATGGTTTTTAATATGTATGCAGTAATGTAATTTTCAGCCGAGAGGCTTTTGCAAGTCTCTCGTAAACTGCCTTTTGGCCGACTTGCCTGAGGAGTGGATTGTGTGTGTTGGCAGGTGCCGGAGTGGTGACTACGAGGGCTCACGTTCACTACGTGGTGACGGAACATGGGATTGCGTCGTTGTTTGGTCGCAGCTTGCGGCAGCGTGCCCATGCACTCGTCAACATTGCCCATCCTGATCATCGGGAAGCTCTAGAGAAGGCAGCTTTCGAGCGGCTGAAAGTGATGCCTTCACCTTGAATCTCCTTGAAGTGATGCATGCACTTCTCCACGGTGACTGTTCTGGACACACAACAGCAGTAGGGGATAAATGTAAATCTTGCAACTTTTAAGGAAGCAAGCAATATAACTTATTTTGAGTTTGAGAGCAGCACTATATTATGTATATTTTGTATATCACAAATTTAGGACATAACCCCAACTCCCATTTTTTATTTGTATATTTACTGTTGGTTGTATATTTTAATTGTGTCAGTAGTAGATGAAACACAGTTATAAAAGTAGTGTTATGCAGTTACTGTTTATAAGTAGTGTCAAGTTTAGCAGTGTAGGTAATGTATTTTACCAGAGAAGTGATAACTGAAGAAATGTTTTCACTAGAATTTCAGTAAGTAACAAAAAACAAATCTGCATACTCTCTTTTAAACGTCCACTACAAGTAGAAAGGAATTGAACCATAGTAAAGTAAACTGTTAAGTTAGTTGTTCAATGTTATGGTTATTACTGAACTGCTTCAGTGAGAAGGACTGCGTATTGTCCTGGCACATAGTAAGGCCGGCCAATTCCCTTTCCCCTCTCCTTCCCTGGACTGTTGCACGACATTAACTGGTCTGTAGCAAGTAACAACATAAACGGCCCAACAGTATTGCAGACAATGTGATTAGATTTCTGGTATAAGGAATGGTGTGTGCGCATAGCTGCAGCAAAGAAAATTGTATATCCAAGCCATCTGCACTGTTGCTTTAAACAGGCAGTGTTCTACATTCCGTAAGGACGAAAAGGTAGAATTCGTCACTCGTGCACTCAGGACTGTTTTGGATTAACCTTTTGAAAGGTTTTATTATATCAAGCATTTTTGTTTCTTTGTCACAATATTAAATACCCTAGTCTGATGATCTCAGCCTTGTTCTAAATAACTTGAACACTGAATGTGCAGGAATACATCATTTTTTCTAACGGTATATCCGGTTTTGACTATCTAATAAAGATCAGATACAAATTTCAGCACAGTGTTTTTGTAATTTGCATCTTGTTAACTTGCATATTCAGTAGTTCGATGTCTGCTGTATAAAAACTCTACTCGAGTGATGAGTTGATCTTTGTTGACTGGACTTATTTTTCGAGACTCGACCCATGACCAGTCACAGCCATATTGTTAAATCCCCATCATTATGCAGAAAAAATTACTGTAGGTCATAATCATTAATTTTGTTTGCCGTTAATTGGTTGTGAGAAATATTGTAGTTTTGTACAAAAAAATAACTTGAATGCTGATGGTGTTTAAAGTGGAATATTACAAAATATTAACTGAAAAATCAATGATATTCAACATCAGAGGTTTTTAGATTTTTTATCCACCACTCAATATCCTTAAATGTCCGTTAAACTACATTGTTACGAGTATGTATAAGTTTGCTACGTACACTCAGTGCTTATGGAACAGCTGATAACATGACCATTCCTTCTAGTGTAGCCCTTCCTAACTCGTGTAGTTCATCTCTCTTTCTGTGCCCAGGCCTTGCTGGGACCGTTGGTACAAAGTGTGTTTGTTATGCAAGTAGTGGCCTTTACTAACACACTTTCAGAATATTCTCAAAAATTTTAAGATTGCCTGAAAAAAAGTTTCTTGTCCACATGCTTACACGACAGCTTGTCACTGCCTTTTCTAACTTGCTACTGAGTAAAATAGCTAAATTTAGATTAACTATAAGCCTCTTCTAATGTGCAGACTGATTATCTGTACATGATATGAAGGAAAAATGCTTTAATGTAACTACTTTCTAAAATAATTAGGGGAATCGCTGAACAATAAATGTCTCTCGCTCTTGTAATATTGTAACAACTATTCATAATGTTAATGTTTTTACTACTTGTATTTAGTTTCATTCACAAAAATGCTTTTTTGTTGCAACATGGTGATTAGTACAAGAATTTTAGTACTTGGTGGTAAAATTTAATGGTTGGTTGTAAATGTAAGCTTAAGTTTCAAATTCAGTCATTATAAGTATTGCTTTTTAAATTTTAATGCTTATGTTCTACAGTTTTTTAGTATGCTAATCTTACAAGTATAAGTGGTACTTAAACACATCTACGGCTTAATAAGTATGGAAACTCGTAACCTTGCCCATGGAGGCGGCCAGTTGCAGGTTTTGCTTGGTTACTAGAACTTGCCATTTGAAACTTGCCAGTCAAAAATATTTTGTGAGAAAATAAAATAAAACTGCCTCATAATTGAAATTTGAGTAGGATAAGTATAATTTGTGTACATATAATTTGTGATGTTTATTTCTGTGTTGTGCCATCAAATTGAACTATTAAATTTTTAATGTTTTTGTGGCTGTGTTTTAAGCACGATCTTATTTCATTCATTGGAAAGCATTGGTGAAAGGAAATGTTTGACAGGGTACCAAACATCAGTTTTGTGTTAGAAAATGTGTAATTATTTTTAATAAATAATATTTATTAATGTTTATAATTTTAAATTGCTTTTTTTTAAGTTTTTGCAAAGATTGTGGCATGTAATTTGAATACTGTTTTTTTTTAATCATTAATGTACATCCTTGTTTATGGAAATAATGATTAAGCCCTGCATTTCAGAGTGCTATGATAGTTGATTTAAAAAAATACATATATATATATATTATTGGTTGGATATTCAGATAATCTGAACAATAAATTTGTATTTGAATTTGGTAGTCAGAAAATTTTCTTCCTTCAGTGTTTACTTGTTTCCATAAATAAAATTTAGTGACTTTTACGTAACTTACGTATGTTTTCTTGGCTTTCAGAATGAACAACTCCAAAAAGGCAGTTACCTTATATTTACGTGGTTTGCAATCAAAAGCCAAGACAACCTACTTGACAATGGCCACAAAAGCCTGCAATCAATGCACCATATCTTGTCGTAATTATAAACAAAGCAAGGCAAACATTGGAATTTAAACCCCTTCAAAATTGTTATTACAAGAAAAAAAAATTCAATTATGCATATAAAGTTAATAACATAATCTTAATTAAAATATAAAGTAAAAATGTTTTTTAAAAAAAAAACTGAATTACAAAATTGACAAAAAAGATTAGAAAACAATTAGGCTGATGAGACTTAATAAAAATCGTGGTTCACCTATTACCCTAGCAAAAAGAAAATAATGATTTATCCAGTATTCAAGGTTACTTAACATCCACTGCCGGGGTTTTTTTTGTTAGGAAAAATTTTTTCTATGATATAGCAAATTCTAACCTACTACTGTTGGTAAATCATTACTTTTCACAATTCTATTTTTAGAATAACTTGATGCATATCCCAGGTCACATGGATGTGCTTGAAATTAACCTATACTTTTGTACAATTCTTGGGGTTAGTACACCCATCTCCTGAAATAATACATTAATAGGTTGAATATTTAAAACATTCACTCGCCTTCAAATGTATTCACGTACATGTTCTCGAGAGAAGTTGTCATGATATACGCAAACATAAACCACTGTCCATTATTAACACGTTTACGTCAGCTGTTTTTGTGTTTACACAATGGTAGAGTAATTTGTTTTGTTAAGTCTGCTGTTGAATGTATCATGAAAACAAATTATGCGAAAACTACAAATTCTAAACAACAGCAACAAATAAAAACCGGCACTATTGAATGGCAGACATGTTGCAGGTAAATCATGTTTTCTCACATTACAAAATTGGTACCTAAAAGGAAATGAAACATGTATGTTTACATGTGTGTATATTAGGTATGGCGAAGCTTCGCATTTTCGAAGTTGAATTGAAGATTTTTAAACCTTCGACTTTGTCTCCGAATTAAAAAATCTTTGAGTGACAAGTCAAAGATTTTCTCAAAATGTTTATTCCACTGAAACTAGTGTCAAAACCAGCAACCAATATCAATAATCAGGGCACATGTTCTATAGACTCTGTACTATTCTCAGAAATAGAAAATAATGAACATTTCGCACATTAAACTTTGCTAAGCGTTCAAACTTTTAACTTCACGGTGCCGTAATTGATTGGTTTATTTGCATTCCGAAATGTAATTAAGCATCGCTAGGTAAAACAAAATCAAACCTAAAAAAAAACATAGCACTGTAAATTCACAATCAAGAAAATATAGCAGCTATGAATTGCCTTTGTATTAAAATTTCTACGAAATTATAATAATTTTTAATTCGGGAAGTGCGCAATTGTGTCTTTGAGAATCGCAATGTTGACACATCGACGTGGTTAATGTTACACTCATAGTTGCATTGCGTATACATGCTTAAGTATATCTTCCACGAAAAAAAAAAAACTGAACAAAACAATATTGCTTCTTATTAATATACTTCCACAATATTTCTACACAACGTCAAGATTTATGAAACGATCAAGTAAAACATACATTAAGGGACGCCATTTTCCTCAGCATAGTTGACGGCAGTCCGGCCAACGGTTATAAAGCATCAAAACAAATTCCGCCGCTGTTCATTCTCTCCCCCCTTCCGCGCTGGCCATTTTTCCAGGCTTCCCCCTGAGCTGATGAGCTTGCTCTAACTACATTTGTTGACGTGTGATAGTTATATGTTGATTTCCGCAACAGTAATTTTTACTTAGTGAGCATATGTTAACTGTTTTTAGCGATGAGCAAAAAGTCACAGCACGAGAGACAACTGCCAAATCGGAATGTCGTATCTAATTTCTTTGAGAGAAAGAGTGATCACACTACTTGAACATGCAAAGTTTGCAAGACAGTGTTATCCACTCCACGGTGTAAGTACACTAATAGTAATAAATAATTGTAAATACAACAGAAAAATGCAGAGGAACCTCGATAGATCATTCCCATATTCATGTTTATTTTTACAGGTTTTCTAAAAACTTTCTTTCCAAACAACTGGTTATAAAAGCAAGCATAAATGGTTTTTCATAATTATTTAGATGAATTTCGTATGCATGTATTTTTTTTATTTCGGATTATCGACGAGGATTGTTATCCAGAATTATGTGCGGTGATGTCATAACAGTTAGTGTACTTATCACTGCGGGAGTTGGGCTGACATACATACCACAGCTGATACGTATTTTTGGAAGAACTGCATGCTTTCCTTTTAAACAGTGAAAGTTCAGTCCCTAATGCCACCACCATCCAGCGAGATTATTATCTAGCCTGACATTGACAAGGGGCCAAATGTTAATAGTCGCCCACTCGAAAAACAGTGAGGTGGTAGCGTCAAATGGAACTGGATATAAGGAGAGAAAAAAAACCAAAAGCTTTTATGTTTTATAAGGAATCTTGTAGCTTTCCCCACATCCCCCCCCCTCTCTCCCTTTTTTATTTTATTTTAACAAGGAGCGAGTAGTGATAATTTTTAATTTATCAGCTATGGAGCTGATGTATAATATTGGGCACTCAACTATTGGGCAACTTCAAAATCGGTAGGTACCCTTTTGTGTGGGCGAAAAGTTATATTGTTACAATTTGAATGCTGGGCATCAAACACACTAAAACTTAATAAGGCCTATATTATCGCAGGAACAACTACTTCACTCATTTATCACCTGAAGTGACATGAAACTGAATGGAAAAAATATGTTGAAGAGGAAGTTTCTGAATCAAGAAAACCAAAAATGTAAACAAACCTTTGAAAATGTTTTTACAAAAAGAATGAAATTTTCATTCAGTGATTCAAGGGCTCAGTCCATAACAATAGCATTAGTTTAATGCTTATATTCTGTACCATATAAGAAGGCCACTTTTTGACAGCTCGGCGAAAGTAGTGCCACTGTTTACATCTGACTACGTATCCTTCCGCCATCAGCTGGTCCGTCACGCCGGGGCTGTATTTTTTATCAACACGCTGTCAGCTAATCCAATTCTCATTGTACTGTAATGCTAAACAAATTTTAAGATATTTTAAGACTGACATCTGTCTAAAAATATAAGTAGGTTATAAAAGTAAAAATATAAAATGTTAGATATTTGATAACTCTTTTTTAATTTGTCCGAGATAGTGAATTTGGGTTA
>NQII01000137.1:585890-605839 GCA_002778355.1 Clitarchus hookeri | reverse complement strand
AAAATAAAATGTATTAATTAAACTTGGAACTCTTTCTTATCGCGTATTTTCTGCTTGTCTGATGTGCGTTGGCAGTGCACTCAGAATAGCCAACATAATATTAACTTTTGTTCGTTCGTGCATCAGCTGATACAGGATTTTCTAAATGGCACTTTGTTTGTTTCGTATTAGTCAATTGCCACTCACTGACTGTCAGAAAGTGGCCTTCTTATACGGTATGGACCATACCAGAGGACTTTTCACCTACAGTTTTGTCCAAGAGGAGGGATTTGTTGACCTTGTGGCTAACCCCAATGTCTTACCACATTCTCGAACAACTACGTACCTGCTCTTTTTGCAGAAATTCAAAACAAAATGAAATCAATGGTAAAAACATTCTACCCATCCCTACTGTCACTCAGCATTACCACTGATGGTTGGGGATAAGTATGTGAGCATCACTTGCCACTATTAACACCTCAATTTGTAGGCAACTCTTTCACCATGGATATCATTCTTATGAATGAATCCAACACCAGCCTGAACATAAGTGCACCTTTGTGCCAGTCATTGGAAGACTGGGGAATGCCTGTGCAAGATTCAACCATTCCAATAGACTGTCTCACTGACAATGAGGCCAACTTCAGAAATGCTGCCACTCGTTCATTGACACCAGTTCAGTGTTTTGCCCACACCTTGCAGAATGTTATTACTGGCACTAAACAGCAAGAGTGGCCACGCTTCTTACAAAGTGCAAGGCAATAGCAGGCCATTACAGCTAGTGTGTCTTCACTCTATGCAAAGAAAATTAGAACTACCAGAGTTAGAAGTAATTCAATATATTGACACTAGGTGGTCAAGTGAACACCAAATGTTAAAAAGGTTTCCTGGAAATGCAGGCTGCGTTGAGTGCAGAAATGGCTAGCCCAAAAANCAAGTGAACACCAAATGTTAAAAAGGTTTCCTGGAAATGCAGGCTGCGTTGAGTGCAGAAATGGCTAGCCCAAAAAACACCAGCGCTGTGCAAATGCTTGCACCACAGGAATGGAGGCATATGAGTAGGCTTGTAGAGATTCTTCAACCTCTAGCAGATGCAACAGAAGAGCTGAGTGATGACGGCTATCCCACCTGACAAGNAGGCTTGTAGAGATTCTTCAACCTCTAGCAGATGCAACAGAAGAGCTGAGTGATGACGGCTATCCCACCTGACAAGTTGTATTCTACATAAAACGGAAGGAATTATGTTTGCAAGAAATTTGTATAAGGCTTTAAAATCCAAATTTGGTATCTACAAGGAAGAGACTGTTCACTTACCTGCAATGATTGCAGGTCCAAGATTCCGAGGAGCTTTGGTTAACAAAGTAGTTTCTGTAGCTACTTTGGAAAGTGAATTAAAGAAAATGAATGTAGAGGTAAACGTTTGTCAAGAACAGGTGATACAAGAGCCAAGCAGTAACACTTCTTCTCTCTGGTCTGCGTTTGAAGAACTGCCAAATGAGTCAAAATGCGGTGGTTGTGTTGACGAATTGAACAGATACTTAAATGAGAGGCGTATAAGACACAAAAAGTAATCAATTACTCTGGTGGAGTGAAAACAAGAACATCTATCCAAAAGAGCGTCAAAATATCTGGGAATACCTGCGACTCAGGTTAGCAGTGAGCTGTTGTTTTCCACGGCAGGAAATGTTGTGACGCAGAAGCGCCACAATCTGCTCCCAGAACATGTCCGCCAACAAGTTTTTCTGCATGACAATACTAAATACTTTGAATGCTGCTCTTGTTATCTTTACATAGGCTATATTCTTGAGTTTTCAAAATTAAAGCACTGTTTATAAACTTTGTAGGTATCTAAATGTATAGTTATTACTTTCTGAAAACTGTAGCCTACTATAAATTAATATATTTAGGAAATCCTTAGACTTAAATTTTTCTTCAAATTCCTTTGCATGATGTAAGCTTCGCTTCAACTTCGCATTTAAGTAAAGACTTTCGCACACGCGCACACACACACACACACACACACACACTCTCTCTCTCTCTCTCTCTCTCTCTCTCTCTCTCTCTCTCTCTCTCTNACACACACGTATATATATTTCGTCCACATAGTTTATTCGAAAATATTTCCAAACCTCACTTGCCATGATAAATGTTCACCAACACATGAAATTATTATTAAAAAGTTTGCAAGAATAGCACAGTGAAAACACATTGTGTTTTACAACAAAAGGAATTTTTCCATCACACGCAACTGATAAGACATAATAACTGTAGATTAATAATACTATAACAGGCTGGTGTTTACCATGAACAAACCATAGCTGGGCAGGATTGGAGATTTTGAGTCAGGAAAATTTTGGACAGGGCTGAAAATAAATTTTTCCACGAGAATGGGAATGCATCATTAGTAAATNTTGGACAGGGCTGAAAATAAATTTTTCCACGAGAATGGGAATGCATCATTAGTAAATGAATTGCCTCTACATATAATGGCATTTCAAAAACGACAGTTAACTTGCACTGCTCATTTTTTAAAACAATTACATGGAAATGTTTTCCTGTTATAATCAAACGTGTTTTTTAAATGGCATGGTTTTGCTAGAGTACTATCAGCGCTGCTGCGGCGTTAAACCACAAGTTGTGGTAGGTTTTTTAAACATTCTTATTAATTTGAGTGAGAAAAGTATACGTCACGCAAAAAGTGAGGCCATGTTCGAATTGGCACTTTTAGTTTACTAAAAGGTCACGTGACGTGAATTAGTAGACAAAATGATGACGTACTTGGTATTTTAGTACATATTCAGTTTTTAGTAGTTGTGTGCGGGAATGGGGTTTTGCTATAGGAAAAAAATTGGGCGGGAAACTTAAATTTCCCGCTGGAATTCAGGAAAGATATCTTAGGTTAGGTAAAGAAGTTTGTGGGTTGCTAGACCTAGTGGATAACATTCTATCATGACCTATTTCATTAAAATAAAAAATTAACATAGAATGACTGTGTGTGCTAAAACTTTGATTCGAGCTTGAAAAGTCGTATGTTTTTATATTTTTACACACTTTGTTGTTGCACTACGAATTAATCCTCTGGGTTTGGAGCACTTCTTTAAAATACTCGCTTCAATTGTAATAGAAAAATTCCTATATTTTAAAAGAATAAAAAAAATACTGGACTTACGACATGTTAAAACAAAAATGTAACTTTCAATTTGTTTAAAAACATTGCCTTCATGTTTTCAGTTCACTGCTATTTTCATCATAATTTCATGACGTCTACTAAGGAACTTTGACATTTTTCATTCCATTTTAGGTAGCAAAATGTGTGTACATTGACACAAATTTACTCAAATAAACTTTTGGTGTAAGTTTTAACGTCCGTGAACACACACGCTTTGAATCACGTAGTGCAACTGCAATCACATCCAAGTCGCATCGGGGCAGGTTATGTAATGAACATACCGAATCAACAAAGCAAATTCCTCTGATAACGAAATTAAAAGTAGCTAATTAAATTAATTACATTTTTTCTCATTGCAAATTTTATAGTTTGCCAACTTCTCTGTGACGAGTGAGCACAATACACAGTTAAAAAAACAAAGACAATTTGCTGGCGTGTTACGAATCGTTTTAACCAAACCCATATAAAAAAACACCATGTTATATCTCAGTAAAAAAGTTAATCAATTGGAGTCAAATTAAACTTTCGTTGTGCACTATCTTATTTTTATGTGAATGTTTAGGGTATGTATATCAAAACTTGCGTCCCACATCAACCAGCAATCGATACTTAGATGTCGTTCGCATATAACACTAATTCAGTGCACACGGTTTACCGTAATTTCCCAACAGCGCAAGTTTGCAACCAGTTTTAGTTAATTTTCGCAATAAATATGTAGTGCTAACGTTACATAATACACGAGGCACAAATTTTTTTTTTTAGCTTATGTAATGAACTTTGAAATCTGTGAACAAGCGGAAGAATCAAAATTTTCTCGGCAAGATTTGATTCATAAAATTATAATCGCTCATGTAAACAGTCGATACAAAGCTTCTCGCACAAAACCCGACTTGAATTTTAGTTGGAACAACCTACAGACGTGTACATAAATTTTTCCCAAAAATATCCGGGACAAATTTATTTCCTGCTCAACGAGAAAATAGTTATGAATTCCCAAAACTTTTTGCGAACTTTGGGATCCCGCACACTCCTAGTTTTTAGTACGTAACAAAACTTTAAAATACAAAACTACCATAATCAAATTGCGACCAAACTGAAGCTACTAAATACAAATATACTAAATGGTAAATTTGAACACTGCCAGTAGAGTTTTATTTTCATATTATTTCCGCATCTCGTAGTTTCACACACAAATTTATTGCACAAGAGTGATTCAATTAATGGCATAATTCAAGTAATTTTAAAAGGTTTTTGAGTGGTGATAGGTCATGTATTTGTATTAATTGGTATTTATTGCTTCGATTCTTGGTCTTCCGATTCTCGATTATATGATTCTTCAAGAATCGCGGATATCAAGGGATTGTGGAATCGAGTTTGACATCCGTAGTTAAATTATGTGGCTGAGGTTCAAAGTGTCTCACGACATCTTTACCATTGAAGAAAGAAGGGGAATTTGCTATCACCCTTCCACAAGCTGCCTTCACCCTCACGGCCACGAGAGGGAGAGTGCGAGTATTCCATGCTGACTGCTAGGCAACAATCTCCCACCTCGCCAGCCACATGATGGGAGGGAATAAAGTAGCGCAGGCAGCACTGAAGTATGGGTGCTGTGCATACTTGGAGATTGTGCACAGGAGACTTTATTTAACAGACGTGTGCTTTTTGGTCAGGTAATATTCCACTTCCACAAGTTAGTGCTCCTGCGCTGTGTTTACAGATTAGGAGGCGACAAAGGAGTATCGTGTATGCTCTTCCAGGATATTAGTTTATTCTATTAAAATAAATTAGTACTTTGATAACAAATCCTTTTATTTTCCCCGCAAGAGGCCACTGAAAATGGACTTGGTAATTGTGGTAAAACTTGGTGCCGCTCACCGTTATCCAACATTTTTGGCGACAAGGGGAGGTCAGGGATCCTGGGGTACCTTTTTGTTCAGAAGAAATCTTTCTAATAAATTAATTGCCTGGTATCTGTAGGGCCGCACATTTATAGTAAATAAAATTAATGGATCTCATTAAAATTTTACCATTTCGTCAAATAAATTTTGTAGCAAAAAATGCACTTGTTATTACTAGGACACGACTCTGGTTTTTGAAACTATTTCAATGAAACCTAAATAGAACTTATTCATTAGTTTTAATCAGTACATATTTCCATGAAAACATCAAAATATATTTAACTGTAAATATAAAAAGATACTCTGACGCGAGTACACTTGGTTATGCCACACAAAATTACAATCAATTTTGTTTGATAGGGCTTGTATTTTGTAAAGACAGTAAAACTGCTTGAGAACACTCACTGGCATTAGAGTTTTTTACAAATGTTACACCACCCACATACAGCTTCTGTTCATGTGTAGGTAACAAAATTTTAATTAGGAAATGAAAACACACTGTCCCTTTAAATTAGTGGTTACATCCCACAATCACTATCTCTTGACCGGTAACCAAGAATTTCAATTTTTGTTTACACACTTTGCGTATTTTGGGTACACAAATCCCACAAGGAGTATAGTTCCAATGAGGAAAAGTAAAATTAAAATAACTGCAAACATTCGCAAAATTCCTGTTCACAGTTAAATATTACTCAAACACAAATTCACAACCAAAACATGAGTAAAGATTTTATTACAGATAACATAAAAATACTCCTTACTTAGTAAAAAATGTTTCCACAAAGATTGTAATTGTAAGTTGTTCTACAGGGCAGTGTCAGAAAACTGTTTGTTTTTGTATTCTTGGCAACCCAAAGATTGCTGCCAACAGATATGTGCCTTTTTGCACAAAGTTCTTTCCAATGTCCCTGTTTTGCATGTACTACACTATCGCTGTTTACTGTGCATACGGCAGTGTATGCTTGTGTCTTTTGGCGCCAACTCAATGTTTACATAGCAGTATTTGCATTGCGTTCAGTTTATCAAACGCGTAGAAGACAAGACTTCACTGTAAAACTCCCAGGCACAATAAAAGCCAGGTACAATTTTTGCCATTCTTAACAGAATTTGCAAAGTAAGTGATGACTAAAATTGGTATCCCCGCTCATCACGAACCTAACCACAAACCACAAGACGAGTAAAGTCACAAAAGTTTTCAAATACTGTGCAAATATTTAAAAGGTAATTATTTCAGTGACCTAAAAAATACTCATCTGTGTAATGCCTACGTATTAACTTTTATATCACTAGAGATGCGTCAAAATAGCAAATGCTACAATTTGTGAGAAAAAAAACCCTCATAAGGATGACTCCAATAATAAGAGATCCTAAGTAAAATTACCTCAACTTAAGTTTTTTCCAATTCAAGATGCCTTCCAATATAAGACTCCCAATGTAATTCATCAAATACAAGCTGCCCCAAATTAAAATGCACTCAAATTCAGTATACCCAAAAAGTGACTTGAAAGTTATACCCTGAAATTAACTCGAAAATAAGATCTCTAAAATAACCCCAACATAGGACTACATTGTTCCCAAAAATAAATAAATGGCTATGAAAGAAAAGTAACCTTTCTTATTTTACTGTGGTATAGAAAAACAGTACTTCTAAATATTTGGGAATGTATTTTAGCAAACTGGTTATTTTGATTTCTAATAAATACATATTTCAAATATTTTTATATGTATTGACATTTAAAGTAAAAGTTAAAATGTGTGCTTTTATTTAAGGGGAAAAAATGTTAAATATAATCTACGCTTGAAATATATATATAAAATCTTATGGCAAAAATCTGCTCACAGTAGACTGCATACGTGATAATTATTACAGTTGTTAGTAAAGTCTGTATGTTCTACATTTCAGGTGCAATAAAAGAAAAGGAAGACACGTTTCCTTCCTTCACTTTTGTATGTTTTTCTGATTATGAATCCCAACCAGTTAATTATGACTAAAGAGTTTCTGAAATTCCTGGAACACTAATGAAATACACATCATGTGTAATGTATTCACATGAATTATTAAACTAAGCAAATATATTGACTGCAAATTTCTTAGTGGAAATATATCAACAAAATTGAAAATTGCTATAATTTTTACCGTTTATCAATAAATATGCTACAAAATGATGAAAATCTAGTCTCAAAATGCTATAAGATACATCTCAAAATTCTATTTTCACGTACCTCTTATACAGCACAAACATTTTTGGTTAGAATTGCCAGTTAAAAGGTAATAAAAAAATTGGTTATCCGTGATTTTGCAATGATCGCTTAGCAATTCAGCTCTATATATTGAATTGTACTACGGCAGTAATCTTTTGACCTTGCTACCAAACAATTTATAAATTAATCTTGTTCAAGAGTAAAACTGTTTACGTTTGGGAGTCAACGTCATTACCACAAATAACTTTAACTTATCAGCGCATATGTGAAATAAATAAGTGTGTGTGCTGTCTCATACACTTAAAATTGTAAAACTACTGTATTTACTAGATTCCAAACCGCCATCAATTCTTCTAAGCCCCACCTAAATTTTTGGAGAAAATCCTGCGGAAAAAATATTGGAGTACAGTCAAACCACTGTTTTAGTCGGAAATTTTATTTCTGTAGAAAGTTTTGCCTTCGTTAGAAATGATTTCCCACTGAAACAAATATATTTCACTACTAAAAAAGAATATTGTTGTTTTAGAGGCAACTAATTACATTACAGTATATGCATCTCTCCAGTAGCCCAAATTTGATTAATAAATTTTGAATAGTTTCCCAGCCGCTGTATTTCCATCAGGACATTTATTTATGCCTGAACAAAAAGACTAGTCAACATCAATCTACAGTAAAACCCTATCAAGACTTACCGATGATGCTGAAAAAATTATGCTCATTAACAAGGAGAACTTATTAAAAGGGTTCAATTATACATGTATATATACACAAGGTGTAAAACTCATGAACTTATTAATTAAGAGGAAACTTCTTAAGAGAGTTTCACGAATAATCACAAACCAATATTATTTACTTAATTAGTGTGTATGTGTTTATAGCACTTATTACAATATTTAATACTTTTTGTTGTTTATTTAATAAGTATACAATGGACCTATGAGTCAGCTGATGTAAACACCAGCTGAATGTCACATGGCAGTGTTTATATTGTATGCAGAATGATATGCAACCAATGGGTTGAAAGTAGAAATTTAGCAGGGCTTTAGAAAGTGCTCACTTTACTGTGAACAGCCTTTAATGAAAACAATGTACAATACAATGTTTGCTGAATCACTGCAGAAAATTGGGCATGTCGCCTCAAGTATAGTTGAATATCCTGTAAAATTAAAAATATTAGAAAGTATAGTGATGTGAGACATGTTTGTATTTTTTTTTTTAGCATCAATACCTTTGCACTTGTTATTTTCAGCTCAATTTATGATAGGAAAAACTTAAAATTAAAGCAAAATGAAATGTGATTGCATTTCTATGTAATAAAATGGTTTTTTAAAAGCAAAATTTCCAAATAAACTTGACATGTGAGCTCAACCGAGCTGAAGTCACCCACTCACAATCTTGAGTATTGGTCAATTTCCAACTTTCGGTTAGAACCAGAACACTGCAAACATGCTTAAAATGTATGTCTGCATAACAGTTTTAAAATGATCTGACCTATACATATTCACAAACACACATAACATTTGTTTATGAAAATCTGATATTCGTGACATGATAAACATTCTACACAAACAAACTTGCCAGTACTTTTCATTCTGAAAGGAACATAATAACAGTTAGTTTAAATTATTTTTAACACTCATCACTGTAAATTTAAGGAACAACAAAAAGTGCTTACTCCAGCAACAAATTCGTTTTAAATGAGGATCATTTTCCACATTCTACAAAACAGATTCGAGTTCTAACATACTGAAGGGACATTTTAAAATCAAATGTCTTCATAACATCTATGATTACCTAAATATGTACCTCAAGTCAGTTAACAAATGAACTGACAATGGCATACTGTTCAATCTTTCAGTACCATTAAGTACACAGATGTAAAAAAAAAAATTTATAAATAACATCCCTGCTTGGTATCATTTAATATCTGAAAGAAAGTAAAAATCTCAATAGTGTTAAACGTAAGTAATCTAAAATTTCAATGACATAAAAGTTGATTAAAAAAAAAGAATTTTCAAAATCTTAGCAAAGAGTAACATCAGCACCTTTCAAATTTAAGTTTTTCTGACACTAGAAGTCAATGCCTGGTGGGAGAGTGCCCTCTAGTCTCATTTTCTCGACGTTGCGGTAATACTCAGAAAAATCCACATATGGCTCCACCTTCTTGTTTTGCTCTGCTACGTGGCCCCTACCAGAGAAAATGTCAGAAGAACTATCAGTAGTTGAAGTGTCTGTTGTGTTGGTAGTCGTGATGTCGGTCAGGGAGTTCTCACTCGTAGATATGTCGCCCCCGGCCCACACTGTAGGAGACAATGCCCGCACTTCAGGATTGAACCGCACCACTGCGTTCGTGGGAGAGTTGAGTGCGTTGGGCATGGGGTAGTTGAAGTTGCGGACCAATAGCGTAATGTCATCTCTCTTCCCTGTCGCAATCGAGTGGCCGCTGTTCGCTGCCGAGCCGCTCATGTAAACATCGTGGTGGATTCTAACAACTTTGTCGACAACGGCCTGCGCCACACCTGTTAGGGTAGACTGCTCCCGAAACTGCACACAATAATGGAAATGTCATCAGACAAACAATGCGTCATAACAAACAATTTGTGCAGAAGGCTTAATTTCGTATGTGAAATTATAGAATACATAATGTGTGAGGTAGCAAATCAAACTCGCTGAAAGGTAGGTGGACATGTGCAGACCACTAACTTGAAGCAAAGATACAGAAAGCAGATACATTTGTACAGAGGATTTACAGCAGTGTTCTCTGACACTGAAAGTTTGATAACAATTTAATAGGATTTTTAACTATGTCCAAGGGCATCAATTATTTTAAGATGAAGAGTAAAAGAAATAAAATTATATGAGCAAGAGATCTGAGAGTACTTGAAAATCAAGCTCGAGAAGAATACTTACTTGCGGCTCGAGCTCTGCTCAAAATATATTAAGGCTCAAAAAATTTTAACTTTTATTTTGTCAGGTTATTAGATGGCAACCGATGAGACTGTTTTGTTGTTTACAAAAGAAAACACCAAGGTATTTATAAATGAAACATATATTATTTAAAAGGTAGGCATGTTCTGGTAAAAGGGATTACTTAGAAATGGGAATATGAACGTAGATTAACAGCAAAACTAGCCTAAAACTGGGCCACAAATTTGTTAAATGTGTACCAAACTTAGAGGAATAGGAAAATTTTGTTGTGAATTAAATGCAACATCGCTAACAGTACTTGACCAAATCTAACCAGCTACATTTTGTTTTGTTAATATTCTAGTACAGTTCCTTCTAGTATGGTTGTTACATGTGTTCAATTTCATAAGAAAATATGACTACTTCATAAGGAAGCATTTTATCAATGTCACTGCTCTGTAAAATCCGTGGCAAATAAATGTTATAAACTGCACAAACAAATTCTATTTTGCAATTTTATGATCTCAAGTTTATGGCCATTTACAAATGTTCTAAGTTAATTATTCAAAGTGCAATATAGTGCAACAGTTTTGAATTGTTAACAGTAATTTTTTTTCCTTTGTAAGTGCATGACAATTGAGGTAAAATCCTTACTAAACCCTCTCAATATTATCGGGTTACAATTATTGGCCAGTTTAACAAAAACTAGTGTATAAATGGCCAGTTATAGTTTCCACCATAACTCTTTGACTGAATTATTTTGTTTTGCAAAAACAAATTATTACAAAACATTATCACTGAATGGTTAAATAATTACAAAACATTATCACTGAATGGTAAAATGATTATCTTTGATACAAGTAACAGAATGTAAAACACTAGCACAGTTTTCTCAAAAAACTAAGGCAACATCTGACAATTACTTTATTTGAAAACTTTTTCGCACTGCAGTAAAGTAAATTTACTCAACTCTTTTTCCCTTCATTTGTTTATGGCCTATGCATATCATGTCTATCAATTTAATGAGCTTGGATGGGTAACTTACTGCAATTGTCATATTATGCGAGTGACAAAATAAAAGTTTATCTGTCATTTTTCCTTCCTAAACCTTTGACAGACAGTTACTTCGAAACATGTTTATCAAGCAAGCAACCAAATTTATTTTCCTCTTTCTTGTTTATGTTAGAATTACCCACTGCATGGTATTTTATCATAGGCACCACTGTGGAAATTACACGAAGGGATGGTGAAGAAATCCCCCTTACACACAAAGGTTGCATTTGTTACAGTCCATAACGTGATCAAGTTGTTACTCTGTAAACTGCTTCTGTTTTTGAATTATTTTAAAATACACATGCTGCACGTATTTATGTCTCAAAAATTCTTAGGCTCAAGAAGAAGTATTCCGTTCCCTGCAACTGATGTGGTCAACTACAAACCCTGCAATCTTTGTTCAGTTACTCTGCGTGTTAATGGATTGCATACTTCAATAATGTATGTTATATATGTAACGTAGATTAACCATACAGAAAACTACACAAATGTATTTTAAACAAACATGCCTACACTAAATAATTAAGGACACCATTTACATTCTTCTCGCTTTCTCACCTAATCTGCGGCAAGTTATCACAAGCAGTTTTTGCCAGTGTGATGACCGTGCATGAATCATTCGTGCCCCACAACAACATGCAGTTGATGCGCGAGATTGGCTGGAAGTAGAATGACATAGGATATACACAGATGCAACACCAGTGAGGGATCAGAATAACTTCCTTGTCCATACTGCGCATTGTACAGGTAATGAAGTATGGCCCAAGAAGTCCACACCCTCTCCCTTTCTTGGTCTTTTCACACAAATTTTAATTGTCCTCCCAGAGACCTGGGTTATAGCTGTAATTTAAAACTGATGAGAATCATGTATTTCGAAAACACAAACAAAGAGGTAAAGAACCCTGAGACAGCTGCTGGAAATAAATGCTCACCTGTTCAACAGCCATGTGGGCAATCTCCTTGTTCACCTGCTCGGTTGGCCTTCCCGTGGCTTCCTGCAGTGATCTGTACAGTCCGTCTGACATCAGCAGTAGGAACCTGCCAACAGTTACAAATGCCCTATTGCACACAGCACATGCACACTGGTGTTCCCTAGTACACCATCTGCCACCATCTCATGGGCTATAGGTGGTCCACGATAAAGTGAGCGCCCTTAAAATCAATCTATTTAAAAAAAAAAACCATTGCCTGTAACTGCATATATTTTAACGTACGCAATGACAGCAACACTCACAGTTAAGCTGGCAGCGAACTAGGAAAAGTAGTTCCTCGTTTTAACATCTTACTAGTCTTAAATTTGAAAAATGTTGTCACCGGCTATTCAGTTTCTTTTTGTTGTATGCAAATAAGAATAAAGTTTGGCATCATTGCAACACATTTATGTTTCTACCTGTTTCACATCACCTGGCTGATGCAACATTCAAATTAGTTAGTCCCTTGTTTTGTTTTAGTTTCCAGTCTGCGCTCGTGTGTCAACAAAACAGTGGTTCACTTCACAAATCATGTGATTTTTAAGTGTCGGTTTCTAACTCCGGAAATAAAGTATTCATTAACATATTACATAAAACCATTTATATACACATTATGAGTGAAGTGGCATTGTTTGTAATTGCTTTCTGCTATTTTTTCATATAGTTTCTTGTTAAGAAATTCTCGAAATTTCACATATGCCGACCGGAAAAATGGGCTACCTCATGCAATTTGAGTCGCTATTAATGTTAAACCTCATATAAACTTGAAGAAACTTCAGGAGTGTGTGTTGTTATAATTGTGATGAGTGATGCAATTCTGACAGCTTAATTAAATGTATGTGTGTGTGCTATTTAGTATTTACGCAATTCTAACAACCCTAGAAGTTAAAGTATTTAATTTTGTTACACCCGGAATAAAGTTCAGTGGATGTGCAAAGTGAAAAAAAACACAAAATATAAGGGGAAAAAAAAAAAACTGATACAACAAATTAGCCAATTTTCCTCTGTACGTATATGAGTGGGTGCAAATCATTTTGCACAAAATTCTTAAAAACTTGGAAGGTAGGTAGGCATTGACAGCAATATCATTGGAGATTGAACCAAAAAAGTATACAATTGTACTGAGATAATTACAAATGCACATGTGCCTTACCTGGCACTTAAACACCGACATTGGAATACGTTTCTGTGTGGATTTCCGAGCGTTAAACTTAGTAACTGAGAGCGCCGCCCCTCCACAAATTAGTTTAGAGGATGCTCTGGCGAGTGTGCAAGACACATACGTGTTCTTGACTCTGGATGGGATACTGGCATAAAAGGACATGACAAAGGGAAAACTGTGTTCACCACCGGGCGCCGATTTGAGTTTTGTGTTGGACGGATCTATTACCCCCTCCCTCAACATTTTGCTCACTTGTTCCCAGATGACTCTCTGCTCCTCAAACCCATTCCCCTATAGGCCTAGCGTACAATGGGTAACCCTCTAGGGTCAGGATCGCGTGCTCCATGGTTGTCTTAACATGCAACAAGTCTGAGAACGCGAACACATTCTGCCTTTCATCTAACACCCTTTGCACCCTCGCATGGTACATCTCCGGTACTCCGTTGGCTAGATCATCCAGGTGAATATGTTGGAGCGGTGCACATACCTTTCATCCACAGTATATACGGTGTGGCGTTCACCCATTCACAGGTGGACTCGGTGGGTGGCGACCTCTATGATGGCTTCTTGTTCTTTCAGCCAGGGTTTATTAAAAAATGGTATTGTTTGTTAAAAATTGTTATTTGTAGTTACTGTCTCGTATTAACCAAATATTAGTGACATTTTTCTTACATAAGATATGCAGTCCTTGCAAAATTTGTTCTGAATGTTCAAATGTGTGTTGCATGTTAAGATACGTTCATGTAGATTGAGTTACTTGTTAACATAAATGTAATTGTAACATGTTAACATGTTTGAAATCTTGTTAATACAAGTGTCATGATAGTTTTTACATCTTAGAAATTAATTTGTATATTAATGTGTCATTTTGTGATGTGTGTCAGTCGTACACTTGATAAAAGTAACTTGCCAGTTAGTATTACTTTTATAATTTGTCCCTTACATTACCAATTTGCAGTTATTTGTGGATATGTATTGGTTCTACATTAACAATAAGAAATTTATTTCAGCTCTTTAAGCGCACGCATGAACAATTTTTTATAAGTATAGTAATTTTCATTGAATACTTTCCTCATTTACGTTATCAGTTTTGCTGCAGTCATTGCAATGAAGGAACCATAACAATGGTTAAAGTCCACGCACTTTGCTTGTAAAATTGGTTTCTTGAGGTCTGTGTGGGTTTGACAAAAAGGAAATGCCACAAGAGACACCGGAAATGTGGCCCTAGCCTGATCAGTATTGCACTTAGCTAGAAATAATAGACATGATTTTTTGAAATTATTTTGCCATTACGAATGAAGGTGGTGCCAGTTACAAGCCTGGTATACCCTTCTGTTACCACTTAAACCCACAGTGTATATGCAGTATAAATGTCCAATACTGTTTGGGGAGAGGGGGGGTCATCAGAAGGGTATTAACACAGTTGTGGACGAAATATTTATTGCACACACACATGCATTTGTATTTTTAGTGTAAATTATGTTGAGGTATATTAATGTACATTTACAAAGGCGCATATAAAACTATCCTTAAAATATACAAATGCTCACACATTATATATATACACACACACCTATTTTATATATATAATAAACATATTTCACATTATGTATATAATACACACATAAACTTCATGGGTATTGTGTACCACAATTATGTAAGTAGATATAAATGCTCATCACAGGGTCCGCAACATTTTGCCAGTATTGGAATGTAAACATTGATTTTAACACGTAGCAATCACATGGCGATGTTTGTTTACATGTGGCGGAAGGATACATGATTGACAAGAAAGTAGAACTACAGCAGGGCTTTCAAAAGTGCTTATTTTACCGTGAACCACCTATATGCGCTAATATGCAAAACTTGTGATAGACCCCTTTATGTCAAAAAAAGTAATTCACCAAGAACTGTCATGTTTTAAGGGGACATGTATGAGCAATATGGAACCATGTAAAGAAGGACATGAGTGTCACAAAGAAACCAACTTGCAGGAGTGAATGGAAGTGTGGGGGCACTTGACAACAGGGTCATTAACACCCACACGTTAAAACTCTCCACAGGAGGTAAAACAGATTAAAAACCTCCACAGGAGGCAGCCAACCTGCAGGAGTCATCTAGCACAATGCCACCATGGATCTCGGGTTCTGCGATGATTGGCTCTGCCGTAGCTGCAGCCAGTTCTTCAAACTCCTTGTAGCCACCCTTCACAAGGTAGTTCCCCAGGCAGCGTGTGATCTCCTGGTTGCCTAGTCGAGAACCTACACAAGTACGCACAAAATTATCAACACTTTTGAACAATTTTAGTGGCGAAGAGTTAAAAATAATTTGTTATAAAGAAATAGAGAATGTCTTGTGTTACATACAACTTTTTTTAACTAGACCGAACACAAATTTTGTTATAGACAGGTTTTTAAGTTCCCTATAAAGAGGTTTAACTATAAGCAAAAGAAATATAGACAAGGCATAAGATTTTAATCTGGCATTGACTTCTTAACAATACAGAGTGAAGTTTTTTTTCTAATTTGGCCATTACATTTAAGGTTTTACGTTTCAGTTTAGACGTGCATGTGTTTGCCATAACAAAATAAAAAATGATAAGGGAAATGTTATGTTCGTTATGCTTATATACATTTAAAAATCAACATAGTTACTCGCTTTTGAAAAATGTAAAAGTATTAATTTCAACATTTAATAAAATAACTTATCCCTACACACTACATATTGAAGTACCTTAAAGTATACTTACTTCCACAATAAAATACCAGAAGTATGAGAAGTAATACGTTTAGGCTGGAATTCAGAGTCAAAGGCTTGTTTGGCAAATAAGTCAAGTCATACTGCATGAAGTAATGCTTCTTC
Organism: Clitarchus hookeri; assembly: GCA_002778355.1. Classification (NCBI taxonomy): domain Eukaryota; kingdom Metazoa; phylum Arthropoda; class Insecta; order Phasmatodea; family Phasmatidae; genus Clitarchus; species Clitarchus hookeri. Next base: position 589,636 of record NQII01000137.1, on the reverse strand, counting down.
GTTAAGCATTACTTATTTAAGCAATGAATTCATAAACAGCTTCTTAACGAAGTAATTCTTACAGAAGTATTACTTGTTTGGGGCACGCTTTACTTAATGAAGTAGCCAAATAGGTATCTCAATAATATCACTACCAACATAACAATAAAATTGCAGTTTTGTAAAGAAGTCACCCAGATGAAATTAATTTTTACATTAGTTTGTTATTTTTTAATTTTTCACTGGTATTTTGAATAATTTTAATTTGTTTTATCACACATTTGAAATTAAAATAATTAAGTGTGCAATGAATATGTAATTGTTGCATGCGTTATGTAATTTTTTTTTCAAAAGTTTGTTAGCCGTGGTAAAAGAAAAAAAATTTCTTGACTTGCATACTCAACGAATATGCTGTTTTAATGACATTTCAGTTAATTGAAAACCCACAATACCTTGCAATCATAAAATTCCGGGCATTTCCGTCCAGCGTCCATAATCACCGTAGAGTGCTTGCTCACATCTCATGCTACCATTCAGACAACATAACCTCTACTTCAGAACTCTTAACACAAACACATTTGATCATAATCTAGTTAGTTTTGGCACTATTTTGTTGATAGTTTTTGTAATAAAAATGTTTCAGTGACCCTGTTTTGGGTACTGAAATTTATGTTATTTCTTAATTACCCTTTTGTCAAAATTAAAGCTAAAATGTTACGAAAATATTTGTTAGATATAACAATCGCTTTGCTTCAGTGTAATGAATACTTCACAGTAATAATGATAAAATATGTCTGTTTTCATGATGAGTTTCAATTTGTGATTGTCTTTATTTGAAAATGAAAGGCGGTTTTCTTGCTGAATCAGAATGTGCGACGTTTTCGTCTAAAAACATTAGGTTGCTTTCTTGTTACACACCTGAACCTGCGATTATATTACAAATATGAAACCTATTCAGAATGATTTGATGCACATACTTATGCGTCGTAGGTACATCATATACAAATTGTTAAAAATCGTCCTAGTAACCAAAATCCATTGTACACAAAGGTTAAGAAAAGAGCTCATGTTTTCACATCAAAAGGCAGGATTTTAACTTTCCTATTAGTCCCATATAATTATCTAAATTATATTCCCGTTTCTGTCAAATATTTTAAGGAAATAACCTTTGGAATTAAAATATTTCGTGAATAACACAGTAGTAATATAAATATTCAGTGCTTCTTTCTTTGACTATGAATATTTGAGAAATAAATAAAACTCATGACTATGAATACAAAGCAGTACTTCACGAAGCATTACTTCAAGCTACCACAATAAGCAATACTATGCTTGTAACTGGTACTATGAATTGAAAATCATACTTAAGCATGAGTGTAAGTGATTCTTGTCTCAAGTATTGCTCATTTGCCAACTATGAATTCCACCCTAGTTCAAGCGATTTTTTGAATACAATGAAACTATACTGTTACAGCAGCTGACAATGAAAAGATAAATTATTACTGTGACGAATTATCAACATGCGCTAATTTACAGTTCATGCACTGTTATAGTATACTCGTTTCACGATCGCCCTGCTTTTTTTAAATGTTGTTACACGCTCAGAAGCTGACAGGTTTACTTCAAAAATAAAATGAAGCAAAACACTTTACAGAAGAACTTTGTACGTGTGACACTTGTTCACAGAAATACGGTAGTTACAATCTGATAAAAAACAATATTCATTGATAAATTAAAAAAACTATTTTTTCTCCCAGGCCTATTGAAGATTAAAAATGAACTACTACAACCGTCAGAACCATCTAAATGCACTGTGAAGTTACTGTCACATGTTTTTTTTCCAAATGGCAACCTTCAAAGTTTCAGGATATATGAACAGAATGAAAATCTTATTCTTGACCATTTTGTCTTCAGAATCCCAAAAAATTGGGAAAATTAGGCAAACTATTCATTGCTTTCAGTTACTTGTACTCTAAAACTATATCATATGAGGACTATAATCGTCTGCTACGTGTACGGCGACATTCTTTCATTATTTCCGTGTTTATACCTATATCTTATCGTCTCGGGCATGTTCCATTGTGTTAGCTACCTCCCTTCCGCTGGCCATTGATGAATGCTTTTTATCTACTCCTCTATTTTCATGAATGCAATTACACCCGAGAAATGGACAATAGCTAACTAACCAAGGCATAGAGTGGAAGAAATAAGTTTGTCAAATTACAGAGCGAAAAAGGGCACACTATATATATTCCTTTCCCAACTTAAATGTATACGCTATCAGGAGGGGCAGGAAAATAGATAACTTTGATATTTTTTATTTATTTATATCACACAATGTATTTGTAATAAAAAATGATTACAGTTACATGTGTTTTAACTCGTGAGAAGTGAGACGTTATAACAAATGAGAATACAAAAAGTTACGAGTTATTAACTTTGTATTTAATACGAAAAACTATGGTACATTAAAAAATTACCACTCTGGGAAACATTTCACTGTACTGCACAGTTTCACTGTATTAAATAAACAAAATCTTCTGTGAACCCAAAGGATAAACAAAAAATTAATTCCAACACAACATAAACATCTATGTAATGACCTTGTCTGGTAAAGGAATGATATATAATTATAGGCTGTTCATGGTAAAACGCACCCTTTCGAAAACCATGCTTAAGAGTTACTCATATGCACATTGTGTAGCCTTACGCCATATGGCGAATTAATACTGCCATGGACCTAACACTTTCTTAATGCATTGGTCAAGTAAAACTGTACAGTTAGTAAAACAGGAAATATTTTATAAATTTGCTAATTTTTACAATTATTGTGCATTAAAAAGTAAAAAAGCAAAATAAATAATTTCAGTATTCACAAATGTTTATCCAACACTTTTAATTCAACGCTATACCATGGAGCTATTTTCTCTGCATCATTACCAAATTTACTGGGAACATACAGTCAGTGTGCCCTTCAAAATGTATGAAGGTCGGAGTAGTGACATTTTTCAAAAGTTGATTTCAAATGTCTGCAGTTGCTCGTCAACAGTCTGTGCATTAATACACACGAGACAGATCTCCAGAAAGCAATAAATGTAACTGCCGTACTTGGTGAACTGCTATGTTTTGGCACCTCGACCGAAGTCCACACCCAAGAAGCCAGCTTGCTGCATCACCTTGCCTTATTATCGCCACGTCCAGCCCTAGCTGAGACAGCCTGAGCAGCTCATCTTCATTGCGTAGGTCATGGTCGACACTCAACTGCACAACCGTAAGGACACCGTTGGGGTCTGTACGGCACAACAAGGCTCGAGAGTCCCCAACATTTGCCACGTATAGCTGACCCCCGTATATCAGCGACACAACTGCTGTTGTACCTGATGACAGCTCATAGTTCAGTGCGTTCAGCTTGTCCACCTAGCACGGGGGAAAAAAAAAAAGTGTAAACAAAATATTTTGCAACATTTTGTTATTGACTAATTTTTTAATTTATGCATGCAGCACAAAAGACTTGCAAAACAATGTTGGCACCCTTGTTTTTAAAGACCTAAAATAACTTTGTATTTAAAAAATCTGGATAATGTCTACACCCAACTTCTACAGCAGGCAAAGTAATCTTGGCCATCCCTGGAAGTGATAATGAGGAAAAGTTGCCATCGCGTCAAGGCTTTGACCCAGAGTTGCCTATCTCGGTCTCTTTTTCTCATTTGCTACCTCCTCTCTTTTAGCTGCTCGCATGATCAATACTTTTCTCAACCCCCCCCCCC